>JAKSZU010000015.1:50319606-50879606 GCA_026018925.1 Tupaia tana
TCCATATAATCATCAAAATCACAAAATTAGCACTGATATATTACTATCATCTAATCATCAGACCCCATTCTAAACAGTTGTGCCAATAAACTCCTTTAGAGTAAAAGGATGTAGTTTCAGAATCAGATGTTGTATTTTTTTTAGAGAGGTTTTTTTTGCTATAGGGCATGTATGCTCGCTAGGCAGACAGAGAGAGACAGAGAGGCAGAAAGCTAGAAATCACCCCCCCAGGAGGGATGGCCACTCCACAGTCCCTTCTCCTCCATCCTTCTCTCAGGATTTTGGGCACACACACACACATGCACCTGGTATAAGTTTTAAGCTGTTGGGTCTGAGACTCAAACCCTGGTTGACTATGTGGGAATCCTGTGAAGTAACCATTATGCCATCTGCTGATCCCCAGATATTGCATTTTTGTTGCCATGGTTTCTTCATGTCTTTACATCTAAAACAGGTCCTCAGCCTTTCCTTGTCTTTCATATTTTTTAAATTAACAAGTCAAGATTTTATTATTTTGCTAAAAGCAAAAAACTTTTTTTGTTTAACTTAATATATAGGAAAGTATTTTTAGTAAGTGTGCCACTTTCCTTACTGAGTTCTCCTTGATTCAAGGTATTGTATTTTATTTCTGTAACTCTCATACCTAGAAAGGAACCTGGAATATGAATTACTTTTTAGTAAATACTTATTGAATAAATGAATGATATAAAATCACTTTATAGGTGGAGACTGATAAATGGCTACTAAGTTAAGACAAATGTTCTGATTTCTAGATGTATCTCTTTATTCATTCTTTAGAAGGCATTCTTCAACCACCTGCTTCTATGCTGACTTTATCAATAAGACACAGATATTAATTTGAGGGCATAACCGTGAGCAAATCATAACAATACAATGGCTAATATCTGTAAGATATTCAGGGGCAAGCATAGAACCAGATAAATTGCTGCCCAGCCCAGAAAAGGGAGTGATTCACTCTTCTTAAAGAAATCAGGGTACATGTCCCAGAGGTGGTAGTAATTACTATGACTATTTTTTTTCCACTTTAAAAAAATATATTTTATATATATGTATATTTTATTATTATTATTCATACATTAAATAGCTATACATCATTTAGATTGAGAAGAGCCTTTACCTAGAATGATATACACCTCAGTCCAGCCCAGTTGAGACCACCATATGCATCCTCGGCAACAGATAATAAACCTTATCTGTGTCCCACAATATTTTATTTTATCTTACAATTTCTTATTTATCTATTTTTATTTTTTGAGAGGTTTTTTCTATAGGGCTCGTGCGCTCACCAGACAGACAGAGACAGAGAGACAGAAAGCGAGAAATCACCCCCCCGGGGGGGGATGGCCACACTGCAATCCCTTCTCCTCCATTCTCCTCTCAGGATCTTGGGCACGCATGCACACGCGCCCAGCGTGAGTTTTAAGCCACCGGGTCCAGGACACGAACCGCGGTCGACTATGTGGGAGTCCAGCGACATAGCCATTACGCTAACTGCTGTCCCTACAATTTCTTATTTCTATTTAATTGTTGTACCTCTTTGTGGGCTGTAATATGGGTTTTCAAAGCATGTATTCAGTGTGCAATAATCAAATCAAAGATAATACCATAGTCGTCATTTTCAACCAAAAAAAACACATTATGATGTGTACTGCTTTTATTCTACTAATTTTACTTTCTTTTTTTCCTAAGTCCCTCCTACTCCACCACCCCCAATCTCTATCTAGTTTCTGGTATCTATAGTTGTCCTTTCAACTTGCACATCTTCAAATCTTTCCATTTTTTTGCCATAGAGTGCAGACCTTTGGTATATACTGAGTGAGGACATATGGTATTCGTCTTTCTATAAGGTCTGGCTTATTTCACTCAGCACTATGCCTTATAAATTTGACCACTTCATACAGAATGACAAGATCTAATTGTTCTTTATGACTGAGTAGTATTTTATTTTGTATATATGCCACATTTTTTAAAATCCAGTCATCAGTTGTGAACACATAGGTTAATGTTTCCATGTGTTAGCGATTGTGATAAGTTATTTTTAATGCAAGGGGACAGAAACACAGAGTATATAGAAATAAACACTATAAATACAAATTTATAATATCATACATCATATTTACATTTAACTTAAGTGAATTAAACTGTATACATTTGGCAAATACGCACACACAGATGTATGTACACACAGAACACACACATACATGCCACACACCCCTCTCTGTGAGGGAACATGAATTAGATGTGAATATTAGCTTTCAACTCCTACTTTCCTCTTCATGTAAGACCTATCAGTGACAAGTTTAACTAAGGAAACAATTACTTTCACAACACGCCAATGACCATATTTCAATCACCAATGGCCAGGTGACAGTGGTGAAACGGCATCACTGTCTTTTGCAAGAATTAAAGCTTGCAGAACTGATAGATGAGAGAAAGTTTCACTATAGAAACTTTCCATCCATTAAATGAAGAAGAATTATACAATTGGAATATCACTGTTTTGTAACTGCTAATGAACTAACGGATCTTGGCTCTAAACATCAATGACTGCTAACATCGCAAGAAAAGACAACCAGACATAATTGGCCTCCTGATGGAAAAAGCCAACACTACCTATAAAGTGTTACTGCAAAAAAAGAAAATCAAATCTATCTAAGATCAAGTCTCCAATTCAAATAAATAAATAAATAAATAAGAATTTATAGGAAATACAAAGAACAAAGAGACGTTTTAAACTACGCCACAGGGGTGAAATCAACAAAATTCAGATCATGATAAACATGGCATGGGCAAACAACCTGATTTCTTCAAGAAATAAATTGCAAAGAAAATGAGAGTTAGAAATACGCAGTTTAAAAGACAAATGAAAGACATATTGTGTGTGAACTTTATCCAGATTCTTATTTTTTAATATTTAAAAGTATAAAATAATTGGAACTTTGAACATTGCTTGGATATTTGATGATGTTAAGAAGTTATTCATTTTCTTTAGGTGTGAAAGGTATTGTTGTTATAATAAAATTAATACTGGTCAGTTGTGGTGGTGCAATGGTGGCAAGGAAACCCATGTTGCTGAGGCCACTCTGGAAGGTCTCAGCCTCATGACCCAAAGCCTGCCTGTGTATGCCAAGTATATGCACCTGTTCCCAGGAACCTGGCTGGCTGGGGCTGGGGTGAATTGTGGTATAAAGACCTTTTTGGGGGTGCTGTCTCTCTCCTTCTGCTTCTCTCATGAAAGAAATACATAAATAAGGTTTTAAAAAATCCTATTTTGGGACCTGCAGAGGGCATAATGGTTATTTCGCTGGACTCCCACATAGTCAAATGTGGTTCAAGTCCCAGGCCTAGTGACTTAAGACTCATGCCGGGCTCATGTGCATATGTGCCCAAAATCCCAAGAGGAAAATGGAGAAGGGAGTGTGTATGGCCATCTATGCTGGAGGGTGATTACTTTCTGTCTCTCTGGCAAGTACACATGCCCTATAGCAAAAATCTCTCTCTAAAAAAAAGATACATGCTAGAAAATATGTGGATGAATGATATGTCAGATATAAGATGGAATGGCAGGTGATATGAAATAATATGTCAAATGTTTGGTTGAAAATTATACAGAAAAGGAGAAAGTGGATGAGGATATAGATGAGAATGCCTATGGTTGACAGTTGATGATGGGTACTGAAGGATGTGGGTTCAATATTCTCTTCCATCACTTTTGCATTTGTTTAAAATTCTCCATAATAGAACATTTAAAAGCCCAAAATGGCTCATATAATGGTGCCAATGGCTTGGGAGAAAAATCTTATAAACAATGGTAGTATACAAACTTTAAAAAGTGCCACATTATGCATCCTCTTGTGACAAAAAATAGCATTGACACAGTCACTGGTAACATGGAATTAAAATGACTCAGAATTAAACTCTAAATGTAAAGACATTTTAATGAAAGACTGGAGAAAATAAAAGCATTAAAATTGTAATGGACACTAGAGACAAAATGAAAAGAGATTGTGGGAGAGGAAGAGTGTAGGAAAGGATATTTGGGGAGAAAATAGAAAGGTAAGACACTTGTGGGACACAGATATGGTTTATTATCTGTTGGAGATGATGTGTATAGTATTCTCAACTGGGTGTGACTGAGGTGTACATCATGCTTGGTAAAGTCTCTTAACAATCTAATGATATATAGCAATTAAATGTATGAATATAATAATAATAAATAAGAATACCTTAAATGATTTTTTTCTATGTATTCCATTTTGTATTGTATGAGGGTGATAAGTGATTTTTAAAAATGCTTATATGGGGCTAGCGTGGTATTTGAGGTGCTGGACTCCACATGTAGACCATAGACATAAGACCCCAGACATGGCAGCTCAAAAATCATGCCGGTATCTGTGCATGCATGCTCAAAATCTCAGGAGGAGAATGAAAGAGAAGGGATTGCAGCATAGCCATCCCCTCTGAGGGGTGATTTCACACTTTACCTCTCACTGTCTTCTCTGGTAAGTGAATATATTTCATTTAATAAGGCTAAAAATTAAATAGGAAAAAATTCTCTTTCATAAGAATAAAAACTTCTGATAAGAATGCATCATGTCTGAGTGGGAATCGGTGGCATTTTGTTGTTTGTTTTGTTTTCTTTGACTGGAGTGTGAACTAGTAATGTATCATTAATGATAAGTTTTTAGTTTTGATGAAATACAAAACTTCATCTAAGTGGCCAAATTAGCTGTAGTGGTTTGTTCAAATGTAGGACTAGGGAAAGAAACTGGATTTACTGAGCTGAAAAACAAATGCTCCTGTGCTATTGTTAGTTTGCAATTTAATCATTTTAAGGGATTCTTCTGCCAGTCACAGATTTGAGCATATACAATGCTCCTACCTAAAGTCTGGACAAGATGGGAAAAGAAGCATGGGAAGCTTATGGAGGGTAGCAGCTTTTCTGTAACTCCTTAGCTCTTGTTTAAGCACTTAAAATAGGAAAACATATATAGGGACAGGATCTCGGTGTCAGCCAAGAGCTCCAATTTTGTAAAGATATATTTGCAGTGGATTCATTATTTTCAACATAAACATAGGAGCACTGACCTGGCTAGTCTCAGAGATGAAGTCCCTACAGGAACTGGTGGGAACTTTAGGGGTCCTTTACTCCACCACCATCATTCTGTAGGTGAGGAAAATGCTGTTCAGCTTGCCCAAGGGGTGATTTCACACTAACAAGCTGGACCCACAGCTAGAAACTGAGTTTCCCGGACTTTAGGATCACAATCAGCACTTAGAGAACCTATCTCTAAGGTTCCCTATGAGAGAGCCTGAGATGTCTTGTGAAAGAGATGGGTTTGGGAAGAAGTCTCAGGAGAAAAGAAATGAGGGGAGAAGCATAGGTTGGAGAGTACAAACTAAGCAAGGATGTGGTTTCAGGTGCAGAATAGCATCTTCTTGTTCCATGGGGACCTCTGAGCCATGAGTAGAGACACAGAGTTGTCAGACTTTGAAGCAGGAGGAGTGACCTCTTGAACCTAGGATCTTTTGAGGATTAAGGTAATGAGGAAAGGCCTAATCCATTATTCTTTTGTTATGGGCTGAATCATGTCTTTCCTACACTATCCATATGTTGAAGTACCAATCCACTGCCCCCTCCCACCTCAAAACGTAACTGTATTTGGAGATAAGGTCTTTAAAGAGGTCACTAACTGGGAACAGAAGAAGAACATAAGGTTAGTATATATCTGTAATGTGTGTCTTTAAACCAAAGAAAAGAAGGAAAAGGATTGCTTTCTTCAAGCTTGTTCTATAATGTTAACTCTGAAACTATAAGAAGGTCTGCACTAGAACAACTCTTCCTGCTAAGAATGACTTAATGAGGAGCCAGCAAGAGGCATGGGGTTAAGGCACTGAACTCTCACATGGCTGACTGAGATTTGAGTCATGGACCTGGCAGCTTGAAACTCACGCCAGGTGTGTGTGTGTGTGTGTGTGTGTGTGTGTGAGTGTGTGCCCAAAATCCTGAGAGGAGAATGGAGGAGAAGGAATTGTGGGGTAACTATCTTCCCTGAAGGGTGATTTCTCACTTTCTCTCTGTGTGTGTTTTTAGTAAGTTCATATGCCCTATAGCAAAAGTCACTCTTTAAAAACAAAACAAAAAAACTGAATGACTTCGTGAGATCCATTGTAGAGGTTATCAATTATAAGTGCTAGCTGACTGTTAATTTACAAATTGTTCAGAAGTTCATGTAATCCTGAACACCAGACATCCCTCCTTTACTAAAATGAAGAGGACAGTCCTTGTTGTGTGCCGAACTGAGTAACCCCCACATCTATATGTTGAATTCTTAACCCCTAGTACTCAGAATGTGGCTGTTTGGAGAGAGAATCTTTAAAGAGGTAATTAAGTTAAATGAAATAATTGGGATTGGCCATAATCCAATATGATGGGTGTCCTTTTAAAAAGAGTGAATTAAAAGAAATAAAGTTAAATTAAATTGTTTTAAAAGTGAATTTTAACATGGACACATACAGAGGAAAGATGATGTGAAGTCATGGGGAGAAAATGGCCGTCTTCAAGCCAAAGAGAGAGGTTTCAGGAAAAACCAACTCTACTGACACTTTGATCTTAGATTACCTTCCAGAACTGCAAGGAAATACATTTCTGTCATTTCAGTTGCTCAGGCTGTGGCATTTTGTTATGTCAAGTCTAGCTACTAATATACCTTCAGCCAAGGAAAACTATCTGGAGAGAAGAGTAGCTCTGTACCTTGTTACCTGCCTGCATTCCCAGCCCTGGGTGACAAAGGGAACCACACCAAGGGATCTCTTAAGAGAAGCTCTATCGGAGCTCTTAGTTTCTACCTTGAATAATTCTCAGAGGATATGAGAGAAGAAAGGAAGATGGGGATGAATTACTTGATTGCTGTGACTCTGTAGCTCAATGCTTTCGTATTTGCCCCCAAAGCGAAAATAAAAGAGACAGAGAGCCTAATATGAAGCAAGGGAGGAAAAGGAGAGTATGGCTTAAGAAATGTAGCAGGACCTGTTGGATGAAGGGGGATATCTATAATAACATGCTAGGACAGGACAGTGGTGCAGTGGGTGAGGTCAACTCATGTGGGAAGATTCCTGGTTCATGTCAAGAAACCTCTAGGTATGCATGTCCATGGCTGGGGCTGGCTGAAGCTGAGGGTGGATCCTGTCATCAATGTCTTGTTGAAGATTTTTTTCTGTCTCTCTCACTCAAGAAATAAATAAATGAATAAATAAATAAATAAAGTTTAGGAGAAAAAATTGAATAACTTGCTACTCTTCTTGGATCACCAAATGAAGTACGAATTGCATTGTGGGACAGGTTGCCTTTCATCATTACTTTATCCACCCTTTTCACTAATATTTTTGCCAGATTGGGACCAGCAGTTAGCATAATGGCTATGTCGCTGGACTCCCATGTAGCGCACTGCAGTTCGAGTCCCAGACCCGGTGGCTTAAACTCATGCCAGGTTCGTGTGCATGCATGCCCAAGAGGAGAATGGAGGAGAAGGGATTGCAGCATGGCCATCCCCTCTGGGAGGTGATTTCTCACTTTCTATCTCTCTGTTTCTCTCTTTCTGGCAAGCGCATGTGCCCTATAGCAAAAAAACTCTCAAAAAATAAATTTTTTTGCCAGATTTTTAATCTTTCCTGCTGGGTAAGGAATTTTATAATTTTAAAATTAAATGATTGCTGTGGTTTATCAAGTTGATTTTTTTGACCCAATCATTTTTTGTACTTAATCAAGTGAAGGGAAGGTTATCAATTAGAAAACTTATGCAGGACACTTTATGAGCACAGTAGCAGAACCTAATTTGTCTTAGTAGTCAAAAGTTGGCTACTTGAAACCTGCAATATGATTTTTATCAGTGAATGAAATGTACTTACTCCAGTGGAACGTATTTACTCCATTTTACTCTCTGTAAGCTGTATTAAATTGCTACTGAACAAAAAAGAAGTCCTTTCATAATTTGGATGACATATTTCTGGTCAAGATCATGTAAATCTTGGGGTGACAAGGAAGGCTCCATCACCCTGATATAGGTTGGCCATGATACAAGAGCAATGGTTCTGGTACGGGTGGAGAAGAATGTTAAGTGACTGCAGTAAACAAAATAGAGTATTCATGTGTGACACTAAGTCAGGCAGAATTCTTAGACCTTTCCCATGTGCACAGGAAAACTTACAATAAAGCAAATGGAACGGAAGTTCAGGGGTCCTTTACTTTCATAAATATGTCCAAGCCCATGTATCTAATTTTGTATTCCTCCTTCTAAAATGGACCACTAAATGGAATCACCAGGCTCCCATAACTTGCAACTGCCTATACTCAGTATAATTGTGTCAAAAGAAATTATTATGAGTGGAACATTTAGACCAGTGCCTAGGGAACATCGCAATGACAGCCTGAAAGGGGAAAATAGTAAGTCACCTGTTGTCTGAGTACATGAGACAAACATCTTTCATTAACGATGTCCCAGGGTGACTCTGGTGTGGAGCCTTCCATTAGTTGGTCCATGTTATGAGTCCATTTGGGCTGCCATGTGGCACTAGCACTCCATAAAATAACCTTATGACTACTCCATCTATCTGTTGATGAATGTTTCCAGCTGAGGGTGATTTTGTCCTTGAGGGAACATTTGGCAATCTCTGGAGACATGTTCGATCATCATAACTGAAAGAATGCTACTGCACAGATGTCCGAGATGCTGCTAAACATTCTACATGTACGAGCCCACTCCCAGGACAAATAATGACTTGTTTCCAAATGTCAGTGATGCCACAGTTGAGAGGCTCTGCTGCAGATACTAGAGGTTATGATTCTGGTATCAAGGCCCATACATCTGAACTCGGGTTCTCTAGCTGCTGGATCTTGAAGTTCTAGTCTCCTCATCTGAAATTATGGGTGGGAGACCAGCAGATGGTGTAGTGGTTACGTCACTGAACTCTCACATGGCTGACCACAAGTTCAAGTCCTGAACATGGTGGCTTGAAATTCACACTCATGTACATGTGTGCCCAAGATACTGAGAGAAGAATGGAGTAGGAGGGATTGTAGCATGGCCATCCCTCCTAGGGGGTGATTTCTCACTTTCTCACTCTCTGTCTCTCTGACAAGTGCACATGCCCTGTAGCAAAAAATCTCTCTTACAAAAAAAAATGAAAGCAGTGGTAATATTAACATCTATCTCATAGGGGGTTAAGTGGCTTAAGTGAGATAATAGAGGTAAAGTACTTAGCACAATGCCTAACAAACAGGAATTACTCATACAGTGCTGAAATTATTGCTATTACTATAGTTATACCCTGGTATTTCATATGCTTAGAATTATAATACATCTTTACTTCCTTGTTAAGGGTTAATCTTTTCTTTTTTTTTTTTCTTTTTTTGGAGAGGTTTTTGCTATAGGGCGCGTGCGCTCACCAGACAGACAGAGAGAGACAGAGAGATAGAAAGCAGGAAATCACCCCCCAGGGGGGATGGCCACGCCGCAATCCCTTCTCCTCCATTCTCCTCTCGGGATCTTGGGCACGCACGCACACGCGCCCGGCGTGAGTTTTAAGCCGCCGGGTCCGGGACTCGAACCGCGGTCGACTACGTGGGAGTCCAGCGACATAGCCATTACGCTAACTGCTGGTCCCCCAAGGGTTAATCTTTTAAGGACTCTATTTCTCTATATAAAATAATAAGAAAAAGGAATCTGTCAGTGGTATATAAACTTAGCTCAAGGAGGTCAAGGGATTTAGTGGCAATACCTCTTCTCCCCCTTGCCCAGACATTTCTGTGGAGGGATGGGTCAGGGGAAGCTAGTGAGTTGAGAGAAGAGTCCTTAATCTAATTCAGCCTAATCCACTCAGCTTTTATTTGTTTTACTTTTGCTTTGAGCAAGAGATTTTTTTTTTAACTTTGAAAATTGGAAACAAGATCAGAAAGAAATGTTTGTACATCCATGTATATAGCTCTTCATTTTTAATATCTAAAACATGAAAGCAACCCAAGTGTTCATCAATGGATGATGGAGAAAAAAAATGTAATATAAGACAATGGATTATCTAGCTTTTAAAAGGAAGGACATTCTGGGGAACCAGCAGTTAGCGTAATGGCTATATCGCTGGACTCCCACGTAGTCGACCGCGGTTCACGTCCCGGACCCGGTGGCTTAAGAACTCATGCCGGGCGCATGTGCGTGCGTGCCCAAGATCCAGAGAGGAGAATGGAGGAGAAGGGATCGCGGCGTGACCATCCCCCCTGGGGGGTGATTTCTCGCTTTCTGTCTCTATGTCTCTCTCTCTCTGTCTGACGAGCGCACACACCCTATAGCGAAAATCTCTCCAAAAAAAAAAAAAAAAAAAAGGGAAGGACATTCTGGGCCAGTGGGTGGCATGATGGTTAAGGTGACTGGATTGCACATGGCCGACTGTGCCATTTGAGTCCTGGGCCCCGAGGCACTCGTGTGTATTTGTGCCCAAAATCTGGAGAGGAGAATGGAGGATAAGGCATTATGGTGTACTCATCCCCCCTGGGGGCTGCTTCTCACTTTATCTGCCTGTCTCTGATGAGCAAAGGGTGAAAAAAAGAAAAAGAACGAAAAAAGAATGACATTCTGACATATACTACAATATAGATGAAGCTTGAGGACATTAGGTTAAGTGAAATAAGCCAAATAAGTAAAATAATAAAAAGACAAAGACTGTCTACTTTTACTTAAATGATACTTAGAAGAGTCAACGTCATAGAGATGGAAATTAGAATGATGTTTCTGGGGCTGGTGAGAGGTAGGAATGGAGAGTTATTGTTCAATGGCTACAGAGCTTTAGCTTTAGAGGAATTTTTTTTTTTTTAAGAGGGAGTTTCATTATAGTGCATATGCTCTTGTCAGAGAGACAAAAAGAGATGGAAAGCAAGAAATCACTCCCCAGGGAGAATGGCCATGCCATAATCCCTTCTCCTCCATTCTCCTCTTGGGATTTTGGACGCACACAGAGTTGAAGAGTTCTAGAGAAAGATGGTGGTGATGGTTACATCATATAATGGGTGTATCTAATACCACTGAACTGTGAACTTGAGATGGTTAAGATGGTAAATTTTATGTTATGTGTATTTTACCGCAACAAAGTAAGAAAAAAAAATCTATGAAAAATTGTTTAATCAAGTTCATTCCAACTGAAACATTTTATAATTATGTGATCAATTCGAATAGTTTTAATGGAGGTCAGCAAGTGACATGGTAGTTATAGCGCTGGACACTCATATAACCAAAGGGGCTTTGAGTCCTGGACATGGTGGCTTGAAAATCAGACAAGACACATGTGCATGCATGCCCAAAATTCCCAGAAGAGAATGGGGAGAAGGGATTATGGTGTGGCCATCACTCCTGGTGGGGATGATTTCTCACTTTCCCTCTTTCTCTTTTTGGTGAGTGCACATACTCTGGGAAAAAAACTACAAAAAGATATATATTTTTTCAGTGTATGTACTCAAATCAATATCTGGTGTATCTGAATAGGATATAAGATAGTGATCATCACACATTGTGTATGGTATGTATATTGAAATACCACAGTGTAATTAAATATGTATGAATAGTGTGTCAGTTAAACATTTTTTAAAAGAATTAAATGGTAAACTAGTCTGAGACAAAATATTTGTAGGTGAACACATATCTAAAATATACAAAGGGTTCTTAAAAATCAACATTAAGAAAATGAACAACCCAGTTTTAAAAAATAGCTAAGGCCCAGCTGATGAGGCACAAATAGGATGCCATTCATAGTGACTGAGGCCTCATTAGAGGCTCAGGTTCAATTCTTGGCCCCACCTAAACAGACCAGTGTGGTTGTGGGCCTACCTATCTGAGAGGCTGGAGCAGAAGGATCAGAATATGTGAGACCTATCAAAAAAAATTCCTCTCAGGACCAGCAGATGGTGTAATAGTTACGTTGCTGGACTCCCACATAGTTGACCATAGTTCAAGCCCTGGACCCAGTGGCTTGAAACTCACACCGGGTGTGTGTGCATGCATCCAAAATCCCAAGAGGAGAATGGAGGAGAAGGAATTATGGCATGGCCATTCTCCCTGGGGAGTGATTTCTTGCTTTCCATCTCTTTTTGTCTCTCTGGCAAGAGCATATGTACTATAATGAAACTCTCTCTTAAAAAAAAAATTCCTCTCTCTCTCTCTTTCCTCTTCACAATAACTAACTATATAAATAAAATTTTAAAATATTAAAACAAAACAGAACAAAAAATATGGACAAAAGATCTCAATAGACGCTTTACTAAAGAGATACACAGATGGCAAATAAGTTAATGAAATGAAGGTCAATATTATTTGTTACTAGAGAAATACAAATTAAAGCAATAACGACATACCACTGTACATATATTAGAATGGCCAAAATCCTAGCCACTGACAATATCAATGGCTGGCAAAGATGCAGAACAACAAAACCTCTTATTTATTGCTGAGAAGAGAAGATGATTAGCTGTTTTTAATGGGAATGTAAAATGATATTACTGCTTTGGAAGGTAGTTTAACAGTTTCTTCCAGAACTAGACATAGCCACATGATCCAGCAATCAGTCTCAACTATATGAAAATATATATTCATGATAAATCTGCCACACAAATGTTCATCATCACTGAAAACTGAAAGCAACCAAGGTGCTTCCAATAGATGAATGGATAAACAAACCAGAGTGCATTCACACAGTAGAATACTACACAGCAGTACAAAAGCAATGAGTTGGTAAAACACATGGACAATCCTTAGAGACATAGCACTAAGTGTGAAAAGTCAGTCTGGTCCTATCAGTGGTAGCGCAGTGGTCTTGTGTTGCTCTGCAGTGCTGGAAGCCATATGGGGGGACAAAGCTCAATTCTGGGGTGGACTTATACACCTTGGATTTGTGCAAACCTGCCCATGATGATCTGGGCTGGTTGGGAAAGGTGGGAGCTGAGAGGTATTGCAGTATGAGCTCCTGTTGAGGAAGCTCATACTGCACTCACTCTGTTTCTCTCTCATAAAAGAAGTAAATAAACTTTAAAAAGAAAACAGAAAGCCTGTCTAAAAAGCCCTTGCTTCCATTTACATGACCTTCCAGAAAAGGTGAAACCAAAAGATAGTAAACAAATCAATTGTTGCAGCAGGGAGAAGAGGGAAGGGGAAATTGAATAGGTGGAGCACGGGGAATTTTTTAAATCATTGAAACTACTCTAGATGATACTGTAATGTTGGACACATGACACTAGATGCTAGTCAAAACCCATAGACCTTTACAACATCAATAGGAAGTTTCAATATATACAAATGCTCGAGAGAGTTCAGCTCAGCAACACAGACCATGTATAAATTTAAATGAAAATTTGGCCTAAGTTATCTTCACAATGAAGATAGTGGGTTCTTGAGCTTACGTTTGGGTTTATTTTTCCAGTTTATGGATGTATAGATGGTACAAACATACTCAAAGACTGGACAAGATAAAAGATACTGAAGCCATCTTCTTTCAAGAAATTTTAATAGGTTGTATGTGAAGCATAATAAATCCAGACCATAAATATCTCATTAAAATCAAGTTTGAGGGCAGGTGGTGGCCCAGTGGTAATACACCTGGACCCACATGGGCAAGATACTGGGGTCACAACCCTGGGACATCTCTGAGCTTGCTGGCTGAGTGCATGCATGCCTGTGATATTGGTCAGCTGAGACTCGGGGTAGATCATAGTGTAAATACGCACCTGGGGCACTCTCTCTCTCTATTGAATGAATGTATGAATAAACTTTAGGGCCAGCCATGGAGCAGTGTAATGTATGTAATACGCTGTGATCCTGGACCCACATGAGAATGTCCTGGGTTCAGGTCCTGGAGTCTCCCTTTGCACACCAGGTGTGCCTATGCCTATGACCCATGCTTGCTGAGGCTAGGGATAGATTGTGGTATAAGGACCCTGTTAAGGTTACCTTTCTCTCTCTCTGCCCCTCCTCCCCTATCTCTCTTTTATGGAATAAAAAAATATACATAGCAATAAATGTTAAAAATTGAGTTTGGAAGAGGTGTTATATATCTGAATTTTTCCACTCTTGGCCAAAATTTTGACTCTTGTCTTCATGCAGAAACCACCATGTCCATGTATCCATGTATAAAAACACGTGAATTGGTTCACTGACACTTGGATTTGCTGTCTGTCCAGTGAGAAATCTATGCCTTGCACTGGGTAAACTGACATGTCACTAAACAGAGAGATCCTGACACATCAGGAACAAACCCCAATGACATCTCCAGTCTTTAACCAGGGTCAGTAAGAGGCATGCTGTGGGGCTGAGCTGAACTCTCTTGGGCTTTTCCCATGATGCCCTGTCTCATGGTTGAGGTGTGCCCTGAACTTCTGCTTTGTGTTCCTTACTGTCTACATTCAAGTTGTGCCTATGGCTCCCGGAGGGACTAACTCTGCACAGGTGGTGACTTTCCTCAAGAGATAACTGTTCTGGTCAGGGGGCAGCAGACTGCAATGTTCTTAATCCCTCCTGCTGGTAACAATCTCCTCTGCTTGAGGCCTGAACAGGAAAATAACCACATATTTGTACAGAACCTGACACGTCCTGGGTAGCGACCCTAAATGCCTACCCAGCAATATTTGTGTAGGTATCCTGGTCAGTGGCCCAAGGCCACTATGTCTGTGGGTGATATGCCTTTCATATTTGTGGGATACAAATGGCAGTCCTCAGCTTAAAGCCTGCCTCCTTCCCTTCTTATCCAACTCCATTCTTTACAACAAGGACTCTTATGCATATAAACATAAACTTCTCAGCCTTCAAGTTCAAGTCCCATCCATATTCTCCACAAAAAAAGTCACCCTTTGCTTTTGGACCCTTGCGGTGTATCATCTAGCATAGTGATCCTTGAGAGGAAAAAGCTAGGGAAGAGGTCCATGCATAGGGAAAGACCCATGTCTTTGGAAATGGGTTCAGAACTGTTTGGGTAAGAGATTATAGGTTACCAAGGCCTGAATAGAAGCACAGGGACTATCGATTGGCATGTCCCCTGAGCTCTGCATATACCTAATCAGGAGACTAGTATACTTACAAAAAGGTCATGAGGGATCCTTCTAAAGCACTAGGCCCTGGTCAAGAGATCCTTTTACCTAGGTCCAAGGATAGTATTGCATTTCAAAAATAAGATCATATTATACCATTTTCTGTTCATTACTTAACACCACAAATAAATCCATGCATGTTGTCTGGGATATCTCTGATTTATTCTTTTCTATGATGGTATGACCTGTCATGGTATATGTGATAGTTAATTTTATATGTCAACTTGACTGGTCATGGGGTACCTAAATATTTGGTTTAACAATTTTTTTTTTTTTTTTTCTTTTTTTGGAGAGGTTTTTCGCTACAGGGCGCGTGCGCTCGCCAGACAGACAGAGAGAGACATAGAGACAGAAAGTGAGAAATCACCCCCCAGGGGGGATGGTCACACCGCAATCCCTTTTCCTCCATTCTCCTCTCGGGATCTTGGGCACGCACGCACACGCGCCCGGCGTGAGTTGTAAGCCACCGGGTCCGCGACGCGAACCGCGGTCGACTACGTGGGAGTCCAGCGACATAGCCATTACACCAACTGCTGGTTCCCATGGTTTAACAATTTTCTGGGTATGTATGTGAGTGTACTTCTGGTCAAGATTAACGTTTAACCAGGAGAGAGTAAAGCAATGGCTCTGCCGTGTGGATGAGTTATCTAATCTGAACAAGAAGGAGTAGAACGTGGGAATTTTCTCTCTCTGCCTGACTACTTTTGAGCTGGCATATCAGTCTTCTACCATCGGAGTGGAACCACATAATCGGCTCTCCTGGTTCTTATGCTTTCAGATTTGGACTAAAATTTACATCAATGGTTCTCCTGGTTCTCAGGTCTTCAGACTCAGACTGGAACTACACCACCATCTTTTCTTCAGTGAGCCAGTTCCTCATAGTCTGTCATCTATCTATCATCTATCGTCTATCTGATGATTTCTTTTTCTCTGGAAAACCCTAGTCAGTACAGTAAGGTGTATTATAATTTAGCCAGCCATTTCTCTGCTGGTAGACATGAACTCTGTGTCCAAGGTTTAGCAATGAACAGTACAGCTATAAGTATGTCTTTACGTGTTATAGTTTTAGTTTCTTAGGATGTCTTTCCAGGAGTAGAACTGCTGCATCAGGAATATGTCATTGAAACTAAAGGATACTGCCAAATGGTCAACAAACTTATGAAAACATTCTAAATATACTAACCATCAGGGAAATGTAGATTAACCTAATGACGAAACACTACACCTATCCGATTGGAAAATTGTAAAAACAAGCTATAACATCAGTGCAACTCTGGGAAAGGAGAGTCCCATGCATTGCTGATAGAAATATGAAGTGCACTAGCCTTCCTAGAAGGCAGTTTAAAGCTTATTTATAGGGTCACAAAAATGAAACAGAAGTTCCTCATCTTTTCATATTTCTTTACACTTCTGTCAAACTAATAACATGCAAGATGACACTATGAACTCACTCCCTCTTAGATTATTCCCTCCACTCACAGGGAGTGAAATAGGAAGGCCGAAGAATTATGGACCCATTGTGCTTTCAGAAAACCTCACCTGGGCTTTTCCAATCTTGTCTCTTGGCTGTGGCTGCCATTCATCTTGGACACTGTGGTGAAGTGAGAATGAGGGGCTATTGAGGGATTCATGGAGACCAGCAGGGAAGCACCAAGGAAATCTCTCTCTTCCTTGGGTGTTCTGTTCAGAAGGTTCCAAATTAGGCAATCTCCAAAGTCCCTACTTGAAAATACATAAGCCCATGATTTTTTTTAGAGGATTCTCCCCATCTGACTAGGAACTTCCTAGCCAAAATTTAATGGTATGTTTTCTTCTGGGTCAAGCAGGCTGCTGGAGCCTTAGTAAACCCCCTTCTGGAAACAGTATTGATTTTCAGCATGGTTGATAAAACAGAGAGATAAAAGGCCCAATTTCTCTTTTTATGATAGATATGACCAATTAGCTATAAATGTCAAGTATCCACAACTTAATTAATTCCAGTTCATTTAACTACTGTAATTAGATTTTTTTTTTCTCAAACAAAGCAACAGTCAGTTTTCGAAGGTCATACACTAATAGTACAGTGAACAAGACCTGCACTTTGGATGAAAAGTAACTGATGGCTGGTACCCGTGGGGGAAATACACCACACAAAATAAAAGGTAATTGGCAGTCTGATTAATAGAATTTGTTTGAAATGTATACATAATACATCTTTGATTAATAGCACCAATGAGCACTTGAAATTAAACTTAAAATTTAAAAAATTTGTAGAGACATTTCATTATAATGAGAAGATTAAAAAAAAAAAAAACCTGACTGGAATTTGAGTCAGAGTCAGATGGACCAAGAAGCTAATTAGTGAGAAATGTCTCATTTGTTTAAGAAAAGCACTTTCAACAGGCACATTCTATTATACAAATCAAGTTCTCCAGGTATAATTTGGGTAGGGAGAGATTTAATCAAGGAAGAGTTAACTTGTTTGCACTAAAAATAAAAAGCTTTAGTAAGTTTGTAGGGTTGGTAGGGGTTGCTGATTACTGGGAGGAGAGTTTGGGAGGGATATTTTATTTCATTTATTTTTTTGCCTTAGGGTGCATGCGCTTGGTGGAGAGAGAGAAAGATAGTGAGAAGGAAAGTGAGGCATCACCCCCCTCTCTGGAGGATGGCCATGCTACAATCCCTTCTCCTCCATCCTCCTCCTGGATGTTGGACAAGCATGCACATGCGCCTGGTGTGAGTTTCAAGTTGCCAGGTCTGGGACTTGAACTGAGGTTGACCATATGGGAGGCTAGCAACATAACCACTATGCCATATGCTGGCCTCTGGAGGGGAGGATAGTTTAAGAAGGGAGGAAAAAGGGAAACCTGAGCTACATGGATGATGGCAGCAAGAATCTGCATAAAATAGGAAAACTGTGCCAATGGAATGAATGTGGTCAAATAACTTTAAAATGAAAATGTTGGTTATTTCATTTTTATTTGTTTTCTATGCTTCCTTCTGCCACTATTTGTCCAAGAGTTCAACCAAAGTCTTCCAAATGGAACTGACTTGTGACAGCAGTATGTTGCAGGGATAGGAGGAAGGAAGGCCATAACCTTTGTCCTTTCTGGGAGTTTCCAAAGAGAGGTGATTGGATTCAAGGTTCATGACCAGAGTGGGCAAATGGAAATGACCCCGGTGTTGGGATTGCTGGCCATGTTATAACTAAGGACCAAATTCTTGTGGATGGAAGATGGCAGCCCTGGGAGCAGGGTGCAACAACAACGGAAGACAAGGGAAACCATGTCTGGGCTGGCTCTGTGGTTTGGTGATTAAGGCAGCTGGATCCTACATGGCTGACTGCATAGTTCAAGTCCCAGATCTGGTAGCTTGAGAAACATACCAGGCTATTGCACATGCATGTCAAAACTCCCGAAAGGAGGAAGAAATAGAGGAGAAGGAATCATGGTGTGACCATTCTCTATGGAGAGTGATTTCTCACTTTTCTATCTTTTTTTATCTCTCATGAGTGCATGTGCCCCCCCCACACACACAAAGAAAAAGAAAAAAAAAGAAAAGAAAAAGAAAGTCACATGTGCCGGGGACCAGCCTCGGCGGGGGTGGGTTGACTCGACGGAGGCGGCGAAGGAAAGGAAGACTGAGGTCTCGGTGCCTTTTCATGCACGTCCTCTCAGCCGGACACTTCCCAGAGATCGCTCTCTGAGGAGTGACAACTGTTAGGAATCATCGTGCCTTTTTATTGAAAATGTGATACATGCAAGTGAATGGGAGAGGGGCTACATGTTCTAATTATCAATTCATAAAGTTTTAACAATAGAGATCAAAGGTTCTATTCAGGGTTTGATAGAGGGCAGGACTATTAATCATCGATACAATTCAACAATTATTTGATTGATGTAAGCAAGCTTTTGGGAACTTCTGTTCTGGGAGTGTAGTTTCGGAGAACAGCTCCAGCAGGCAGAGTTAATTATCAGCCAGTACTTGGCGGCAGCAATCTTGCAGTTACTGGTTGTGATTCTATAAAGGAAAATCTCAAGTACAGACATTAGTTCTTATAAATCTCAATAAAGAATGATATTTATATAATTTTATAGAGATCTAAAGTTTATTTAAAGGAATCTTAATATATTTACCTATCCTGAAAGGGTGAAGTTAGTGTTCACTTGATGAGGGCGGGGACACAGGCTTTTCAACTGGTGGTGAAGTGACTAATGAGTTAACGAAAAACTTTGTGGCACACCTAGGCATTGTATTGTGCTTGTGTTGCCACCATCATGTACTTTGTCAGAACATAAACTACGGTGAGGCGGGGGTGTCCTGGGTGTTTCTGCGTAAGAGATGATTTTTAAGTTTAAATGTGTTTTGAAAGGAAGGCCTTCCGGAGATCAAGAAGAACTTTAGCACACCCTTTGTTGTGTCCAATGAAGCGCTGTAATTAACAGTAAGTGATTAGAGTAAAGGGAGCGGTCGGGGGATTTTGGGGAAATCTTACTACAAAGATGTATGAAAAAATTATATTAATTCTTTTATAGTAATATATCGGGGAGTCAGAGGGGGCGTCACTTCCCAGCAAGGCTACTACATTTCCCGGAGCGGATAGCAAACGGCCTTGCCAATATGCTAATTGATCCAAGCTTGTTCCAGGGTCGGGGGGCGTACAGTAGTGGCCTTGCCAGCATACTGAACCAACCGGAAGCGATGCTCAAAGATCAAAGGGCTCAGACGGGTCCTGGAGCCCCACTGGGTTGGACTCCTCCATCTCCCCCTTTTTTATTTTGAAGTTTGAAGAGGTGAATTTCAGTTCGTATTGATGTAATGGCAGAACGAAATTGTTTGAGAATAACTGGAAAGCAAAACAAACATAGGAAGATAAGCCCAAAAAGACTTCCGACCGAATAAAGTAACATAGAGAATGAGTGTTTGGAATTGGTGAATGCACCAAATAAGGAGGACACAATACCATTGGCCACATCAGAGGGTGTTAGGGAGTCCAAATGGGATTTGGAAATTTTTGTAATGTCAGCCTGTAATTTCTGTAAGTCTATGGTGAGAGAGTGGTTAAAGGCTCCTCTGAGGTGAGACTGGATTTGTTCCCAAGTAATTTGTGTGTGATTGTAAGGTAAAGGAGTAACACAAATCCATTTATAATCTGCATGACAGGAAGTAGTTAACCGGACCTTAATATTTTGAATTTCTTGTCCTAAGTATATAACTGCTTCTTCTAGGGCATTGACTCTGTCAGCCAGTTGTTGGTTAATTTGTTCTTGTTTAAACAAGGCAGTGGAGACATTAAGGGTTAATTCGTTAACATGGGAAGCTGTCAAACAAAGAGAAGGCAAAATTATTTAAGAAATAACAAACCATGTATTTAGGAAAAACACAGGGGGTCTAGTTTGGAAAACTGGACTGTGAGGAAATGTCATTCCAGGAAATTCTACTTAAAGTAACTTAGGTAGGTGAATAGAAGGTGCAGTGGCTAAAATTGAATTATTATATTCTGTAAGAGAAAGGAAAGTTAGGGTCCAAGCATCACGAGTGAGGTCATCATAACTGGAGGGAAGTAGCTGTCCTGTGGCTAAAGGAGAACCTGTAACTTGAATTATAGGGGAAAGAGCAACATAAAATGGAAGAGGCTTAACACCATAAGCTGAAAAGCAAAGTGGGAGTGACTCTGTGGAAGCTGAAAAGTTAAAGGGAGTTGAGTTTTAAATGTAAAACTGAACAATCTTACTAATAAACCATTTCAATATTTTAATAAAATTTAGAGACCAATAATAACTAAAGCATGTTAATTTAACAACAAGAATTATAAGGAGGACTCAGAGGGAATCAGGCAATATGTTTCTATGAGTCCATGTTTAACACTGGATTTATAGTCTTTTATATTAATTTACTTTTTTAACTCAGGTGCATTGCATTGGCCACTTAGTATGTAATTTTGTGAAACATTTTTTACTTTTGTTTGGTCAATTTTGGCTTAACAGTTTAGAAGACCAATCAATTTACATAGAAAATGAAGATTTTACCCCGTTTAATTTTTAGATTTATTTATTTATTTATTTTACTCTCTTTGTGAATTTCTTTAAGGACATAAAATTAAGATTCTAGCCATAGTTAATGGTCTGACAAAAATTCACAACTGACAGAGGAATTTAGCTATATAGGTCAGTTTAACATAATAGCCTACTATTAACTCTTGGGAATTTTAAATTATTTTGGAACACAATGTATATATAGGCATACAAGTACATAACATTAATATATATACACGTATATGTATATATGTATTAACTTAAATATAATATTAAGAAAATTAGAATTACTTAATTTCACAATGTCTTTTATTTTTATCCAACATATAAACAATAAGCCTGATTGGTTTAATAACTCCCTTTTGGATGATTCAGGGGCCCTCTGTAAACATCCAAAAGTTACTTTGAGGTTAAAGATCCTCTGTTAGCACTAAAACTAAAGCCAGAAAAAACTAGTTATAAAATTTTTGTTGTTGTTGTTGTTAGATATTCATTATGTACAATGTAACATATAACACATAAATACTAGCTATTTTATTAAACCAACCATATTAAGATAAACATGATGTTGTTTGATTAATAAAACCTTAGATAAAAATATATGTTGGAGATTGTGAAGATCTTTACTTGTTAATTATTATTATTATTTTATTTATTATTATTTTTTATTATGTTTGAAGTCATCTCACTTGTTAAAGTTATACAAACTTGAGAAACATTTAGACTAATTTTTATGAGCGCTCTTTTTTATAAACCAAATTGAATAGAATACTTTAAGGCCTGTTTTCACAGAGCCATACAACATACAGTACATAACATTACATATTACATGCATAGACACACACACACACACATCAGGATTACAAGAGACAATTTTCCTAGGGTTATTTTGACATTGATACCTTTTGAGTAATCTCCCTTTTTTGAAATTTTTAATTATATACTTAAGGGTGGTAGAAAGCAATAGGAATTTTTTATACCTTTAGAGTTCTTAGAACACAAATATTCTTGATATTCTGGGAGTTTTTTCTATGCTGGCAAAGCCTAAGATGGTATGGTTGTTAAATGCTGGCAGGAGATAATCATTTGGGAAGCCAGTGTAATAAAGAAGCCCGTTTCTATTATCATATCTAATGTTAGGGGAGTTTGTTTGGGGGATATACTTTTCCCATTTGTGTGCAGGCTCTCTAGTAGCCTGTTTTGAGGTTTATTTATTTTATTTTTTGCCAATTGTTTAAATTCCAATTTTTACAGTAAAAAGTCCCCTCCTGGAAGACATGTCTTAGTTACTTGAGTCCAATCATATGGTGTCATCCACTGAGCTGCCAAACCTTTTACCGATGTAATAGTATATGAAGAAGTGGGACCAAAATCTTTTACAGCTTGTTTAATTTCCTTAAGCAGTTTATAGGAAATCGCCTCCCACTATGGCTCCCCCTCCTCAAAAGGATCTAATAAAGGGAAGCAGAAATTAACATTGTCAGGTTTTAAAGCCTTTTTGACATTTTTTTTTTAATTCCACAGATTTAGACGTTTGTTTATGTTTCTTTGAATTAAAAGAGTTAAGTTTTGGCGGTGGCCAATTGTGATAATCAGCGGCAGCCTCCTTTAATTACTCCTGGTCAGAAGGACTTAGGTGTCCAAAAATGATGTGAGCTGACTTTTACTGACCTGAATACGTTTTTGTTTTAAAGTACATTTCAGGAAGTCTATATACAAAATTCTACTCTTAGATGTAGCAGTACCCATGATTGCTTACATCTAGGCACTAATCATTTTGTATAGTTTTAATTCTTAGGTGTAGCAATACCCTTGACTGCTTGCACCTAGGCAGTAAAGCATCTCTACGGTTCTGATTCTTAGGTACAGCACTATCTCTGACTGCTTGCACCTAGGCAGTAAACTTCTCAAAAAGTTCTGAGGTGGCACTTAGTGTTAGCGCTATCCCTGATCACTAACACCCTAAGTAATTCTTCTCCCGTCCTCTAAACCCGGTCTACCTCTACCGGGGGGTCCTAGGCACCCTATGCAGGAGTTTTACTGTTCTCTTTAAAAAAAAATAAAAAATACTTACCAACGCCTACTCACCTCCAAGTCCGAGCAATTCACGTTGGGGCGCCAATCTGGCGGGGGCCCCACGTTGGGCGCCAATCTGCCGGGGACCAGCCTCGGCGGGGGTGGGTTGACTCGACGGAGGCGGCGAAGGAAAGGAAGACTGAGGTCTCGGTGCCTTTTCATGCACGTCCTCTCAGCCGGACACTTCCCAGAGATCGCTCTCTGAGGAGTGACAACTGTTAGGAATCATCGTGCCTTTTTATTGAAAATGTGATACATGCAAGTGAATGGGAGAGGGGCTACATGTTCTAATTATCAATTCATAAAGTTTTAACAATAGAGATCAAAGGTTCTATTCAGGGTTTGATAGAGGGCAGGACTATTAATCATCGATACAATTCAACAATTATTTGATTGATGTAAGCAAGCTTTTGGGAACTTCTGTTCTGGGAGTGTAGTTTCGGAGAACAGCTCCAGCAGGCAGAGTTAATTATCAGCCAGTACTTGGCGGCAGCAATCTTGCAGTTACTGGTTGTGATTCTATAAAGGAAAATCTCAAGTACAGACATTAGTTCTTATAAATCTCAATAAAGAATGATATTTATATAATTTTATAGAGATCTAAAGTTTATTTAAAGGAATCTTAATATATTTACCTATCCTGAAAGGGTGAAGTTAGTGTTCACTTGATGAGGGCGGGGACACAGGCTTTTCAACTGGTGGTGAAGTGACTAATGAGTTAACGAAAAACTTTGTGGCACACCTAGGCATTGTATTGTGCTTGTGTTGCCACCATCATGTACTTTGTCAGAACATAAACTACGGTGAGGCGGGGGTGTCCTGGGTGTTTCTGCGTAAGAGATGATTTTTAAGTTTAAATGTGTTTTGAAAGGAAGGCCTTCCGGAGATCAAGAAGAACTTTAGCACACCCTTTGTTGTGTCCAATGAAGCGCTGTAATTAACAGTAAGTGATTAGAGTAAAGGGAGCGGTCGGGGGATTTTGGGGAAATCTTACTACAAAGATGTATGAAAAAATTATATTAATTCTTTTATAGTAATATATCGGGGAGTCAGAGGGGGGTCACTTCCCAGCAAGGCTACTACATTTCCCGGAGCGGATAGCAAACGGCCTTGCCAATATGCTAATTGATCCAAGCTTGTTCCAGGGTCGGGGGGCGTACAGTAGTGGCCTTGCCAGCATACTGAACCAATCGGAAGCGATGCTCAAAGATCAAAGGGCTCAGACGGGTCCTGGAGCCCCACTGGGTTGGACTCCTCCACACATGGTAAAGAGAACTCCTTCAGTAGGAAGAATTCCTCCTCAGCATCTCTCAGTGGTGTGTGTGTGTGTGTGTGTGTGTATATATATATATGTGTGTGTGTGTGTGTGTGTATACACACACACACTCATTTTCTTTATTTACCAGTTTTCAAAATGATGAGTTGCTTCTTTTGCATTCTCCAATGGATTCCAGTTTTCCAATCAATTATAGTATTATGAATCCACGTATTATTTTATTTAAAAAATAATTATGAACTCATATATATTTTTTTCATTTCATTTTCTTCTATACATTCAATCACATTATTATTTGTCTTACAAAATGGATATTTCAACAGGTGAACATTTCTCCCTAGTACTGTTGATAAAACTACGAAATATCTTCAACAGATAATACCACACCTCTTTGTGCCATTAATGCTTTTCCTCTCTATCCCTCCCCCAAATGTCCTTCCTCAGACCCTCCTCTTTCACACACACTATATCTGGTATTTACATCTGTATACTGCATTTCTATATCCTTTAGACAATTAGTTTATTTAAACATATTTGTTATACTTCAGCCCTTTTTAATCATTATCTTTATTAATTCTTAGATTGACCCATATCTGGCCCAAAGGAGCCTCTTCAAGTTGCACAAGCCATTTTTTAAGAAGATTACTTACCTATAATCTCCTTAAATATTTTCTATAGGAGAAAGAGAAACAGAGGGGGAGAGAGAGAGAAAGACAGACAGGCACTGTTAACATGCTCTCATGCTGCAAATCTTTCCCCCAGCCTTCCCAGCTTGCCAGGATCACAGGCACACTCACATGCCTGGTGTGTGCAGGGACTCACGAACCAACGGGCACATTCTATTATATAAATCAAGTTTTCCAGGCATAATTTGGGTAGGGAAAGATTTAATCAAGGAAGGGTTAACTTGTTTGCATTTACAATAAAAAGCTTTAGTGAGTTTGAAGGGTTAATAGGGGCCACTAGTGGCTGAGGAGAGTTTGGGAAGGATATTTTATTTATTTTTTGAGATGTTTTGAGACCCTCAATCTTCTATATGGACCCTGAATTGCAGATCTGTTGGCTACTTCTGCACCACTACAACTGGCTCTAACAACAACAACAAAAAAGTACAACTAGAAAATGAGAAGTCTCAATAATATCAAGTCAGCAGACACTCCGGTTGCCTCACTTTTCTGTGAATGAAACGCTTCTATTTCTTCCCAGCTCTTCCTTTCATTCTTCTTATTTCAAAACTATATCCCTTGGTCTTAGTGTAATAAGATCTTACCAAATTGAAGGAAATCCATGACTCAGTTTCCTTTATGTGTATTGATTAAGTGCCTGGTCCCTGGCTGTGTTGGGCAATTCCCCCTTCTCTGGTAGCTGGGCTTTTGACTCCCATTTTCTGATGTGTTCCATTGTTCCTGCAGGTAGTCACAGCAGTGAAATTCTCAACCTGTTATAGACTGTGGTATCCAAATAGGAGTTAATATTGTAACATTAAGTTGGGTGAAGCATCAACAGTAAAACTGTAATAAAGCTAACTGGTCTTCGATAGTGTGGGTAAAGCTTTCTTCCAGAAATGGCTTGCTATGATGGATATTTAAGGGAACTTCGTCCTTTCTGGGAGTTTCCAAGCAGAGGTGATTGGGTTCAAGGTCCATGACCAGAGTGGGCAAATGGAAATGACCCTGGTGTTGGGATTGCTGGCCATGTTATGACTATAATGAAAGGCAACAGAAAGTAAACTTCCTTTTCTTAGTATACTTCCTGTTCTTTCATGTATCCTGAGGTATTGGGATGAGTTATATTCTCACTTTCAGAAAGTTTCCCTCCAAACTTTTTTGGATTCTCAGGAAGGGTACCTATTTGTCTTGGTACTTAACTTGCCCATAAGCTCTAAGGTCATGAGGTCTTTCTGGTGTAGATTCTTTGAGTAATTGCTGCCTCTAGAGCACCAGGGCTCATGGGTAAAAACATGAACCTTCCTTCCTCTGTGTGGCCTCTTTAGTGTTTACCATGATGACCTTGGGCAGACTGAAGAAACCATCTGAAAAATTCTCTTCTCTTTGTTGTACAAAGAAAGTGTAGAGTCAGACAAATTTGGATCGTCCTTCTAGTATTTGTTAATTATTCCAACTGGAAGGTTGTCTTCTATTGGATTCTTTCTGAAGCAGATTCAGAAAACATTTTAAATGCAAGTAATTGACCTTGGAGGTGATTCTAGGAAGCACTGGTATAGGCGCGTGGAGGTGAGACAGGAAAGTGAAGGAAACCTGTGCAACATAAAGCACTGACAAATTTACTTTGGGCAACTGGAGCTCATCCCTACTGGGAAACTGTGGGAGGCTGTGCCTCAGTGTTATCCCACATGAAGGGAGAGGAAGCTGGAGTCTTTCTCCACTGACACTCATCCATGGTGGGTGGAGGGAGTTAAGGATCTCTCCTGGGTGCTTTAGCAATTCAACCTTTCTGCTCTGCTCCGTATGTGGGCTCAGGTTGCTTCTGTAGCCAGAGAAAGCTTCAGAGAAAGGTACTCATTCTAAGCCACTGGTCCTGATCTGTAAGGGAATGGGCATATGCAAATGGCAAGTCAGATACAAACGTGTTATACAACATCACGAGCCTTGGTTTCCTCACTTGATAATACAATGCAATCGACTTCACTTGGGTTTTAAGTTTATTTATATAGTTATCCCATGAGAGAGATAAAAACAGGCCCCCAAAAGGGACTTGATGCCACAACCCCCTTCCCACCAGCATTCGCCAGTTCCAGATCATAGGCATGCATGTATACGATGTATTCATGGAGGTCTTCAGACCTTACCATGTGGATCAGCCTTGGATGATCACATTTTACCACAGTGCCACTGTCCAGACCCCCTCAGAATCTTTATACAGGTTAAAAAGCTATTGTGAAGGGAAAGTGCCTGGCATATGGCAGTCAAGAGTAGGCACTTGAGGGAACCAGCAGTTAGTGTAATGGCTATGTCGCTGGATTCCCACATAGTAGACCGCGGTTCGCGTCCCGGACCCGGTGGCTTAAAACTCACGCCGGGTGCGTATGCGTGCGTGCCCAAGATCCCGAGAGGAGAATGGAGGAGAAGGGATTGCACCAACCCCCCTGGGGGGTGATTTCTCGCTTCCTGTCTC
Source organism: Tupaia tana (assembly GCA_026018925.1). Lineage (NCBI taxonomy): Eukaryota > Metazoa > Chordata > Mammalia > Scandentia > Tupaiidae > Tupaia > Tupaia tana. The sequence continues at coordinate 50,347,244 of JAKSZU010000015.1, forward strand.
TATGTCTCTCTCTGTCTGGCGAGCGCACGCACCCTATAGCGAAAAAACCTTTCCAAAAAAAAAAAAAAAAAGAGTAGGCACTTGACACGTAGTTCTTTCATTTTTTCATTCAGATGATTCCTAACTATGCCTGCAAATAACCATGCAGATAGGCTCTATGTTTTACAGGCTCAGGGAGGAAGGAAAGTCAGATGGGAGAAGTGCGTAGGTCCTGGGCTGAATACTAATAAAAGCATCAGGTACAGTTTTGTGTACTCATCCATGGAGACACGTCAATTTATTTGCACACAAAGATAAGATTTCTGCAGTTTCTTTCTGACGTTTTCCCAATGGCACCCCTTTAGTATAATATTCAATGTGTTTCAAAAGTGAAATTGCTGCCTGGCATTTTAAATAGAATCTGCTTTGGGAGTAGGCAGCAGGATATGAACAACTTTGTACCAATATTCTCCCTCCATTCTTCAAAAAACTAAGTACTTTCTGTCATTAACCCAACAATCCCACACTTCCTTTTCGGAAGGAAAAACATTTCGTCAACATTGGAGGTGACTATCATTCTTGCCTACTCCTTTTTACAGTTGGAGACACCAAGACTAGAGGTACATTCTGGTAAACTGTGTATATATCCCTTCCTGGAAAACTCACGTTTCACTTATACCAACTCTAGCCCTCAAGTAATTGGACCATCCAGGGCTTCATAAAAGACAATGAGAACATTGTACTCTGTTTTTAAATTGGACTGTGGTCAATAAATCACACATGCGTTTGAATCTTCCCTTGGCAAAGAAGTAAGGCAGAGCAGCTTGAATGCATTTGTGGGTGGGTGGGGCTATGCTGTATCTTTCTTTGTTCTGTTCTATTTTTATTACACGTGCATATGGATTCGAGTGTGTGTGTGTGTGTGTGTGTGTGTGTGTGTTCGGTGAGTGGTCAGGCATAGAAAATAACTAGGATTAGAGATATGCCCAATCATATCTCTTTTTGTTCTTGCCTTAAGATTAATGTATCAGTCAGAATAGTCTAGGCTATGCTAAAATAACAAACAGCCCCTAAATGTCTATGGCTTATACCAGTAAGAGTTGATTTCTTGATTCCTTTACTTGTCCATCAAGGGTCAGCTAGAAACTAAACCGTGCCTCTGTGTGGTTGTTCTCTCAGAAGTACCCAGGTTGATCAGCAACCATTATCTGTGATGTTTCCAGTAACTATAAAAGAATAAAGGGTGAACCTTAGATGGTTTCTCCCTTTCCCCCGTCATTGATTAAATGCTCAACCTGGAAGTGGTATGCATCATTTATGCTCATAGCTCATGGGCTACTAATGGTCATGTGTTGCCAATCAGCCAGAAAAGTTCTAGGAAGTACAATGCTAACATCTGTTCAGAAGACAAAGAGAACTGGAATATGTGATGAGCAGTAGTAATGACTAGCACAATTCGAGTTAAGGCTAGACAGTTTGGAGTCCTTATTACCTTTTTACTTTTAGGTACCCCAACCTCAGAACCATATTCAAAATATGAAACTTCAGTCCTTTATTTCTAGACCAGTACTGTCTAATGAAACTTTTCATAGAGGTAGAAATATTCTCTGTGTTGTCCAAAATGATAGCTACTATACAAGTAAAGTCATTGAGCCCTTGAAATGTGGCTAGGGTAACTGAAGAACTGATTTTTTTAAAAAGTTAACTTGAATTTATTTAAATTTAAATGTGCATTTATTTTTCATCCTTCAACAATAGTAACTAAATTACCTACCCTTTTAGCTCATATTGCATTCTGTGGTTTTAAAAAGTCTTTCATATACACTAATCATTTCATATGATTATTTTGAACATACCTAAGAAGTAGATAAGAAAGGTAATATGGATTATAATGCCCACTTTATAGATATAACAAAACCAAGATTCATAAAGTTTAAGTGATTTCTTTATGATAATGAGACAGTTAGTGATGAGGGGCTAGTGATTGAGTGTTTAGGCAGAGATATGCCTTGTTTGATTTTACACTCTGCTCAACACTATGCTCATCCAGTAAATATTTATACTGACAGTGGAAAACGCTAAGCCCCCCCCCCCCAAAAAAAAAAAAAACATGATTTTTTCATTTAAAGTACTTTATTTTTGTTTTTGCTATAGGACATGTGCATTCACCAAAGGAATACAGAGAGAAAGAGAAAGAGGGAGAGTGAGAAATTACCCTCCAGTAGGGATGACCACAGCACAATCCCTTCTCCTCCGTTCTCCTATTAGCATTTTGAGCACACATGCACATATGCCTGGAGTATTTTTAGAGCTGCTGGTTCCAGGACTTGAGCCATGAACTCAGCCATGTGGGATCCAGACACCTTAACCACCATGCCATGTGGCTGGCCCTGAAGCATTTATTTTTAAAATCATTTTTGTATTACTTATTTTTCATATTACTCCGTATTAATCAGAGTAAACTTATGCTAGTCATATTCTTTCTTAGATGGACTCTGTCAGTTTAATGTGTAGATTTCCTGTTGATTTGATTAAGTTGTGAGCTCATTAACTAGAAACTTTTCTTTTTTGAGTAACTTCTTCATGTTCAGTAGGGCTACAAATTGTCCTAGTTTATCTAAGACTAAGAGATTTCCTTTTCAGCTGTTAGGTCCCAGCAAACTGTGACAGTTGGTCACCCAACTTCCCAACACAAGGCTGACTTCATGGTTTGAACTGAACTGAATTTTTTTTTTTTTTGAGAGGTTTTTGCTATAGGGCACATGTGCTCACCAGAAAGATAGAGAGACAGAAAGTGAGAAATCACCTCCCAGGGGGATGGCCATGCCACAGTCGCTTCTCTTCCATTCTCCTCTCAGGATCTTGGGCACACATGCACATGCGCCTGGCATGAGTTTAAGCTACTGGATCTGAGACTTGAACCGCAGTTGACTACATGGGAATCCAGCTACATAGCCATTATGCCAACTGTTGGTCTCCACTGAATTGAATATTAAAATAGTAAAGATGTGTTTGAATCATAGCCCTTATCATCATCACTCAAGAATTGTGGGTACTCCATAAATGCTTTAATTTTATGACAAAAAAGAGAGGGTATTCGATTTCTTATGTACTTTCTTAAAGCCAAGTAATAAAACTAAGCAAGTAGATTTCTAAAAATTGTGTGAATCCAGCAAAGTTCTTTCTCTCTTTTTAAAAAAATATATTTCTATATTTAGTTTGATTGCTTTTTCAAAGTCTCTAGGAGTAAAGAGAAATTAGTGCTGATCTTGGGCATAGCATGGATTGTTAATATACACAGGTATGTGCCTATGCATACATGCATACATATACACGCACACACACGAGCACTATCAAATGATGGTCCATTCTCAAAAATGTTCCATTGACTTAAGATAGCTATTCTAAAATTCAAATGCTTATTTTCAAACTTTATTTTCTCTTTCTCATTTCATGAAATAACTACAACCTTATATCTCTCTGGGGAACATGGTCAAGCTTGCAATGTATGGATTTTTTCCAAGCCTCTATACTTACAAGCAGGGCCAGAATGTTTATTTTGATCAGCGAATTTGGGGTAGGGCAGGGAACTCATTCTCTGTTGTGTCATGAGTCTCTGAATGCGTCAGTCACTACAGCATATTGATTTTCTCAACTTCTTCAAATGAGAAAGTGCCTTTTGAATAGCAATAAGGTAGCTCTTTATACATCTCCTGAATAACAATCTCCTACAGCCTCTGTGAGCAGAATAGCAATGTCTTGAGGGCTTCTCATTACAGCAGGCAGCTTCATGGTGTTCCACATCACTGTCACCTGCTGAACTTTATCATGCCCTCAGGTTGCCTGCACTTTACCTAATAGATATGTCTTTGAAAACCTGGGGATTAAATTAATTACATAAGTAAAATGCTTGTGGCCACATATCTATAAGGATGTTGTAGAAGAAAACTCATGCAAGGTGGGGAGAAATCAATCCAAGTGACTCACCCCCTCCACCCATCATCCAAGATCCTGTGTTTCTAAGTCTCCTTTCACACTATATTTTACTAATAAGCAACTGTAGAGATTTTTCACTTTCACTCCTGAGTGATCTTTAATTAGCAATGGCCGCTAAAACTGTGGCCATAGTTTAGACTTCTTCATGGCAATGCCTATATAAGGACCACAGTTAGCAATCATGTCACTCACACTTACAGATAGATGACTGTGATAGACCAAGAAATAGCTTGCATGCATTGTTTGCAAGAAGTTGATAGAGGCAGAAACTGCTTTCCTAGGTCTTCTTGACTAATCCCTAGGACCTAAGAACATAAATAAGGAATTGGGAAAGGGAATGAAAAGATGATCAAGGCACCTCAGGTCCAGGCCATACAGAAGTACAATTGGACTAGAATTTTCAAACAAAATAAATCCAAGGAATGTAGACAGTTAAACTGAGGAATAAAATTAAGACCCACTAGAGTCCATAGGTCTTAAGTTGGCATTTAAGGATTTATAATTGTGAAACAAAACCTCCTTTGAGGTCAGCTGATGCCCAGGCTGTACTCTACACTAAATAAGCTAGAATCACTGGGGTAGGACTCAGACATCAGTATTTTTTTAATTCCTGGGGCAATTCCAATATGCAAGCAAGTGTGAGAATTACTTTTGAATGAAAGACTGTTGCATTCTGAGTGCCTTGAGAACAGGTCATTAAAGGACTCTATAGTATGGTGGAATGTCAGAAATAGCTGCCAACTATGGACTTTACTCCAAGGCTTAGGGCTTTATTTCTAATCCTTACAACAATGTCATGAGATAGATATTCATATCGGGCCCAGTTTATACACTTTTTTCAAATTTCCACAGTTTCAAATGTCTCTCCGTGGAGAATCCTGAAGCCACCGTTGCTGATCCATGAATGTGTTCTTGCCAAACTTGTCAGTGCTGCCCTACCCTGGGAATGTGAAGACAGCAGCTGTGTTCCCAGCTGTTGACTTGGAACTCAGTGTCCCCTCACTTGGTCTCCACTGTTGCTGTGATCTGGTCTTTGCTGCTGTTGGGCCATCTCCCATGATCGAATGACTGGCCCTGTTTGCCCGTAGTCAGCTCAGGAATTCACCTTGTGTTTGCTTTCCCTCCCATTGTGTCTCACTTTACTTTTCTCTTTGCTCTTGCTGCCCTGTGATTGGATCTCTCAGTACAATTTTAATGCCCTATGTCTTCTTGAGTCATCAGAAAAGTCATGATGTATTTTTCTATGCAAAAAGCACATCATGAATTTTCCAACAACCCAATTATTTTGAGGGGCTCCAGGCTAAGACATTCTATTCCCAATGAATGCTGGTCTGTTAGTCTCCAAATTTCATGCCCTTACATTTTTCCCCTCATTCTTTACTGTCTCCTAGAGGGAGCAGGACTGGATCCTAACTTCTGCTTTGCCACTGGCTTGCGATACTATTTCATACAAATCACCTGTCTTCCCTATGCTTTAGTTTTCTCATCTCTAGGATGACATGGTTAGACTATTTTGAACTTTTGGATTCTATGGGCCTTTTGAACAGCTGAGTGAAAGAATAATAGTTTTAAATTAATTGAAATATACCTTTCAGGATATTATTTATGTCTGTGTATGTACATCTCATTAAATTTTTGTTTATTTCTTTATTTCTCCCATGAGAAATTAAAAAGAAAAGATAAAAAGAGAGATAGGTCTTCATGCAGTGTTCCATACCCAGTCTCAGCCAGACCAGATCACGAGCATGTACACATATGCCAAACATGTGTACAGGGAGGCCCTGGGATAAGATCCAGGACCTTTCTATGTGAGTCCAGCATTGCATTACCACTGTACCACTGTCTGAAACATTTTTGATACAGTAATGTATGTTCTTCTTTACTTATGCATTAATTAGCTGCTGTTTAATAACTAGCACATTTGTAAGTAGTGATGAGAATAAATGATATTTTGGGACATACACAAGAAAGCAGTTCTGAAAGCAACTAGGCTGTAATGATCCAGTTGATTGAGGTTAAACAAGGTTATAAGGGGAAATCCTAATCCAGTATGGCTGTTGTCCTTGGAAGAAGGAAGGGACACTAAGAATGCACATGCACATACAAAAGGCAACATGAAGACACGGTGACAAGTTGGTGACCTGCAAGCCCAGGAGGGAAACCAACCCAGCCACCACTTTGGTCTTGGACTCATAGCCTCCAGAACTATGGTAAATACGTGTTTGTTATTCAAGTCATCTAGTCTGGCATTTTGTTGTGGTAGCTGAGCAAATGAATACAAATGTCTAATGGATGTGCCAAATGTTCTTACACATGTCATTTCATTAAGCCATCACAATCAGAATCATGCTGGAGCAGCTTCTAGTTACTGGCTTAGGAGATCCAGTGTTTTTTAGGAGGCTGGACCCATAGCCTAGTAGTTATGGGAGCTGAATCCCACATACTCAACCACAGTTCAAATCTCAGACCTGGCAGCATGTAAAACATGCTGGGCACATGTACATGAATGCCCCAAATCCCACCTGGATGAAGAAATGAAAGAGATGGGAGAAAGGATTGTGGCATGACCACACTCCGATGTGGGTGGTTCCTTTTCCCTGTCTCTTTCTTTCTAGTTATGTCTCTGAGAAGTGCACATGCTCTCTGGCATTTAAAAATAAATAAAAAGTTGTACAAATTTTGTGAGTTTTTTTTCTTTTTTTAGAAAAATAAGGATTTTTGCTATAGGGTGCCTGCACTTGCTGGAAAGACAGAGAGATAAAAAGCAAGAAATCCACCCCCCCCCCCCCCCCCCCCGAGAGAAGATGGCATTGCCTCTGTCCCTTATCCATTCTCCTCCTGGATTCTTGGTCAACCCCACTGTGTTCTTTGACATCACTGTTGACAGCAAGCCCTTGGGCCATGTCTCCTTTGAGCTATTTGCAGACAAAATTCCAAAGACAGCAGAAAAGTTCTGTGTTTTGAATACTGGAGAGAAAAGACTTGGTTATAAGGGGTCCTGCTTTCACAGAATTATTCCAAGGTTTATGTGCCAGGGTGGTGACTCTACACACCATAATCATATTGGTGGCAAGACCATTTACATGGAGAAATTGATGATGAAAAATTTCGTCTTGAAACATGCAGGTACTGGCATCTCATCCAGGGCAAATGCTGGACTCAACACAAACGGTTCTCAGATTTTCATCTCCACTGCCACGACTGAGTGGTTGGATGGCAAGCATGTGGTCTTTGGCAAGGTAGAAGAGGGCATGAATATCTTGGAAGCCATAGAGCACTTTGGGTCCAAGATGGCAAGACCAGCAAGAAGATCGCCATTGCTGACTGAGGACAGCGCTAATGAATTTGCCTTGTGTTTTCTCTTAACCACCAGACCTTTCCTTCTGTAGCTCAGGAGGGCACCCTCCACCCTGCCTGCGCACTATGTCCTGTAATCTGTGCTCTCGCTGCAGTTCTTCGGGTTCCATATTTCCCTTATTCCCCTCCAAATCTACCTGAATTGCAAAGTTAGGCTTATGATTTTAAAATAAAAACTAAATCACAGCACAAAAAATTAAACTATGTAAATGTATAATTAGGTAAATTATATGAAAACAGAAGTAATAAACATTTGGTACTCACCATTTCTTAATTATTTTACTGTTTTACTATTACATCTGTCCTTGAAAGTACAAAGAGACTTCAAAAAATTGTGAAAAAAAATGGAATTAATGTAGGTGTTGATTATGGTGGAAAAGTTTTGAGACCTATGTACCACTTTATTTCAGAATATACATTTTCTGTGAACTTTTTGAAGACATTTCATTTTTATGTCTATTATATCCAAATGATGTACATTCTACAGAATGAGGAGCTATCGCACGTGTGTTCCCACCTTCAAGTTCAGTAAAGCCAGGTTGAAGTAAGCCATAATAGGATTACTTATTCAGGAAATGGACAAACAGTACAAATCAGATTTTATTTTATTTTTTCCCCACAGATTGTTAGTTGCTAAATGCCTACCGGCATGTCCTCTATCACGACAGTCCCACAAGGGTGAAGGTGTAATTCCTGACTTACAAACAAGGAAATCCCAGCTACTGAAACAAAAGACTGAAGAGTGAAACAGGTTCTTTTGTTCGTGGGCTAGGGCTCCTTGCCTGGTACCACACTGCCTCTCCATGCACACATGAGGAAATGCTATTCCTCTGTTTATAATGCAGGCAGCCCTGAAAAAAGCAGATTAAACGAAGTCTGTGCATTTGCTGAGAGTCTAAGCTCTGCCTCCTAAATTTCTCTGCCCAGCATAGGCATTGTGTAATTCTAATATCCAATAGGATGAAGGCCACTTGCTATAAATCTTAGGGCACAGGAAAAAGCATGGGAGGGAAGCTTTTTTACAACCACAATTTGCAGACTGTTATAAAGTACTTTAATTGCTACTCGATGTAGGATTTTCCTGTGTGTTTTTCAAGCCTGGTGAAGATGAACAAGAAGCAGGGGGCTAAATCCAGGCACCTGCTGGGGTGGGGGAAGCAGAAGCTCTGATCATTCAGAGAGGGATTTGCAGAGATGTGGACTGGGGACACAGCAGGAGGTCTTCAAAAATAACTCTTAGAGAAGCTTCTTTGATGAGCGGAGGCAATTCAGCAGCTTCTGCACTGTGCATTCGTGCTCATAAATCACCAGGATTTGCAGGCTTTGCAAGACGTCTCCCACTATGCAGTTTGCAGTAAAAATAAATAAATAAATAAAATAAAAAAATGTACTTGCTGCAGTAGCATTAAAGATCTACTGCCAGTTATTTCGCTCAGGTACCTTGCATCTTAAGGGACAATTTCAGTTTTGTTGTTGACAATTGGTTGCACACAAGTTTAAAAAGGCTAAATACTGAATCACTCTAAAAAGAATCTTGAGAAATTATTTTTCTCTAGAGAATATTCCCAGGAAACCTTTGAAGGCTATAACATGGTCTTTAAAGCTTGGAAATCAAGAGAATCTGAAGTCCATTTGAATTGAGGATGTGCATGGGAACCACCTAGAAAATTTTAGACATCCAGGTGCCTGTTACTCACTGCTAAAGATTTTAACTTCAGTGATCTGGGCATTTCGATTTTTGAAAGCAGACTTATGCATGGCCAAGTTGGAAGGCACTATTTAAGGACCTTGCTATTCAGAGTATAGTTGACTCAGGGACCAGCATTTAGCATAATGGCTATGTTGCTGAACTCCCATGTAGCCGACCACGGTTCGAGTCCTGGACCTGGTGGCTTAAACTCATGCCGGGTGCGTGTGCATGTGTGCCCAAGATCCTGAGAGGAGAATGGAGGAGAAGGGATTGTGGCGTGGCCATCCCCCCGGGGGGTGATTTCTCGCTTTCTATCTCTCTGTCTTTCTGGCAAGCGCACACACCCTATAGCAAAAATCTCTCTCAAAAAAAAAAAAAAAAAAAAAAAGTATAGTTGATTCACAGACCAGTAGCACCAGCACCTGGGAGCTGGTTAAAAATGCAGAATTTCACCCCAGACACCGACACCAATCTGCATTTTTTTTTTTTTTTTGAGAGTTTTTTGCTACAGGGCACGTGCGCTTGACAGAGAGACAGAAAATGAGAAATCATTCCCTGGTGGGATGGCCACACCACAATCCCGTCTCCTCTATTCTCCTCTCAGGATCTTGGGCACACACGCACACGCACCCTGCGTGAGTTTAAGCCACCAGATCCCAGGCTCGAACTGCAGTCGACTACATGGGAGTCCAGTGACATAGACATTACGCCAACTGCTGGTCCCTCAGTCTGCATTTCAACAAGATCTCCAGGTGATTCGATTATGCTGCTGAAGTTGAAATTGTCTTGAGTCTAGAAAAATGATCCTTGGGAAAGACTGTCCCGTCTTCCTCACTTCAGGTTAGAATGGTTCTCTCTCTTTCCCCATACCTAGTCAGGTATCACGTCCTGTTGATTTTCATTCCAGATGAAATCTCTCTTGTGTCTTACAATATTGTCTTGAATCTCCTGACCACAGAGCAGCTACTACAACAGCCTCCAGACCCCTGGTCCCTTCCATCTTCCTCGCAGGTGTCTGCTGAAATAAAACACTTTCATTGCCTCTGCTTAATAATGTTCACTGGGGGCCAGATGGTAGTGAAGCTATAACGCAACTGGACCCACAAGGGAAAGGTCCTGGGTTTGTGTCCTTGGACCTTCCTGAGCACACATGACTGTGATCCTGGCTGATGTCTCACTAGTGGAAGGAATAAGTTAATAAGTAAAATGTTCACTGCACCCCAATTTCCCAGTATTAAAAATATTCATTTCTCTGCTTACATCTGGCTTAGGTAGCTGGTCCCATCCAATTTCCCATTGCCTTCTCCATGTGTCTCTCTGGCTCCCCCCTGTCTTTCTAACACGACATGAGGTGCCAGTCCAATCCTTCCCCTCTTGGCTCCTGGAGCCAAGTCTTCCCTCTGCCTCTCCAAACCTCATTCATCTTTCAAGGCTACTTCCTTTGGCTCTGAGTGCCTCCAGCACTTACAGTCAGAATCACTTGTTATTAGCTTCACACTTTCTCATATTGGTCACCAATTGTCATGAACCTAAGACCATGCTGAGTGTGGAGCTCTAAAATAGGAAAGAATATAGCTTGCAGATGCCCCAGCCCCTGACTGTTCAGAATCAACCTGGACTCTGTCCCATCTCGTACTGATTAATGCTCCCTCATGACCAGACCTGTAATTGCCTTTGGCTTTCAGCACTTAGATCAAGCCTGGTGGGTTTGCCTCTTCCATTAGATTAAGGGCACTCAGTTTCAGTCCTACAGCCTCTCTGGGTCCATTGTTGTCATCACATTCAGCAGGTGGGCCTGGTGCGAGCTGTGGGCAGACTGTCATGCTAGATGGTGGTGGGGAGATGGGTAAGGGGAAGCAGGCAAGGGGAGGCAGGCACAGGAGGTAATAATAGTACCCACAGCACCTACATGTTGAGGGCTTTCTATGTGCCAACACAATTCTAAGTGTTTTATGTATTATTATAATATTATTCATTATTTTTATTTTTAAATTTCACTTTATTTATTTATTTTTTTGCTATAGAGTGTATGTGCTCACCAGAGAGAAGAGAGAGAGAGAGAGAGAGAGAGAGAGAGAGAGAGAGAGAGAGAGAGAGAGAGAGAGGTAAAGTGAGAAATCACTCCCCAGGGGTATGGTCACACTGTGATCCTTTCTTCATTCTTCTCTTGGGATTTTGGGTTTGCACTGTTGACTTGAACTGTGTCATTGGTCACATGGGATCCTGCTGAAATAATCACCATGCCACTAGCTGGCCCTTATTTTTTATTTTTTAAAACTTTATTTACTATAACATAAAAGATAGGTACAGAAAATCACACAAAGCAAATACCCTTGTTATATGGGAAATACCCTTGTGAATACCAGCTAGATCAAGAAACTGAACCTCACTAGCCATCCTATAACCCTCTTTGTGTGTTCTATCTTAATCAGTGCACCCTATTTCCGCCACACACACCCCTTACCAAATCAAACATGCCATTTTGGTTTTTCTATTGTGGTAAGATATACACCAAAATTTAGCATCTTGGGGCCAGCAAGTGGTATAGTGGTTGAGGTGCTGCACTCTCACATGGTCAACCTTGGTTCAAGTCCTGGACCTGCCAGCTTGAGAATCACACTGGGCACATGTACAGGAGGTGAATGGAGGAGAAGGGATTACGGTATGGTCATCCCTCCTAGAGAGTGATTTCTCACTGTCCCTCTCACTGTCTCGCTCTGGTAAGCACATATGGCAAAAATATATTTTAAAAATTAGCATCTTAGCCATAACTAAGTGTCCAGTTCGGCAACATTAAGTTCATTCACAGCGCCCTGTAATCATTGCCGCCATGCAATCACTGCCGCTATCCAAATCCAGAACTTTCACATCATCCAATTGGAAACGTCATAGCCACTAAGCAATAACCTCCCATGCCTGTCCCAACCACTGGCAACCATCATTCTACTCTCTGTCTTTATGAATTTTACTACTCTAGGTACCTCATTTAAGTAGAATCATACAATATTTATCTTTTTTGCGACTGGCTGATTTCATTTAGCATAATGCTGTTAAGACTTATCCATGCTGCACTGTAAGTCAGAATTTCCTTACTTTATAAGACTTAATAATATGCCATTGTGTGTTTGAACCACATTTTGCTTATATCTTCTTCTGTGGATGGACACTTGGGTTGCTTCCACAATAGTAATATATATATATATATATATATATATATATATATATATATATATATATAAAATACGGCTGTGAACATGGGTATACCAATACCTATATATATATTATATATTTTTGCCATGCCATAGGGCATGTGCGCTCACTGAAGAGACAGGGAAAGAGACAGCTCCTGGGGGCGCTGGCGATGCCACAGTACCTTCTCCTCCATTATTCTCTTGAGATTTGGGGCATGCACACACACGCATTCAGCATGAGCTTGAAACCACCAGGTCCGGGACTTGAACCACAGTCAACTGCATGGGAGTTCAGCAACATAACCTCTGTGCCATCTACTGGTCTCTAAATACCTTTATTTTTATAGTGAACACCTTAAAGTTTTATCATGTGGTTGTGTAACTCGAAGCACTTTCATTTGGTCTTGACAAGCTCTGTGCAATCAGCGCTATTACTTTTCCTTTGATGTGGAGGATGATATTGAGGTTTCTAAAGTCCAGTGGAGAAGGGATGAATAGAAACCAAATGGTGGTGCAGCAGTGAAATGCAATGTTCTGTGAGGCAATCTCACATGAGAAGGTTCCTGGTTCAAGTCCAGTGACCTCTCTGAGCATGCTGACACATCCATGCGAATAATCCAGGGCTGTGTGAAGGCTGGAGGGGGAATGTGGCATCAAGACCATTCTGGGGAGATTATCTCTCCCTCCTTCTCTCTTTTTCTCTTGAATTTTTTTTTTTTTTTTGTCTCATGGAAGAAAAAGATTAAAATAAATAAACTTCAGTAAAAAATATTTTTAAAAGAGAAGTGATAAATAAAGCTATGAAAGTGAATAAGAACTCTGAGACTCAAAGCACAGATAGAAGAAAAGCTATCTACCACATCCATATTACAGAATGTCCACACCTGGGAACAGGATAAGAAGGAAAAACTGAGGGTTGGAGACTGAGATGGACCATAAGATATGAGGACCAGGACAAGGTGACATCATGGATAGTAGACTACATTTTTTTAAGGTTCATTATTAATAAGAATCATCATGCTTATTTTGGTGCTTAGGTCTAACAAATGAATTCCTCCTGTTCTCAGGTCATAGACTGTTTGTTTGTACGAGGCCTCATATCTAAGGTCTTTAGTTTCTTTTATTTCTATCTCCACTTCCACTCACCGTCCCCCAGTTACTAGAATTCTCTCTGGAAATAGCCAAACATTTGGAGGTAAATCTAAATAAGGAGGTCAGTGATTAGTCAAAGCAATGACATTTGTTTCAACACCAGATAAATTGCTTCTTTTGATTATGGTTATATATAATCATAAATCATTATTTCCCTTCTCTAACAAATACTTTTAGAGCATCCACTCCATGCCAGAAATCACTTTAGGCACATGATATTTGGCCAGCAGCAAAGTAGACAAGATTCTTGTTGTAGTGGAGCTACATAATGGAATGATAAGCAGATATAGCAACAGGATGAACTCAGAAAGATATCACAGGGAAAGTTGAGCAGAAGAAAATAAAATAGGAGGCTGTGATGGGATTAGGGTGAAGACTACTTAGGCAGTATGGTCAGAGAATGTCTCTCTGTGGAAATGACATTCAAACAGACCTAAATGACAAATGAGAAACCATCATGGGTCAAGTCAAAGAAAAAAAAGGTCCAAAGCAGAAGTTCTGGTAAGTGCAAAGGCCCTGAGGTGAGAAAAGAGGAACAGAAAGTTTGGTGTGACTAGAACAGACTGAACAGAAGTCAGGAACGATGTTATAAGAGTGACATGTTTACCTCACCTTTTTTTTTTATGTTTAATGTCAGCAGTGAGGAATGGGAAGTTGGTTTAAACATGCCAACTCAGAATTCTTTGAAGACTATGGTTCTAAAGAGAAATTATTATGTTTGACAATGAAGTTCTTTTGATTTCCATTTATAGACAGAATAAAATGGGGAGCAATTTTTCTCCTCTTCAGACTTTTTCTCATCTTTATCAGGGAAATTAATGCTGTTCGATGATATTGCTATTGCTGAAAACAAAACAAAATGAAAACAAAGGAGGTCAATGTGATATGACCTGTATTGTGAGCTGCTTTCTATTTTTTTAAGGGTCAGTTCTATAGCCTAGTGGTTAAGGGAGCCAGATCCCACATGGCTGACCATGGTTTGAATCCTGGCCCTTACTGTTGGAAAAACACACCAAGTGCATGTGTGCATGGGCCCCCAAATCCAACAGGATGGGGAAATAGAGAAGGCATTGTGGTGTGGCCACGCCCCAGTGGGGGGATGATTTTTTCTCTTTCCCTCTTTCTCTTTAGCAAACACACATACTCAAGCAATTAAAACTTTTTTTTCTTTTATTTTTCATAAGACAGTCAATGAGACAAGCCTCCCTACTCTTGGTCTGCCTGGGTAATAGACACACACACACACATGCTTATCATGTAGAGGGAGGTTCCAGGATGCAAGCCCAGGACCTAGGCGGTGATCCAGTTCTATTACTGCTGTGCCACCAACAGAGTGAGTTGCTTTCTACACTAATTTGCAGTAGTTGAGCACACTGTCAATAGACTGACCTCCCCATCTAAGAGAATACCGTCTCACGAGGGCTTGCTTTGTGACTAATTTGATGTCATTTAGCATTATACTCCTTGAACTCAAGAAACAGCTTATTTGGTAGAATTAATATCATCTAAAAACATTGTGATTAAAGCCATTTTACTTTGTTATAATCTCACTTTTGAAGAGTGCCTGCCAAAAATACTTAATGGCTCTCATCATGAAAAGAACACTAGTCAAATCCAAATTAAAGGACAATCAGCTTGTACTCTTTAAAATGTCAAGGTCATGGAGAACAGAGAAGGTTAAAGAAAAATGTCAACTCTATGCAATGTTTGATCTGCGATGGCAGAACATGACAGCTCTGAGCATAAGTTATTTTCACTACTCCTTTTGGTCACCACCTCTGAGTATTCCCTGCCTTTTCCACCCTGATGCCAGACTCAGTTCTTCTGCTTAAACTGAGACAGCTCTGGTTAGCTCCATGTAGCCCTGCAGAGAGAAGGAAGGGGAGGATAGAGTAGCTGTTTTGCTTGTTTTGTTGGCAGGATTCCAGCCATGATTGAGGTGCTATCCCAACCAGGTCTTCTCTTCCATTTTTGCTACCTATGGGCTTGAAGTACCCCTAAAAGCACCCTACATTTTATACCAATTGTCTCTTCTATGGGTTTTCACTTTATATGATATAATCCTATTTTCTTTCCAATCTGCACAAAATACCTCTTGTTTCCCAGCCCAAATCCATATTTGTGTTCAAATATATATTTCTCTTACAGTTTATAAGATTTTGCAATGGGAAGGAGATACAGAATATTCTCAGGAGTCTATCTCTTTTTTGAATAGACTTAAAAACTGTTTTCTTTTAAGTTTTGTTTCCCAAAAGTACAGGAAATAGTGTTGCATTTATTTATCACAAGGAGTTATCTTTATATTCTACCAGGGTTATATTTCAGCTCTTTGAAAGCATATTGCATTATAGAGATGCTCTTGTTAAAAGAGAAATCTTTGAAAGATGCCAAGGGTTGTCTTGGCAGAAATCCATAATAAACAGAGCTCTGGCTCTAAGAGATCATGATACACAGCCTCTGGATAGATGACCCTGTTAGAGGAGGCACGGTTTTGCATCTGGCAGTGTTTGTGTGTGTGTGTGTGTGTGTGTGTGTGCGCGCGCGCACATGTGCGTGTGTGTATTTGTGCATGTATGTGTGTGTGTTTGTCAGGGCTGGACTTGGCTGAACTCAGCAGGGCTTACTCATGCATCTGCAGTCAGTTGTTGATTTGGCTGATGACTGTCAGGGCTATTGGCCAAAGTGGCAGGGACAACTGGTTTGACTACTCCCTGTGTCTCTGAGCACCCAGCAGGCTAGTCTGGAATCCTTCACATAGCAGTTGGGGTCCAACAGCAGCAAGAGGACAAGCTTCAAAGCCTGAGCAACTTAATGTCCCATTGACAAAGCTGGTCACAAAATGAATACATTTAAAGAGTATGGAAGGAAAAGAGTTCATGATAATTTTGCATTCTACCAAGATGATTTTAATTAATTTTATTAATGTGGCTTAATTATGTGCCTTTTTGAAAGTTAATTTTGTTTTGTTTTGTTTTATAACTTTATTTGAAAATCAGCACTTAGTTCTCATCCACATTGACTGTTTGTAGATTTTTGAACGTGGTAACAGGTACATAGGTCACCAGAGTGTAGAGCTTGTTGGGTGAATCTTCATCCTCGTTTCGTTTTCTGGAAAACCGCACATGGATTCGATATGGGACATTCCTTATTCCTGTGGCCCAGACAGCTTTGTTGAGCCTGGTATCAATGCGCAGATCTGGAGTCCCCATCCCCTTCATGGCAAATTTCTGGATTTCTTCGAGCGCCCGAGGGGCACGTTTCTTGAAGCCCATGCTATGGATGCGCTTGTGAATGTTGATGGTGTATTCCTGGGTCACCACCTCGCTGATGGCAGAATGGCCCTTCTTCTTCTTGCCACCCTTCTTTGCAGGAGCCATTCTGCCAGGCCTAAGCTGGAAAAAAAGAACACAAAGGCTTGTGGGAGGAGGAAAGCAGGGCCGTAAGCACGACTTCCGGGTTGCCCCTGAAAGTTAATTTTTTGAGAGAAAGAGAAACAGACCCTTAACAGTTCTCATGCTGCTATCCCTACCCTCCCAACCTTTCCAGGTAGCAGAATTGTGGGCATGTGTTTCTAGTGTACAGGTCAACTGGGAATTGAACCCACAATCTTCTATAAGAATCTAGCATCACCTGATGAGCAGCGTATTACCACTGCATCACCAACACTGCTTCCATACGTATTAAAAAAGATTTCTCCACAAATTTGAAGATATTAAGAAAAAATAATGTGGATAAATTATAGAGTACATTGTAATTTCGTATTATAAAATGATGTGAGATTGGATAGAAAAACTAAGTTCTAGATACAGCTCATCATTTGTAGGAATGTGACTTGGGGGCAAATAATTTATCTTGGAAGTTAGATTTTTTTTTAATATTTAAAAAAGTAGTTGAATTAATTACTCCTGAGGCCCCTCTTCTCACTCCACTATTAGTAAAAAGAAATTTGACATAAGATGGATAAAAACAAGTAGCTTTTAGAAAGAATTTGCCCCATCCCCAAATTCTTTGAACAAAGCAAAAGTACAGGAATTTCTTCTTTTAGTTTTTTGCAACAGGATTTGTGTACTTATCAAAGAGAGAGACACAGTAAGAAATCACCCCTAAGAAGAGATGGCCACTCCATAATCCCTTCTCTTCCAGTCTCTTCATAGAATTTTGGGCATGCATGCCCACACACCTGACATGATTTTCATGCATTGGGTCTGAGACTTGAACCATGCAGGTGGCCATGTGGGATCTAGCAACTTAAGGTCCACACCACCTTCTGTCCTAGGATAGAAATATCTATTCCAAAAATATGAACTTTAAATATTCCAAGATCTGTACTTTGGAAAACTTTCATCTTCTCTCAAACTTTCTCCTACTTACCCACTCAGTAGTCTTTGACAAGATGACTGGATTCAGTATGAAGAGGTGAAACCAATGGACTTGGGTTTTACCTCCTTGCCTTGCCATGTTGTCTTGCAGGAATCTCATACCTTCACGTTGTTGTTAGTAATTAGTATGGTGTCACTTCATGATCAGTATCAACATTAGTTGAACGAGTTGAATAAACTTAAACTGATGTTCTATGTTAAGTAGCAGAGAAATACATTTCTTTTAGGACTGTAGCACTATATTTTGGGGGAAACTGGAAGACAGTGGAGGCTGCACCTGTAGCCAGAGTTAGAGGTGTTTTTATTTTTAACTTTGAACAAAGTGATCTGATTTGCTTTGGTGATGAGGAGAGGAAAGAAGGGGTAAGGTGATGGAAGTCTTGTATTCTTCAGAATGCAAATCAGAACATCCCATTCTGTTTAAAAGAGGCAGAAGGACATGTTCAGACACTACCTGGGCATTGCTGATCTGGAAAGCTCAAGGCACTTAACTGTAGGTTGAGCTCTAAACTCAGCTTAGAACTGGTGCCAGCTCTCCCAGCTGCAGGAGGCAAATCCATTCATACAGCCCTGTCAGGCTACCATTGCACACTCAAACACATCTCTCCTTAACAGTGTGAGCACCAGGAGGGAGCTAGAGAAGAAATCGCTCCATCACACTCACCATAGAAAACCATACTCAACAGAGATTTTAAAAAAATAATTGCCTTTCTTAAATTTATTTTTAAAAATTTACACAGGGGGGACCAGCAGTTGGCATAATGGCTATGTCGCTGGACTCCCATGTAGTCAACCACAGTTCGAGTCCCGGACCCGATGGCTTAAACTCACACTGGGTGCATGTGTGTGCGTGCCCAAGATCCTGAGAGGAGAATGGAGGAGAAGGGATTGCAGCATGGTCATTCCTGCTGGGGGGTGATTTCTTGCTTTCTGTCTCTCTTTCTCTCTTTCTGGTGAGCGCACGTGCCCTATAGCAAAAAAAAAAAAAAAAAAAAAAACCCTCCAAAAAAATTTACACAGTACTTGTGCACTTGCTGGAGAGAAATAGAGAGCAAAAGTAAGAGAGCACTCCCAGAGAGGTAGGGGGAAATGACCATGCCACAATCCTTCTCCTGCACTTGTCTCTCGGAATTCCTGGCAAGCACACACATGCACCCAGCATGTCTCCAAGCCATCTGTCCAGAATTTGAATCTTGAAGTTGGCTGCATAAGATCCAGTTGCCCCAATCACCATAGCTTATGGATGGCCCCAATATCATTGACATTGTATCCAAGGTCCATCAATATTTAGTCTTGCCTCTTGGCTGAGATTATCTCTGAAGATAAAAAATGGAAACAAGGTACCATCAGTTAGTGTAATGGCTATGTCGCTGGACTCCCATGTAGTCGACCGCAGTTCGAGTCCCAGACACGGTGGCTTAAACTCACGCCAGGCACGTGTGCATGCGTACCCAAGATCCCGAGAGGAGAGTGGAGGAGAAGGGACTGTGGCATAGCCATCCTCCGTGGGGGGAGATTTCTTGCTTTCTATCTCTCTGTCTCTCTCTGTCTTTCTGGCAAATGCACACGCCCTATAGAAAAAATCTATTAAAAAATGGAAACAAGCAAATCCATATTGGACTATGGGATTTCTTCCTTTTAATTTATATAAGCAGTGGCAAAACCAAAACATATTAAATATCAAAGAAAAAAGTCCTTGTTATTTTTATTGATTCTCAATAGAGCTGCTAAATTTAATGCATGACAATTTATCGATGAACTCAATGAAGTAGGTACTGAAAACCAACCTTGCGAGGAAAAATATCTAATTTAGGAAAAAATATATTTAAGAGATTCATGTCATTTTAAACCTCACAGTGTGACTACTAATGAAAAATCAAGATCCTAGGCTTCTGATTAAAATTGATTCAGGGTAGCCTTACCCCAAACCAAGGCAATGCCATAGAAATCCTCATTCTCTCTTTCCTAGGTTTGTTCCCCAATTAATTAATTAACCTAATTGTTCCACACAATACTCCTGTGATGGAGGAACCTGGTGAAGTTACTGTCATCTTAATGAGAAGGGACATGAGGCAATGAGATGTGAAATGATCTCTTAAGTTGAAGAGGGAGTCTATGTTAGAACTCAGGACAGATTGCAGAGATCTGGGAAGCATCTTCTTCTGTGCAAATAAAAGCTTCTTACAACTAGGCAGAGGGCTGCGCATTGTCCTCCATCAACGTCAGCCTTTAAAGCAGGAAAAAGTTAGACTCTGCACTGAATGATCTCAAGGTTTTCAGGGTAAGCTGCTATGATGTCATGCAGTACCTTGGCTTTTCAAATCAATATTCTAAAATGTTTTCAAAAGGTGAGAAAAACATGGTTTTATATATAAATATGCAATGGCTTTTATCTTCTTAGGACTGACTGCATCTGTTTATTTCCCTGCTTTCTAAGGAGATCTTGAAATGTGAAGTTAGGAACATTATTTTCAAAGCATTGTGCAGGCATCATATTGTGATTGCTCAGCCACATTCACAAATACCCCTTTTAAACATTTTTAAATGTTTTTTTCATCCAGTCTTGAGGGATGGAACTAAATGAATGTTTTGGTGGATATAATACACTTCTGGGTCCTAAAGCTCTTTATTTCAAGATTAAGAAGACTAAGAGAAAATATAATCAGAATAAATTCCGAAAACTGGAAGGAGTTGGTGTTCTTAATAAGTTGGCAGATCGACCGTGAAATCCCATCCGGAGAGCAGGAGCAACATGGCTCCACAGTGTTATCCTCATTCAAATTCATGGAAGAATAAATCAGCAGGGTTGGAAGCACCTCAGAGCAAGTATGGACGTGACAGGCACAGAAGGAATCACTGAAGGCATGAATTCAGCTTTGTGTGGCAAGGTTGCTGAGACCCAGTTTATTTACTTTTGAATCATTCAGAGGGGAAAAAAAGGAAGGCAAAATATAGTATAAGCAGATATTTCCTTTTCAGTATTTTTAACAAACACACTGGGTGATTGGATACAGTTGCTTCCTTTGGTCCACACAAAACATCATTGTGGTGTGGTGAGTGGGTTGTGGGATGACAGCAACATGGGCCGTTTGCTTCAGTTTAGTTCCTCTACTACATTCCATGGATATTCAGGACTTGACCTTGAGAGCTTCCTCTTTTCTTCTTTTTGTTTTTGGAGAGGTTTTTGCTATAGGGTGTGTGCGCTCACCAGAAAGAGAGAGACAGAGAGACAGAAAGCGAGAAATCACCCCTCAGAAAGGATGGCCATGCTGCAATCCCTTCTCCTCCATTCTCCTCTCTGGATCTCAGGCATGCACGCATACGCGCCCGGTGTGAGTTTAAGCTACTGGGTCCGGGACTCAAACCATGATCGACTACATGGGAGTTCAGCAACATGGCCATTATGCCAACTGCTGGTCCCAAGAGCTTCTGATTTTCTTAAATACAGTTGCCATGGAAAAGAAACCCTCCAGCCTCACCTTGGAAAGATGAAGTTAAGGTCCCACAGTATGAGTAGAGGAATCAAATTGTTTTCCCAGCTGTGATGGCTGAATCCCCCCCCCCCCCCGACCACTACACAAAATCATATGTCGAAGCCCTGACTCCTCATACCTCGGAATGTGACTACCAGAGGACTTCAAAAAATTCATGGAAAATCTGTATCACATATGGATGTCAAAAATCATCTTATACCAGGAAAAACTCATACCTTAATCTCATTTTTCCACAGAGAATTTGAGGATATTTGGAGATAGGGCCTTTAAAGAAGTAATTAAGTTACAATGAGGCCATTCACTCTGACTCATGTCCTTAAGAAGAGATGATTGGGAAAGAAACCAAAGGTGCATACAGAGGAAAGGCCATGTAAGAACACAGAAGAAGGTTAAGGTGGCTGGACTCTACATGACTGACAGTGTGGTTTAAGTCCCAGAACCATTGGCTTGAAAAACATGCTGGGCATATGTTAATACATGACCCAAATCCAGAGAGAATGGAAGAGAAAGGATTGTGGCATGGCTATTTCCTTTGGGGGGGTGATTTCTCACCTTCCCTCTCTTTATTACTCTTATCCTCTGGCCAGCACATGTGCCTTAGAGAAAATAAATAGATAAATCCATGGAAAAGAAGTCTCATGAAAAAACTGTGCATGGATTTCATGACTATATTACACCAACATAAACTCATACTTTAATTCCATTTTTCCATAATTTTTCCAATGTCCTCTTGCAGATCTTGGACTTCCATCTCTGGAATTGTTAAGGAAATAAAATTTCTGTTATTGAAGGCACCCAGTCTATGGTATGTTGTTGTGGAAGCCCTAGCAAACTAGAATGCCAGCTCCTGATGCTATCTGCTGTTTACCACTTATCTATTGTAAAATCAAGCAGAGTTCCTATGTCCAAGCATGCAGTAGAAGTTCAAAAATACTTGTAGAAAAAAATGAATGAATATTCCTTCCCTTCACAGGTTGTTTTTCTTTCTTTCTTTTTTTTCTTTTTTTTTTTTTTTTAACCATGGGGTGCATGTGCTTGCCAGATTGAGACAGAGACAGTGAGAGGGAAAGTGAGAAATCACCCCCCAAGAGGAGATGGCCACAATGAATTCCTTTTCCTCCATTCTCCTCCTGGGATTTATGCACGCACATATGCCCAGTATCAATCTCAAACTGCCAGGTCCGGAACTTGAACCGTGGTCAGCTACATGGGAGCCCAGTAACTTAATCACTGCACCACCTGCTGGCCCCAAGGTTGCTCATTTTCTAAAATAGCCATAGTTGTTGTACCTCTATTACAGAATCATGACTAGAAGTCCCTATCAGGTACTTAGAACATTAGCTGGCTCATAATAAGCACCACAGCAGTGTTTCTTGTGATTATTTACTATTAAGCTTTATATTACCTTTTCTTTTCTGGTGGTTTCATAAACAATAATCCTTAAAGTAGGCAGTGAAACACCTTCTGGAGCACTGTGAGTATTTTACTTCATGCAGTTCCAGTAGAATTCAGGCTATTTTTTCTCTAATATGCTTCATTGGTTTGCAGACCAGAAAATCCAGAAATTGAATATAGATGAAATGAGTCCCACCACATTGGTTCATATTTTAATGATTGGATTAGGTTGTTTTCTGACTGTCTGATGTTTTATATCAGAGGTGGGAGTAGAAAATGAGAGGAACAAACTGATACTCTTTACTTTCCTCAGTCTTCCACTTCTGGAGTCCCAGCAAATGCACCAACTCAAAGCAGGCAGTACCTGGACCTGAACCATACTTTGAGGGTGGTGGGTGGGGGGAGAGTGGCAAGTTCTATAACAATGCAAGATCTATAAGTGGAAGGAACGTTGTAATTTTCTTGATTCTTGTCTTAATAACTTTTCCATTATGGGCCACATTTTACTTCTCCTTGCTCAAAAAGTGTCTTAGTTCTTATGATTGTCTTAGTGAGCTTCCTTAGTTATTCTCTCTCCCTCAGAAATAATCTTCCCCATTGAAAGCCCCAAAGGAAAGCCCACAGAGCCAACTCTGCTGTCTATATTTCATGATTATGGACCCAGTCTACAGCATGCTCCATTAATCTCTCCAAGAAGCCTCAGACTTGGGTTGTGCTGTAAGTGTTTCCAATTTCAACCTGTCTGCATTCTATGAGGTTTTGTTTATGAAACTGACACTGTCCCAGAGGACCTCATGCCCCTTTAGTGTCCCTGTGCCATTTCCATTTCATCACTGTGTTACGATTAGTTTGCCATGTCTCATTGTTGATTACATATACGTTAGCCCCCCCCCCCCCCCCCATCCTGCATCCCCTTCAGGTCAGGGCTTGTGGAGACCTGGCCTGGCATCCTTTGTGCTTCCTGTAACCTGTTGTGAGCAGAGAGTGCCTCACGGGGAAGTTATGGAATGGCAGCTGCAGGCCTTATGTCCATCTTTGCCTTCCCTCAGCCTGCCCATCAATAACGCCTTTTATTTTCTATTTTTTCTGAGCAGTAGAATATAGCATGTCAAAATTGACAAGTGTGCCACTGAGAAGGAAGGCAGAGAGAGAAGACACTTAAAATGTTTGATTTTGAAGTGCTGGGTACCACTAGAAATAGCAAACGGGGTAAGTTCGGCTGTCAGAGGTGGGGAACCCACCGCATACAGATGCACCAGCTCCTAACAATGGCCGTGGTAAGGAGGGAAACACGGATACCAACAAGGGAAGAGAAACAGGAATGCTTTTCTCAACCAGCTGCAACTCTCAAAGCAAAGATGCCAGCCCAGAAAGCTACTGATTAGGAAAGACTGGAAAGGGAATGATGGAGGTGAAGATGAGGAAGAAATCTGAAAAGTGCACAGAGCACCAGCCTACTCACCTCCACTCTTCAGTAAAGGATGCTCTGCTTTGCCCCACATTGATTGTCCTGAGGAATGGAGACACATAGATGATTGTCAGCTCCAGCACAGAGGGTTGGCTTGCTTAGGGCCCTCTCCCTGGCAACTGGGATTTCCTACAGTGGCCTAAAGTCACAGAATTTTTCTTCTAGCTTTCTTTTAATGGCATCTTAGAATCATGGCATATAGAGCTACAAGTGAGGCCAGATATTTGCTGGTGACTCTAAACCCTTCATTTTACAATGTCTGATAGCACACAGGGACATGAAGATAGGTGATTACCTGTCATATCCCTGCCCCAGCTTGATGTTTCAATGTTTGTTTTCTAATAAGTTTTTTATTGGAGTACATAGTCAGATAAAAATGCACAAATCATGAGTATACAGGTCCATCTGTGTTTCTCAAGGTGAAGGTATGATATTTATATTCTAGTTACAAGAGTAAACCTAGAATGTTTCCAGCACCCCAGAAGCCCTCACTGTGCCTTCTTTCCTTCCCCAGCAAGGGTAACCACCATCTTGATTTTTAGTGGCATAGATTGGCTCACCTCTTTGAAATTTATGCAAGTAAATCCATATAGTACAAACATTTTATGTTTGGCTTCTTTCACTCAACATTATGCTTGTGAGATTTATCCATATTATTTGCATGTACAAATACAGATTAAGTATCCTTTATCTAAAATGCTTGAGACAAAAAGTGTTTTATACTTGCAATTAAAAAAAAATTTTTTTTGCATGTACATAATGAGACATCTTGGGGATAGAACCCAAGTCTAAATAAAAGACTTATTTATGTTGTACATTCACCTTATACACATAGCTTGAAGGTAATATTACATAATATTGTTGTATTTCAGTGTTTTGATTGAGACCCAGCACATGAGGCTGAGTGTGAAATTTTGGGTTGCTTTAGCAAATACTGTTCTGAACATTCTAGTGCATGTTTGTTAACTGCTGTTGCATGTACATGTGCATTTCTGCTGAATAGATAACACAGAATAGAGTTTCTGGGTCATAAATATGTGTATATTCAGCTTTAGTAGACAAGCTCAAATAGGTTTACAAAGTGGTTATACAAATACATACTTTCATCAGTAATTGCCTACCTTTTTCATTTTAGCCCTTCTAGAAGGTGTGTTACAGTTTGTTTTTGAAATATAAAGAGTTGAGTTTATATATGGCACCAGTAGGCCATGCCCTGTAAGTCTGGAGGCCACATGGCTGACCTCAGGTTTGAATCCCAAGTCAGCCTCAGAGCATTCTGGGCGCATGCACATGCTCAAGAGCTGAGAAGCTGGAGGGCTGGGGAAAGGGAATAATGGCATGATGAGACCCCATTAAGGGGTTTCTCCTGACTGCATGTACATACGCTGTCATTAAAAAAGTATTGAAGTGTCTGGGAGTAATGTTAAATTTTTTCTTAATATTCATTAAACGATGGTACCTAATTGCCAAATGCCAACAGTAGAATCAATTCCTAAGTACAGAGACAGGAGAGATGGCAGAATACTGGTGTGGGGGACGATTCAGGGAGGAAATGGGACTTCAGCTGTGCCTTTAAGTATAAAATGTTTGCAGGCAGAGAAAACTAGAAGACTATTTTATGACATTTTCTGTCATGCACATTTGTGTTATAGCACTGAGCAAATATTTTAATATTGACAACAACCTAAATTGCCAGCTCTGTCACCCAGGATCAGAAATACAAAGTATGTGGATCAAGTCACTGAATGTTCCAGAGAGTTTGTGCCAATCTTTGTGGTTTCAATTTGTCATCTTATCTTGTGCATTTGCTGTGACTTCAGTCAGGCAGACAAAAATTGCA
Organism: Tupaia tana; assembly: GCA_026018925.1. Classification (NCBI taxonomy): domain Eukaryota; kingdom Metazoa; phylum Chordata; class Mammalia; order Scandentia; family Tupaiidae; genus Tupaia; species Tupaia tana. Next base: position 50,373,185 of record JAKSZU010000015.1, read on the forward strand.
AAATGTGCTTTGAAATTAAGAAGGGTTTAAAACATGATTTTTATACTATCATCAACTGTTTAGAGTGGGGAAATAGAGTCTATATAATCCACTTCCCATCTCTTATTTCAAAACAGTGAAGTAAATGTCACTTCTTGTAAGCACGTAAAAAGAAAAAATAATGTTAAAAAGTATGTATCACTAGGAAGTTTATTATGATGCATTTAATTTACTGGTTATCTTTTTCTTTTTTTTTCCATAGGAAAATTGACAGAGAAGGTTTCCTTCCTCTAAATATTTTCACTTTTAGTCTTTAGAACACAAAGCCTTGAGCAACATTTCCTATTAAGAAACTACATTTCTCAGCTTTGTTTATGATTTGGTGAGTCCATCATGGCAGCCTCTTGTGAATCTTTGCTTCCTTAAATATTTAGTATTGCTTTTTAAAATTATTATTGTTATTTGCTATAGGGCATGTGTGCTCATCAGAGATGAGAGAGAGAGAGAGAGAGAGAGAGAGAGAGAGAGAAAGTGAGAAAGAAAGAACTAAGGGTGATGGCCATTCCACAACAATCTCTTCTCTAAGGATTTTGGGCACACATGCACATGCACCCAGTGTGTTTTTCAAGCCACTAGGTCCAGGACTCTAATGTGCAGTTAGCCATGTGGGATCAAGCTGCCTTAATCACCATGCCACCAGCAGCTGGCCTATTAAATATTGCTTTTTTGTAAAGAAGTTTATTTATTTGTTTATCTATTTATTCCATGAGCAAGAGACACACATAGAGACAGACAGCAACCCCAACGGTGCCCTGATGCCACAATCCACCAGCAACCTCAGCCAGCCCCAGATCATGTCTGGCATACTCAGGGAGGTCTCCAGACTTGAACTTGAACCTTCTCTCATAGGATTGCCTCAACAGAGTATTGTGTTTTACCACTCTGCCACTATTTGGCCCCCACTTTGTGTTTTATTGGTCATTAATCCTTTCCTGAGTCCCTCTGAGGAGCTGGGAGTGAGAGAAAATGTTATGAGGCCAAAACTTTTCTATAGAGAAATCCTCAGTAGGTTATGAAATGGGTAATACAAGGTATAAAAACAAGATGCAAAATTAAGTACACATGAGCTTATAACTATATAAAATTGACATATGAAAGAGGCTGCAAGGAAATATCCCTTGTTAAAAAACAATTGTACTGAGAGATGGTCCAGGTTATGCTGCTGGACTCCCGTGTAATTGACTGTGGTTCGAGTCCTAGACCTGGCAGCTTAAACTAATGCCAGGCATGTGTGTGTTTGTGTGTGTGTGTGTGTGTGTGTATGTGTGCCCAAAATCCTGAGAGGAGAATGGAGGGATTGCCATTTCCCTTGGGGGGTGATTTCTCACTTTCTGTCTGTCTTTCCCTGTCTGATGAGCCAAGCATAAAAATCTCTCAAGAAGAAAAAAAAAAAAGAAAGAGAAAGAAAAAATATTGTATCGAAAGGGTGATTTTCTAAACTTTTTATACTATAGTTAAATTACTTACCTAGAATGCACTTACTTATATTCCAGAGAGAGACATGATGCTTTGTGGCCTAAAGAAGGCGGAGGTATAAATTCAGGAGATACATGGGCATTCAGAGAGAAGGCTCACCACATGTGTGCCACCCTTAAACTCTCAAGGGCTTTTGCCATATCCACAAAGAGATAAAATGCTGTATTTAATGCCTGATCAACCTGCTCAAGGTCAGACAGTCCAGCCAGCCTTTCAGCCAGCTGCCAGAAAATCAGCTAATCCAAAACAACTAAACCAAGGTTTACTGTTCCTGGACAATGCAGATTTTCTTTTCTCTCATAAATCCTGTATGTGCCTTGGTTCACTGACAGTCCATGAATCATCTCCCTTGTAAGGGTCAATCTGCATGCAAAAGTCTAATTAGAAATTTTGTAACTTATTTTTTAGTCTACGAAGAAAAGCAGACCTCTAATGACTCCCCAGTTCTCCCCAGTTTATGCCACCAAGGATAGGAAAAAGGTGGTCACTATTATTTATTCAAATCTATTTCACATTTCTTTCCAACTCAAACATTCTGGTAGTCTACTCATTGACCCTTGAAACTGACCTATAAAACATCTGTTTCTCTTCATCCTCAGAGTTGTTTCTTTATGGTTTTATTTGAAGATCTAAGTTCAAATGCTTCTGTTTCCCCATACTTCACAGCGCCAAAGTGTGTACCGTTTAGAACATTTCTTAAAGTGCTTTTTGGGTCAGTTACACCTTCTAAGTGTCATTTTTCCTTGACAAGTTTGCAACACACATGAGAGCAGAGATGGCATATTACACATACCTTGTGTTTTCTATAATACGTAGACTGTGCTTAGAATATTTATTATTCAATTCATATAGAAAGAACACTTTTTATTCAACTACTGTCTTGGGAAGAAATGAAAATCATTATTTTTATCACCTACAATGTGTTAAACATCCTTTCTCTTATAACATGGACTAATTTCCTTCTCATTACTTTATCTTATCTAGTCCATACAATAACCATATATTTTGACAGTATTACCCTTAGACGAGAATGGCAGGAGAAACCCCAGCTCTGTGGTTCAAGGCCAATTCTGGTCTTCCTCTGGCTGCTACCAACCCAGTCCATGAGATCAAGCAGATGTGGACACCAGAACCTATATTCCTTCCCTTTTTTAGATTATATTCTTGGTCCAGAGACCTCATAATCCTCCCTCTCAATGGTTCCAAGTCTTAGAGCCTCCATAAACCTCTTTTCTACGCAGGGTAGACTTTGTCCTTTAGGTGACTTCTTAGGGCAGGTGTGACTTGAGGAGAAGATGAATAGAACTTGAATTTGCCAAGAAAGTTTTATATATGCTTTCTTGTGAAATCCTGTAGAAGTGGGCAGGGACCAGGTTGAAGGAGGCAATAATCACCCTTTGTACTATTCCCTAGGGCTACATATATTAAGGATAGTCCTGCAGTTAGTCTTATTGCCACTGGTTTACAGAGGAGGATACAGTTCGCAAGAGCTTAAATATCTAGTATAACCTCAAGAGGTTAAATATCACATAAAGATTTGACTAATCTCACCATGTGGTCTAGCCAGAAATAAAGTAACTGACAAGGACATGAAATGCATTATGGAGAAAACTATCAGGCAAACTCGACTTTTAGAATGACCTACCTACCTAATAACTATTTGGCTGAAGAACAGGATGAATCCAAGCAGTGTCTGAAAAAAGTGAGATTGTGCCTTCAACTAAAGACCCCAGCATACAGGCTTACAGAGGGTGAGAAGCCTTTTGCAGTCTTCCTACTTTATATGTGTATAAAAGTTTATAAGCCAGAAACAATCAATGGATGGAAATGCCACTACCTATTTTTACCCATTACACTGTTTAATTGTAAAATATCACATATTCTGTTCAAATGGTGCCATTATTATCAGGACACAACTAAAGCTTTGTTATAAGGATTTATATATGAGCAAGAAAGGACCTTGAAGAGATCATTAAGACAGGCTGTTCATTTTCTAGATAAAGGCACCAAGACCTGGAGAGGGTAATGAATGGTGCCCTTATTAGAAAAAGAGAAGAGACACAGAAACAGATGTACCAGGAGAATGACATATGAAGGTGGACATAGAGGTTTGAAGTCATGGGGACATTAATGATTACCAGCAACCATCAGAAGTCAAGGAAAAGGCATGGAATTCTCCCCTAGATTTTCCACCAGAGCTTTCAGAAAGAGCATCGTCCCTGCTAACACTGATTTCAGACTTCAGGCCTCTAGACCATGAGAAAATACATTTCTGCTGTTTTAAGCTGTGGACAACTTCTGACTTTTTTTATATTCTAAAGTTGTTTCCCAGGGGCCTGGGAGAGTCATGCCTACAAACATTAACAGATTACTGAGAGTGGGATGCTTTTTTTTTTTTTTTCTTTTTTTGGAGAGATTTTTTGCTATAGGGCGCATGTGCTCGCCAGACAGACAGAGAGAGACAGAGAGACAGAAAGTGAGAAATCATCCCCCCGGGGGGATGGCCACACCGCAATCCCTTCTCCTCCATTCTCCTCTTGGGATCCTGGGCACGCACACACACGCGCCCAGCATGAGTTTTAAGCTACCGGGTCCGGGACATGAACCGCGGTCGACTACCTGGGAGTCCAGCGACATAGCCATTACGCTAACTGCTGGTCCCGATAGTGGGATGCTACATCCAGTCCTAGGCATGATGTTTTTTATCATGCATACTAAGCCCTATTATTCTTTTGCTGATTTCCTTTAGGAACAGAGACTTATGACTTTCTTTAACCAATTATTAATCTAAGACTTTCAATCTACAAGCCTCCACTTAACCAATTATTATTCTAAGAATTATAGCCTGCAAGCCTCCACTTCCAGACACCCCATTTTTTTGAGCTGGACCAATGTAAAAGACTCCTTATACTGATAGACAACTCTCTGTCCCCAAAGCTATATAAAAAGAACCACTGTATGTCAGCTCCCTGAGAAACATGCTTTTGTCTTTCTCAAGAATGGTCACTCATATTCATGCTTAGAAATAAACCACATTATTATTTCTATGGAGCTGGTTAATTTTGTCAACAAAGCCAATGAGTTCATGGTTGTTTGTTAGAAAACAGCCCTGGGAAACTAATATACCTCACAATCCCACCCACCCACCCTCTTGATGTTCAATTCACTAACAAGAGTGTCAGTTATATCTCTAAATAGAACTCAAATCTATCTACTTATCTGCTGCCACATTAATTCAAGCTACCCTTATCCCCAACTTTGACACTGCACCCATTTTCTAACTGGCCCAGACTTGATCCTTCCAGTCCATTCAGAAAGATCCAAGCAAGGCATCAGATCATATTATTTCCCTGCTTAAAAATCTGATTTACATCATATCAGTCTAGCACAACATTCAAATGTCTTAACATGGCTTGCAAATACCATTTGATTTTATTTTTCATTTCTTCAAGTTTGGAACATTCCTTTCCATCTCAGGGCCTTGAAAGAATTACTCTATGTGGGGAACTCTCCATTGCCTTCTTCCTAGTTTCCTACTCACTACTTTTCTAACTACCAGGTTAGGGTTTTTTGTTTTTTGTTTTTGTTTTTGTTTGTTTGTTTTTGCTACAGGGCACGTGCGCTCGCCAGACAGACAGAGAGAAACAAAGAGACAGAAAGCGAGAAATCACCCCCCAGGGGGGATGGTCATGCCGCAATCCCTTCTCCTCCATTCTCCTCTCGGGATCTTGGGCACGCATGCACACGCGCCCGGCGTGAGTCTTAAGCCACCGGGTCCGGGACGCGAACCACGGTCAACTACGTGGGAGTCCAGCGACATAGCCATTACGCTAACTGCTGGTTCCCTGTTTGTTTGTTTTTTACCACAGGGAAATTCATACAATTGCTAGAGAATGACAGTGAGAAGGGAAGTGAAGTGAAAAATCACCTCACAGGGGTGTGACCATATCGCAATTCCTTCTCCTCCATTCTCCTCCTGGGATTTTGGGCATGTATGCACATGTGCCCAACATGATTTTTAAACCATTAGATATAGGACTTAACTGTGATCAGCCATGTGTGGGAGTTCAGTACCTTAACCACTATGCCATCTACTAGCCCATGTTTCTTTTTACCATAGATTTATGAAGTCTCTCCCTTCACCATAATAGTATCTCTCTTCCCACAAGCTGCCTACAATGTAAATTTACCATTCCCATATCAAGAAATTAAATCTAATTCCCTCCCTCTAAAATCTAAGTTGGCCTTGTAACTCATTTACAAAGAACAGAAATTGCTAAAAGTTTTGTTGTTTCAATTTCTTAACTTCTACGTTATTTTCATGGGTTTCTGGGTCTGGAGAAAGCTGGCTCTTGTGTAAGAATTCCAACTACCCTGAGACCTCCATACTGGAAACATGTGTAGCTATTCCAGTTGACAGTCTCATCTGACCCAGTCTTTTTAAAAAATGTTCTTTTACTTTTTATTCATGATAGAACATATGCACATGCATGTGAGTGAGACAGAGAGAGAGTAAGAGATGAGCATCATCCACAGGGTCTGGCCTTGCTATGATCCCCTTCTTCCAGTCTACTAGCCCATTGGATCTTGGGCACTTGAGTGTGTGCCTGGTGTGTTTCCGGCTTACTAGACCTGGAGTTCCAAACACAGTTGCCAAGTGTAGTCCATCTTCTCTTGAACAGTGCATGACCACTGTGCCAGAAAGCCAGCCCCTGAACTCAGACTTTCAGTCATTCCTACTACCAACCATGTAAGCAAAGCTGATTGGATCCATTAGACTAGCCCATCCACCAGCAGAGGCCCACTATACAGTGGCTATACAAGAAGTAGAAGAGTCACTTTGCTATACCCCAGCTGAATTCCTGATCTATAGGCACCATGAGACATAATCTTATAGTTTTTGTTTTAAACTATTGTTTTGGAGTAGTTTGTTATACAATGATAGTAATGGGAACATTTCTACAGTAGTTATACACAACTCACAAGCATTAACTTATTGGCCTGACAGCTCTGTAAGGTAGGAAGCCTCGTGAGAGCAAGTACCATGTATGTTTTGCTCATTATCATCTTCAGTAGCTAACATAGGATTTGCTATGGTGTAGGTGCTCAATGAAGATAAGTGTTTCCCAAAGTCTTAGTGTGGTTTTAGGCTATGTAAAGCTTAACACTGCATGACAACTTCTGAGATACCCCATGGTGAATGAAAGAAGGAACTCTTTCAGTCTTAGCCACTTGTAATGGAATCTGACATTTGCAATCTCAGTCACAAGAAAATAACTTAGAACTAATTTCTTTCAGGTTTCTAAACTGACCAGTCTTATTCAGAATCTTCAGCTGAGATGACAAAATGTATTATAAGTTATATTAATATCTGTTGGGAGCTAAAGTAATTTGGTAACATTAAAATGTCAGAAAGTAGCTTCATATTAAAGCTGAAAAAAAAAGACTATGATTAAAAGGAGACTATTCAATATCAATAAGGAACACACACTATTTCTTATTTTTTAACCATCAATTTTAATAAACTCATTAACCCATATGATGATGTTTCTGCCCGTAGGTATTAGACAAATTTACAATAGTTGAACTGACCCACATTCACCTTAAACAAAATAGAATAGGAAGTATCAGCCTCATTTACATAATTGTTTTGGATTCCCTAGACAGAAATAATTTTCAGGGTTGTCTTGTCCGTACTTAATCTGCAATTCAAACTAGAGGTTTCAGAATTTTTTCTTTTAACTTCTTTGTGATAAGAAACTCAATCTGTCTCTTCAGGTTAAATCTCGCCTGAAACGTTTTATACATATTCTGGTCCTTTGTTGCAAGATGATTCTGATCAACCTAAAATTAGAGTATGAACATGATAGCTATTTATTTCTCTGAACCCTTCTCTGAAGGTTTTGAAAATGGTACCAGCCACCAATATTCTCTCACCCTGGTCCTAAATATTTTCTTATATGTCATATTACATAGGTTTTCAATACATGTGGGATTAAATTGCTCAGTAAAGGCCATTCAGAAGAGAGATCATATAGTTATAAATGGATTACTTTTATTTTCAGATATATAACATTTTTTTTTAATTTTTGGCATAGGGCCCATGTACTCACTACAGAAAGAGACAGACAGACAGAGAAAGGGAAAGTGAGAAATCACCCTCCAAGGGGATGGTATGCTCCAATACTCTCTTTCAGTCTCCACTCAGGATTATGGGCGTGCGCGCACACACACACACACACACACACACACACACATGGCCGGCATGAGTTTCAAGTCACTGGTCTAGGACTTGAACCACAGTCAGCCATGTGGAATCCAGTGCTTTAACCACCATACCACATTCTAGCCCCAGATATATAACATTTCAAAAACAGTCTATAGTTATGAAATAGCTTATGTAAAACACTTTTGTTAGAATTATTTCTTAAAGGTGATTTTGATTAGTGTGTAGAGTCAGGATGGATTAGTCTATGCTGCATTAACAAATACCCCATAAATCTCAATTAATAGTTTTCTTGCTTATGTGACCAGTTTGAATTGATACACATGTGTGTGCGTGTGTGTTGGAGGGGAGTGTCCTTTAATCATTATAGTCACTTAGGGATTTAAACTTGATAGAGGTTCTACCTTGGATTATCTCTCCAAAATCACAAAGGGAACCTTGCAAATTGTGTGCTGGCTCTTCACACATCTGCCTGGAAACTGTTCTCATACTTCATTAGCAAAAGCCTGAAAGGATCAAGAATCAGAATATTTGTGTACAACAGGAATGTCTATGACAAATTAAAAAGTGGATCCATGGGCTCACAAATGATCAAACAATCTCTTCTTAAAGGGACTTTAATGGGACCAGCAGATGGCTTAAATGGTTACGTCATTGGACTCTCATGTAGTTGACCATGATCGAGTCCCATACCCAGCAGCTTAAAACTCATGCCAGGCTTGTGCACGAGCATGACCAAGATCCTGAGAGGAGTATGGAGGAGAAGGGATTGTGGCATGGCCATCTCCCCTGGAGGGCAATTTCTTGTTTTCTGTCTCTCTGGCATGTGAACGTGCCTTATAGCAAAAATCTCTCAAAAAAAAGTAGGACTTTAACAAAAATTCTAGACATTTTTACTCTCATTTAAAATTTATTTCCAAATGCTCAGTAAAAGATAGTTAACATAAAAGAAAATTTCAAATAAACAGTAGCTCACGTTTAAAAGTGGTAATTGATTTGTGTTTGCAAAAATAGTATAGATAGTATTCTGTATCTGATAGTATCTCTGTGGCTAGTGAGCTAAACACTGCAGGATACTAGAATAACCTACCAACCATTCTTTCTTTTTTTCTTTTTCTTTTCTTTTTAAAAATTTTTACTAGAGAATGTATGCTCTAGAGAAAGACAGAGAGACAGAGAGAGATGAGAAAGCACCTCCCATCGAGAATGGTTATGCCATAATCCCTTTTCCATTTCTCCTTCTTTTAGGGATTGTGGACACACACACACACACACACACACACACACATCCAGTGTGTTTCTCAAGTCCCTGAGTCTGAGTCTTGAAACGTGCAGTCAGCTATGCAGGATCTGGCTGCCTTAATGACAGCACAGAACCAGCCCCTATCACCACTCTTAAAGAGGAAAAGCTTAGAGTCTTCGGTTTTGCTACCCAATCATGGTGGTATACCAGCAGCAGCAGCATCACCTGGGAGCTTGCTATAAATGCTGATTCTGAGGACCTATAATAGCCCTCCTGAATGAAAAGTTGATTTTACCATAACCTCTACATGATCTGTGAGCATATTAACATTGAAAAGCACTGGATTATGGGACCAGCAGTAGGCGTAATGGCTGTATCGCTGGACTCCCATGTAGTCGACTGCAGTTTGAGTCCTGGACCCAGTGCCTTAAACTCACACCTGGCACGTGTGCACACATGCCCAAGATCCCGAGAGAAGAATGGAGGAGAAGGGATGGCGGCATGGTCATCCCCCCCCCCAGGGGGGGTGTTTTCTCACTTTCTGTCTCTCTGTCTCGCTCTTTCTGGCGAGTGCCCTCACCCTATAGCAAAAACCTCTCCAAAAAAAGAAAAGCACTAGGTTACCTATCTGAGGAACACCCACAAAATCAATGATATATCATGTTTGAAATTACGTATTGGGTCTCACATTTTATTTTTTTTTTATTTATCTAAAGATTTATTTGTTTGCTTAATTTTGTTACTATTATTTATTTATTAAATTTGACCAGAGGGAACCGGCAGTTAGCGTAATGGCTATGTCGCTGGACTCCCACGTAGTCGACCGCGGTTCGCGTCTCGGACCCGGTGGCTTACAACTCACGCCGGGCGCGTGTGCGTGCGTGCCCAAGATCCCGAGAGGAGAATGGAGGAGAAGGGATTGCGGCGTGACCATCCCCCCTGGGGGGTGATTTCTCGCTTTCTGTCTCTCTGTCTCTCTCTGTCTGTCCGGCGAGCGCACACGCCCTATAGCGAAAAACCTCTCCAAAAAAAAAAAAAAAAATTTGACCAGAGAGATACAGAGAGAGAGAGAGAGACAAAGAGAAAGTGAGAAAGCAAGCCACAAGGTCTGGGACTTGAACTGCTGTTAGCCATGTGGGAGTCCTGCGCCCTAACCACCCTGCCACCTGCTGGCTTTGGGTATCACATTTAAAAAAAGTTTTCTTTTTTAAAATTTGTATTTTCAATCCATTCATGATGATAATGTGTATGGTAATACCTTTGGACTAATAATGCAATATATTCACGCTGGGAAAGTTCACTCTGTATGTTGTAAAGATGTACAGTAATTAAATGTAAAAAAGATAAGAAATTAAACAATAATGTTTCTTATAAAGCATACACAGAATAATAATGGTATACTTAAATTATAAAATATTAAAATAGAAGTCCCAATGGTGGAACCAAAATATTATGTGTCTTGCAATGAATGAGAGTGTTATGTATTGGGACATCAGAAAAATCATGATCTATTTTTCTTTGCAAAAATACATCATGACTTTTCCAAAGACCTAGTATCTCCTCAAACCAATGATACAACCTCAAAAACTAGTATTATTTCTTTAATTTTCAAAATCAATGGAAAAGAAGCATGTGAAAAATAAAAGCATCAAATTGTTGAAACATTTTGTTTTAGAATTTTTAAGAGAAATTTTTGCTATAGGGCACTTGCACTCACTGGAGAGACAGAGAGAGACAAGAGAGACAGAAAGTGAGAAATTACCCCCAAAGGCGGGGGGAGGCATAGAAAGCAACCATGGATACCAGAGACAATGTGGGAGCAGGGTGGGACATGGCAGAGGGTGAGGGATAGGGAATCAAGGATGGCAAAACAAAAAACAAAGTATACAAGACATAAGAATTGGAAAATTATTTGCTGAAAACATGTATGTTGATGTGCTTGATTGAGCCAATACACAGTGTATTTTGGATGGAAAATTCATTTGTATGCTGTAATGATGTATAGTGAATTAATGTAAAAAATAAATTTAAAGAGAAAAAAATAAAAGAAGAAATTACCCCCAAAGGGGAACAGGCATGCCACAATTTCTTTTCCTCCATTTTCCTCTCAGGATTTTGGGCACACACGCACATGTGCCCAGCATCAGCCCTAAGCCACCAGGTCAAGGACACAAACTACGGCTGTCTACGTGGGAGTCCAGTGACTTAACCCTTACGCCAGCTGCTGGTCCCTTGTTTAAAATGTTTTAAAGCTAGCATTTGTACTATGAAGATGCCTGAAATTCTAGGAATTCATCTCAAAGTAAATAATAAAACAGTATTGTGAAAAAAAATTTTTTTGTACCAGAATAAACATATACTTTAACAAAATTGACTTTTCAAATGATCATACGGCTTATCATTCAAAGAAATATGTATAGTGGAGAATCATCAGAGATGCAAAATTTGCTGTTTTTAAAATTTTTATCCACATATTTTTCTAAGTAGTTGGTGTCTAGTCCTTTTCATTGCTAGTAACAGAACATTACTGAGTCTGAGCAATTTAAGAGAACAGAGATTTACTTCACTCATGATTTGGAGCTCCAAAGTCAAGAGCATAGTTCTTATGGGGTCTTGCAGAGTTCCAAGGGTAGTACATTACCAGGGCAAGAGCAAGAGTGTCCATGTCCATCTGTCTCTGCCTGTCACATTCCCCCTCCTTATAAACTCACCAGGACTCAGTCATGGGGACCATGACCTAATGACCTTACTCCTAATCGCTTCTCAAAGGCCCCACTTGAGTCTGATGAATTTGTACCCTTTTAATCCCATGAAAACTAAATCCCAACACATGCATTTTGGGGGGGTATACACACCAGAGCAGGTGGGTCTCATGGGACTGGCATCTTATTTTTCTAGTCTTTGAGGGAATGGCAGTTGTATGAAGTTACTTTAGCTGTCTTCAGGGGACAACAGATGATACTATAGTGAGCACAACCTATGTCTCATAATACCGAATGGTACAAATTTCAGGTTTTACTCCAGACTTCCTTGGGCTGGCTATCAGGCCCTCAATGACTGACTACTGTTTCCTCAACTTAACAAAATGGGTACATTATACAAGCCTATTTCAGATTCACCCCATTCCGGAGACTGATTATTGTTTTGGTGTATACAAATGACACTCCTTTATTAACATTTACACAGTGATACACATCAGAGTGATAGTCATTTCTGGTTTTGTGTGTCCCAAAAATAAGCCTGTGTCCACAAAGAATAAAATAGTAAGACTAAAGTGAAATGAAAGGTCATTAATTACACAAAATATCTCCTCCCAGAATGGGAGGGAGGTGCTTTTTAGGAAATTTTCAGGCAACATACTCCCAACCACCTAGGAGACTCTAAAGCTGATTTGGTGTTCAACAGTAGTACCTAGGTTTGTTTAATGCTTGTTGTGAAAATAATTTCACTCTACATAAATTTCGTAATGTAATCACCACCCGGGGAGAGAAAGAAGATACAAACAAATAGCCATACATTTCATGACTCTATTGAACATAAATAAGACAAAATTTATCCACCACAGTTTCGTGATACATTCTCCGTTAAACATGGCCCCTTTGCAAGCTACTGCAGCAAGATACTGGAAAAACGTAATGAGAAACATAAAACACGTGCAGATATAGTAGGAAAATAAATGTCTATTCTGCATCACTAAGAGATGCCTTGGTTATTATCCTTATAATGTAGTGTCTTGACATGGTTTTATTCCCAAGTGTTTGTAGTAATTTTTCTGCTACCCCTAAAGTAAGGGAGTTTTATCATCAGTAGATATAGGGTGGTTATAGCACTGCCTCTGGCTTTAGTTTGATTAAGAACTTATTTTACAGGAAAGTAAATCATGTTGCCTAACTGAAATATGAGAGGCTGGGATGGAGCAGAACTCCAAGGAAAACCATTTACTCTTCTCTTATTTTTAAAAACGTGAGTTTTTGAAATCTTATTCCTGATCTGACCTCTAAGAGGTGGATTTGATTATAGAGGCATGCTGGTTTTGCAGTCATGTGACCAATGTTTCTAATATAGTTACATAACCAGGCCAAGCAAAGCTTCTCACAAGATCAGAAAAGCTTGTCTTTCCCTTTCATTCCTGTCTAGCCCTGCTTTCAATTACTGGTTTCACAAAAAACATTCAGAAAACCACTGAGCACCATTAATAGGTTACTGGAAAGTGCAGAGTGAGTGCCCAAGGACAGGAAAATGCACTGGTTCTTTTTAGAAGGACCTGGAAAAGAGCTTGCAGACCATTGCTGCTGAGTTGGCATTAGATGATTTCCTCTCACAAGGTTATCTACGGTAACTGCAATTTAGTTGCTAATGGAACACAGTGTGCAGTCTGTCTTCAGGCCTATGCGTTTCTTGTGAATTTTCTTCCTAGTTGGAGAGTCTTCATAGTAATATGTCATCCTCTCTTATTATTTATTTTTTAATATTTTTTCGGTACGGGATGCATATACTCACCAGAGAAAGAGAGACAGAGACAGACAGAAGGAAACTGAGAAAACACCTCCACTATAGGAGGGATGGCCACACCACAATCCCTTCTCTATCATTCTCCTCCCATGATTTTGAACACACATGCACACGTGCCCAGTGTGATTTTCAAGCCACTGGGTTTAGGACTTGAAATGCGGTTGGCTATGTGGGAGTCCACAGCCTTAACTATCATGCCAGATGCCCCTCTCATCCTCTATTAATAGTTACAAATTTTCATTCAATATATATTTACTGAGTATGAGTCATTTTTCTAATTATTGAGTGAACAAAGCAGACAAAAATACTCACTCTTAAGAGGCTTACATCAGGGGCCAGTAGATGGCCTAGTGGTTAGTAGCTGGAGTCCCACATGGCTGACCACAGTTGGATTTCCTAACCAGGGGCTTCAAGCTCATGCTAGACGCATGTGCTTGCCCGTCCAAGATCCCACGAGGGGGATGGAGGAAAAGGGACTGATGCACAGCTACTCCCTGGTGGGGGCGGGGGTGTGATTTATCATTTTCCCTCATTGTTGCAGTCTTTCTCTTTGGTGAGTGCACACGCCTTATGGAAAAAAAAAAAAAAAAAAAACACTTTTAAAAAAGCTTACATTATTTTCAAGTTGTAGCAAATTTAGGTAGCCTTTTAAAATAAAAACCCCTTGGGACCAGCAGGTGGCATAATGGTTATGTCACTGGACTCCCAAGTAGTCCACCACGTTTCCAGTCCAGACCAGGCAGCTTAAAGTGGCAGCCTGGCCATCCTCCCTGGGGGGGGGCGATTTCGAATGTTCTGGCTCTCCAGCAAGCACACGTGCCTATAATAAAAATCTCTTTAAATAAATAAATATAAACCCCTAGCTGATGAAATCAACCTAGTGGCCTCTACCCTCCTTTATCTATATATCCAGGTCATAGCCAGCATTTTAAAAATAACATTTATAAACCATTCATTTTATTTGGCAACGTGCTAATCACTTCACATTTAGTTCCTTTAATCCTGACAATACCTAGGGGGAGGTATTGTTGTAATTCCCATTTTACAGCTGAGGAAAGAGAAGGCCAGAGAGATTACTTAAGAGTCGAATACAAGATTGGTGTCCCCTTATTTCTTAACAATTCCTTGTATTCTAGGTAATGCCTTTACACACATTTAATGAAAGAGTGAAAGCACACACGTTTTGGAATTTTCGTTCAATATGGCATAAACACAAACTTTGTACGTTCCTCTGGAAAGACCTAGGCATTTTGCAGGGAGAGTGGGAGGATGTAAAGACATTCAGGCCGATGATCTTGCAGTAATTATCTTAAAGCCATTCAAGCACTACGCTCTCAGCTCTGGGTCCCCAGACTGGGCTGCTTTGAGATTTGATTGCATTGCAGAGTATTGCAGTACAGGCCCCCAGAGTCAGAGGAGGCTAGGAACGGGCCGCTGTCCTAAGCCCAAGTTAAACCAGGGGCCTTTAGATCCTGGCTACCTGCTCAGCATGCGGGGCTGCGTCTGTAAAATGATACAGGATTAGGAAAGATGCAAAAGCATCCTGTATGGGGTAAAACCTCGCAAGGTCGTCATGCGGGAAATGAATCACTCCCTGTTCCTATTCCCACACAGCACAGTCTCAAGATTCTAGTCTGCCCCGACACTGTTGTCTCAGTCCTCCTGGTCCGGATTCCTCTTCCCGGTTCCCCCTTCCCGCCACTTTCCCTGGTCCGCCGGGTCTGCGCAAGCGCACAGAGGTTTCCAAGCTGTGGCCGCCGGAGACGAAGGCATCGATCAACTCGGCGCTCGGCTTTCCGACTTGTCGGCACTCGATTGAGGAGTGTGGTAGCGCTACTTCCGGCGTCTGGCTCCGCTTCCGGTTCCTACGGGAGACGCGTAGGCCTCAGGTAAGGTGGAACGCTGTCTACCTCGCCGCGGTGTCTCGTGTTCTGTCCAAGTGTCCTGGGTCGAAGCCGGGACTGGACGTGGTCGCAGCGTGGGGACCGCCCGGCGTTCGCGGGGAGGTCGGTTTGGAGGCGAGGGAGGGATGGAGTCTGACGTGCTGGCGCTGTGAGGTCCCCGAATTTAGGCACCTAGTGCTCTAGCGGCACTGGTTGGGACTGGGGATCGCGTGGCCGCTCTCGGCACCGGCCCGGGCCCTTGGGCGAACGTACGTGTGTCTGGGTCGGGGGACTTTGCACGTACAAAGTGCAGGGTAATCCACGCCCCTTGGTCAGCGCAAAGTGCTTACCGCCTACCGCCCCGGGCGCTTGCAGGTGCCTTTGCGGAGGGGTGCGGTGCTCCGGTGCTAACCCAGCCTACCGTCTCACCTCGCGTAGGTATTGCAGGCGGTCTCCTGTGATCACACACTCACAGCTCTGTTGTCAGTCGCTGCCCTCTCGTCCCCGTCTTCATGACCGCCGCCCTTTCTCCAAGTTTCAGTTTTAAGGGTTCGTCAGCCATTGAGAAAGGGAGTAGGGTCTTCCTTTTGTCCGTCTTCCAGGGCTACTCACACGGCGTGTGGTCAGTAAATATTTGTGAGATAAAAGAAATAGGTGGGCTCCCAAAGACATAAAGCAAGTGCACAATTTGCAACCAAAAACAATGTAAGAGATTAAATAGTGCCATGCTTATGAAAGAAGGCAAGGGCTGAATTCTGGGTTTGTTGCTTGTTGGCTGTGTGACCGTAAGCAAGATCCTTAACATGATAGCCATTTTAAGGGCTTACTCTTCATGGAAGAACTGTGCTGGAACTTTATCTTATTTCAGTGTCTTCTGAGACCTACTAGGTAGGTGCTGTTCCCATCCCCATTTTATAGATGAGGACTTGAAAAATTAGGAAACTTGCCCTCACTAAGCAGCTAGTAGGAGGCATAGACAGGATTTGAGCTCTGATCTGGGTGGTACTAGAATCTGTGCTCTTAACCAGCATGCAATATTGCTGTTTGCAACTTTCTTTCATGTGGGTTGGTTAGAAGGATCCTTGGAGTCAGGAGAGCTGGTGATGTTGTATGTAAATTCTTGAGTGTAAATGCAACCATAACGTATATAATTGGCAGATGTCATTAGTGTTCTAAATGAATTTTACTGGATGTCGATTTGCTAGTTTCTTTTCCATTTTCCTTCCATCTAAATTTTCAAATCTCATTAGCAAAGAGAATTTATTTCATTAGGTAGGTGGACAGTATCACTTAAGTGAAAGATCAGTATAATAACAAATGCGTTGAATAAAATGATGTTACTGAAATCTGGCTAGGTATTAGTGTACCACCGAGTTTTAAGCCTGAAAACTGTTGTTCTTGGGACCAGCAGTTAGCGTAATGGCTATGTCGCTGGACTCCCACGTAGTCGACCGTGGTTCGAGTCCCAGACCCAGTGGCTTAAACTCACGCTGGCACGTGTGCATGTGTGCCCAAGATCCCGAGAGGAGAATGGAGGAGAAGGGATTGCGGCATGGCCATCCACCCTGGGGGGTGATTTCTCACTTTCTATCTCTCTGTGTCTCTCTGTCTTTCTGGCAAGTGCACGTGCCCTGTAGGAAAAACCTCTCAAAAAAAAAAAAAAAACTTGTTCTTTTGTGTAAAAAGGAGAGCTAGCAAGTGTTGGAGAGGTGTTAAAGTCTGTGTCCATCTGACAGCTTCCAACATTTGGGATTGGAAGAGAATTGAAAGTTAATAACCCTTGTGTTGTCCCTGTGCTACACTCCAGTGTGATTTAATCCTTTCTGTTTGTAACAGATTCTCTACTGTCTCTTGGCTATTTGAAGAGTCTAACCCAAACATGGATATCCGACCAAATCATACAATTTATATCAATAATATGAATGACAAAATTAAAAAAGAAGGTAAGTGCTTTCTAAAATATTTGTTCTCAATCAAAATGTGTGTATTCACTGCTGTCTGAAAAATTGTACTCCTTCAAAACATCTTATCTAGTTATCTTTCTTGGTGCCTGAAATTGTGGTTTGTCCCTATTCGTGTAAGAATTTTAAGACTTTTCAAAAATTAAAATAGGGTTCAGCAGGTGGTGTGGTAGTTAAGGCACTAACCCTAGTTTGAGTCCTGGACCTGGTGACTTGAAAATTATACCGTGAAGTGTGTGCATGCCCGAAATTCCTAGCGAATGTAGGAGAAAGGATTGCAGTGTGGCCATACCCTCAGGGGATGATTTCTCATTTTCCCTTTCTCTCTCTAGTGAATGCACATGCCCTATGGCAAAATCCTAAAAATGTAAAATAAATAAAATAGGGACTGATGACAATATGCTGAATCTGTTTTTACTCATGTAATAGTTTCAATACTATATAAATTAGATAGCAAATGAGAATGGTATGTGTTTTGACCTTATAAATAAATAAATAAATAAATAAATAAATGGTGTACTCATTGCATTTATGAGTAATATAGAATTTATGAGGAACTTTGCCATTGTTCTATTTACAAATAACTTGTTTTTTTTTTTTTTTAATTTGGACAGAATTGAAGAGATCCCTGTATGCCCTTTTTTCTCAGTTTGGCCATGTGGTAGATATTGTGGCTTTAAAGACCATGAAGATGAGGGGGCAGGCCTTCGTTATATTTAAGGAATTGGGCTCATCCACGAACGCTTTGAGACAGTTACAAGGGTTTCCTTTTTATGGTAAACCAATGGTAAGTCAGTTTTCCTATTTTCACTTTAATCACTATTAATGATTCTGTAGAGTTGTAAATATACACCGAAACTATGGCTGTTGGTTTCTCTTTTTAATTCTGTGTGTTAAAGGTCGTTTGGGTTTATTTTATATATTTTTATATAATTACAGTAACAGTTTAATTCACTCTTTATGACAGTTCAAATGGGCAAAAATAAAACACGAAGTTGTAAAAACATAATGGCAGTATATGCAATATTCTTACCACAAAAAAAAAAAACACAAAAAAAACCCAGAAATTTGCAACTTAAATACTTAAAAAGAAGCCTCCATAAATTTGTAAAGCAACACAAAACAAAAATCATGAGTTAAAGAGGAAATATAATTTGAAGTTTAAGTAAATTCTGTACTGAAATGCTATCATATATTAGAAGCCATACAGTCTAGATAGAACAGTGATCTAAGGAAAAGTCATAGATTGAAGCTGATAGGTTTTATGACTAACAATAAATGGAAATAAAAGTTATACATAGACAGTCTTGAACTTAGGGACTAGCAGATGGTGTACTGGTTATGTCACTGGACTCCCACATAGTTGACTGTGGTATGATTCCTGCACCCAGGGACTTAAAACTCACATGATGCATGCCCGTGTGGGTGTGTGTGTGTGTGCGCGTGCGCCCAAGATCCCAAGGGGAGAATGGAGGAGAAGGGGTTGCAGTGTGGCAATCCTCCCTGGAGGATGATTTCTTGCTTTCTGTCTGTCTGTCTCTTTGGCGAGCACATGGCATTCTATGACAAAAATCGCTCTTTAAAAAAAAGAGAGAGTCTTGAACTCAAAAGTGACATAATGAGATTTGCATCTGGCTGCTGGATGAAGATTGGATTGTGTGATGGCCAAAGGGGAAGTAGACAACTCAATTAGGAGGCCACTGGTGTAAGTCAGATGATAAAGGATAGGATGAGGGTAAAAACAGTGTAAAGCAGCAGGTTCTATGTGTTAAGTGAGTTATAGACACTCCTTACTTAAGAACTCCATTTAGGAGGTCAATAGGTAAATAAGTTAATTGAAGAACTTGAAGACAGATGTCTTGTTGTGACACCACAGGGAGTGTATTTTTCAGTGGAAAACACATGACATCTCACTAGAAAAATGTAATTCTATCCATACAAAAAGTACTTATTCTGAATGCTACCATGGATGTACAATAAAGTATAAATTTATAAACAAAATATGCAGTCTTGTGTGATTGCAAATACTTTATCATGAATATTAACCAACTGGGGAATGTGGCAAAGACTGAGCAGGGATTCTCCATGCTGGAGAACTTACTCTAAATCTGAGCTGTCATTGAACAGGTAGGTTGTTAAGTCAGGAGTGGCTGTACACAGTACCTTGAGTATGGATTGCATTCTGCCTTTCTTTAGGGATTAGGATGAGATGTGAATGATGTTGGAGAAAGTCAAGACTCAAGGTTTAGAGGATCTGGACTCTCATTCTGATTCTACCATTAACTAGCTTTGTGCTTGTTTTCAGTTTCACTGCCTCTGAAGTGTAAGCAGGTTGGTCTAATTTAGAAGTCAGCAAAAGCTCTATAAAGGACTTGATAGTAATTATGAGGCAGAAAATTTATATATAAAAAAGGGGGAATTAAAGTATGAGTTTGGTTACAAAAGAATTTTGAGATCCACACAGTTTTTTTGTTACCACTTTCCATGACCTTTTTTTTTTTTTTTTTTTTTTTTTTTTTGGAGAGGTTTTTTTCGCTATAGGGCGCGTGCGCTCGCCAGACAGACAGAGAGAGACATAGAGACAGAAAGCGAGAAATCACCCCCCAGGGGGGATGGTCACGCCGCAATCCCTTCTCCTCCATTCTCCTCTCGGGATCTTGGGCACGCATGCACACGCGCCCGGCGTGAGTTGTAAGCCACCGGGTCCGAGACGCGAACCGCGGTCGACTACGTGGGAGTCCAGCGACATAGCCATTACGCTAACTGCTGGTTCCCTTCCATGAACTTTTGAAGACCATCTCATATTTTAGATTTTGTGGGCTTCAGAGTTTCAGTTACCTATTCTTGTGTGTGTGTTTTAACAGCCCTTTAAAATTGTATGAAAAACATTCTTAACTTGCAGGCCATACAGAAATATTTCATGGGCAAGCATTTGGCCCATGGGCTGTAGTACAGACCAGCAGTCTAATCCCTTCTTTATATAGAGGAAGAATCAGGCACAGAAAGGTTAATTGTTAGACCAGGTTATCACCAGTAGTGCATCAGGACTTGAAATCAGTATTCTGATTTTTTACCCCCCTATACTAGGAGTCAGCATATTTTCTGTAAAGGGTCAGATAGTAAATATTTTGGGCTTTGCTAGCCAGATGATCGCAGTTGCAGCTATTCCCACAACTCTGCCTTCATAGCAGGAAAAGCTGCTATAGATAGCATGCAGATGAGTGGGTATGACTGTGTTCCAGCAAGACCTAATTTACAAACAGGCAGTGCTGACAGTAGTTTGAGAACTTCTGTTATATAGCATACTATTTAATTCAGGACTGAGCATCTTTTGTCTGTTGCTGGAGTAAGTTTTATTTTCATCTTCCACCCATCTCTTTCCCACCATTTTACATCAGTGTGGAAAGGTCTATCCCAAGAAACTGAGGTGCCTGTACACCTTAATTTTCAGTAAATTGGCATTTTCTGACACCAGCTGATCTTTCTTAGTAGTATGAGTAAGTAGCATAATTAAGATCTCACTCTTTAAGAAATAAGACTGAGGTTTAGTTTAAATTATTTTAATGTGAAGGTGCAGTTTCTTCCCATAGAGGGTTTTAGGGCTGTTTTGCTGAGTTGGGATGACAAGTGCCTGTGCCTAGTACTCAGATGCGGGAAAAGTGGAGATTGTCTGCATGTCCAGCATCAGCCTTGCTGTGCCAACTAGTGATTTAAAATCAATGGAGAAAGTCTGTTAGAGTGCCTTTATATTGAAGGTATTTTGGGAGGTCCGTCTGTCCACTGCAGAAAGGTAGCAGGTAAATTGCCAGCCTCCTGGACGAGGGGGAATGGAGTTCCGTGAGCTATATTACTTGTATTTATTTAGGTGGTTTTTGTTGCTGTATTTCAATCCCAACATACCAAATCAGAAATGAAAAAAAAAAATAATTGCTATAACTTGGGACTCAGAACAAAATCTTTCTCTGTGTTTCAAAGATAGTTACTTAATCCCAAAAATATCTCAGTAATGGAAAACCATTTCCCTCAGAGCTTCTGCCATGAAACTTTTGGCATAAATGTGTATCTTCCTTTTCTCTGTCTTAAAGCTGTGCGTGGACTTTTAGCTCATATGGGTCTTTCATTTAGACCAGGGCTTCTCAATACTGGCACTGTTGGCATTTTGAATTGAAAGAGTCTTTGTTGGAGGGCTGTCGTATTCATTGTAGGGCATCTAGTCACTAGATGCCAGTGACGTGACAATCAGGAATATCTCTACCTAGTGCTAAGTGTCCCTTGGCAGGCAGAATCACCTCTGGTTGAGAACCACTGGTTTAGACCAGCCAGCCAAGAGCTATTGCTGAAATTACATGTTTCCCCAGGTGACCTTTAAGGACAGACAAACTAGTTCATCCAAGATCTATTTGGAGACAAGGTTGAAGACCCATGGGAGTTGGAAGGGATTCCTTATGACCGAGTCAAAAGTTAGTCTATGCTGTCAGCCTGTCTCCCTTGGTTAGAAGAAGACAGCAAGACTATCAGAGTAGCTTTCAGGGATAGGATTGTGGTGGTACAGCAGTCCAGACCAGCCAGAAAAGGCCTGGAGCTGAGTGGTAGTGGTAGGCCCACTCCCCTTTTGTTTCCTCAGAGAAAGGGTACATAAACCTCGTGGGAAAATGGAATTAAAGTATAAGTTTATCTTGATGCAAACAGGTGTTTTGTT
This sequence comes from Tupaia tana, assembly GCA_026018925.1. Classification (NCBI taxonomy): domain Eukaryota; kingdom Metazoa; phylum Chordata; class Mammalia; order Scandentia; family Tupaiidae; genus Tupaia; species Tupaia tana. Next base: position 50,395,224 of record JAKSZU010000015.1, read on the forward strand.
TTGTTTTGGTTTTGGTTTTTTTTTTTTGGGGGGGGAGGTTTTTGTTATAGGGTGTGTGCACTCACCAGAAAGAGACAGAAAGCAAGAAATCACTCCCCAGGGGCAATGGCCATGCCACAATCCCTTCTCCTCTATTCTCCTCTCGGGATCTTGGGCATGCACACACACACACCCGGTGTGAGTTTAAGCCACTGGGTCCAGGACTCAAACCATGGTTGACTACATGGGAGTACAGTGACATAGCCATTGCGCCAACTGCTGGTCCCTATGCAAACAGTTTTGAAATCAGTGTGTAATTTTTTTCAGAATACATACTTTCCATAAACTTTTTAAAGATTCCCCTTGTACATTCTCTCTAGGGAAAAAAGGAATTGCTCTTGGTTTTGATAAATTCCCTGCTTTCTAATCTATACTGCTTCAAGTGTCTGAAATAAAATTCTTGCTGAACAGGGTACTTTTAGGTGATAACTTATAGGATTATTGTGTTTTGATAGGTTCAGAGAGGTAGTTTTCTTTCAGCTCCAGGGAAAAAGTTGGCTTGAAGTAGAAGTTGTAGTTTGCATAGCCATACCCAAATAACAGTTTAACTCACTTCAAAAACTTTTGGACAGGTCTTTGGTGCTGAATCTAGCTAGGTGCTAGTGCTTTAGTCCAGGGCCCCACCACTCGGAATAATCCCCATTCTGGTGGTGTCACCATGTCTTTTGTGCTTGTTACAAGTGCACAATCTCAGTCCTCACCCAGACCTACTGTGTCAGAATCTGCACTTGTACAGTCTCTCCAAGCAATTGGAATGCAGACTCTAGGTGAAGAGATGCCTTCTTAGATCAGTGGTTTTGAATGCTTCCCCATTGTCTTAGGTGCCTGCTGTCCCTGTTGGTTCCAGCATAGTTAGAAAAAGCAGTTGGTGCAGTCACACTAGCTATTATACCATCCTTTTGTTTCTTTTTCAAGCATTTTAAAATTTATGTCGATGCCACCATTGATGTTTTGTTAAGAAAAATGATAGATTTGAAGGAAAATTGGGCCAGCTAGTAGTGTGGTGATTAAGGTGACTGGACCCCATATGGTCCATGGTTCAAGTCTTGGATCTAGCAGCTTGAAAACACACCGGTCACATGTGCATGTTTGCCCAGATTCCCAAAAGGAAAAATGGAGGGGAAGGGATTCTGGCACGATTGTCCTCCTGAGGAGTGCTTTCTCACTTTCTTTTTCTTTCTCTCTCTCTTTGGCAAGTGCACAGACTGTCTAAGAAAGTTTTAAAACTGTAGTTATTCCCAGACTTTAGTACGTTATTGGAAGTAATAAATTCCATATGACACACTCCACAGTTGATTGACCCACGTTGACCCTTCTGTTGAGTAGCTGCTAAGGAGTAGACAAATTTCCAGACAGTTTGCTCTTTTATTAAATGGAGAAAAGCATTGATGCAGGCGATTCAAATTCCTGTTCTCCCATATGAAAATGCATGGTTTTCCTTTTAATAAACTCAGTTGAATCTAACTTTATCTAAGTTGTATATCATAAACTATAATTTATTTCCGTTTGGCACTCATATGTTTTGACAGATTTCCTTAGGGATGTGTTTAAAATTCGCTTGTAGTATATTTGTGAAATGAAATTTAAAATATTAATGACTTGTGTGAAAAGCTTTCAATATTATAAGTAACCTGTTTTCAAATAATTAAAACAGCGAATCCAGTATGCAAAAACAGACTCTGATATAATATCTAAAATGCGTGGCACTTTTGCTGACAAAGAGAAGAAAAAAGAAAAGAAAAAAGCCAAAACTGTGGAACAGGCTGCCACAACTGCAAACAAAAAACCTGGCCAGGTATGATAGACAAAAGGTCCTATTTTTTTTATGTCGAAGAGTTGACAGATACCTGTCTTACACAGGAAGGGTGATCTTTGAGTCATGTATGTGTGTGTACATGTATGTATGTATAAAAGGTAGAATTTTAAAAAGCTGGAATCACCAGGTTCTATAGTTACAGTATCTATATTTAAGCAACAAATTAAAACATAAACCTTTCCATAGTCAGATTGATTTATGTTAAATGGATTTAAATTGTCATAACATTTAATTCCATTTGCCAAAATATGTTAATATCTAGTTGCTTATTTCTCAAGTACTACTGCCTATAAATAGTATTTTAGATATCTTTAATTATGTGTATGCAAAGCTTTTTTCTTTGAACAGTTCAGGAATGTAAAATCTAATTTGAAATACCAAATAAAAGTGAAATTATTCAAAAGGTAGTTACTTTTTGATTGAACGTGATTAAAAATCACTTTTACTAAGTATAATGACTTGTGTCTTTTTTTTTTTTAAAGACCACTCCTTGGTTTTCTCTTATCTCTGTGATTTCAAAGCTTAGAGGTTACATTTTATGTTATAGTCTTTAAAGTTTAGGCCTAGACTATTCAAAAATAACTGACAAGTTAAACACATGTATTTTTGTATCATAGTTAAAATTTAATTAAAGAAAGTAAAATTAAATAGAATAACTGTCAAAACTGATGTCATTTTTATGCAGTAGTTATGAATACCTGTTGCCTCTTATGTGGGGTTGAAAATTTTTAACTGTTTCCCTATTTCTTCTTTTTAGGGAACACCAAATTCAGCTAATACCCAAGGAAATTCAACACCAAATCCTCAGGTAATTTCTTTTTCCATGTGGTACTTAACTTTAAAATAAAATTCTGGGGCCAACTGGTAAGGTAGCTGGATCCCACATGGCCAACTGCTGTTTGAGTCCCAGATCCAGTGGCTTTGAGAATACACTTGGCATGTATGCATGAATGCCTCAATCCTAAAAGGAGAAGTGGAGGCAAAGGAATTATGGTGTGTAATCAGCCCCCTGGAGGGTGCTTTCTCATTTTCTTTCTCGTGAGCCTATGCACCCTTTACCAAATGAAAAAATAAAATGATAAACATTACAATAGTGAGAAATAGTAACTTTCATGTCTTCAATAATAATAATAATAATAATAATAACGATAATAATTCTATCTGCAAGACGTAATACCTTAAAGTGTATCCCACTTTATACTGTAGGCACTCCTCTAAACATTTTAATTTTCTCTGAGAGAAAACAAAACCTTGCTTTATTCTTTGCTTCCCATAATGAATCAGTGACAGAATCAAAATCACAGATTTTCAGCTGTGAAGGCTGGGAGCAAACATTTTTGTTTTCTCTATAGTACAAAGCCTGCACTTTATAGGGTCTGCTCTGAGTAACTGGTGGGATGGGGGCCATCTACCATCCCAGTTTACTGAAACCCTGTACCAGCTTTTCTGATGGGCTCACACACTCCTCAGGCAGCGTCCTTTGGTAAAAGTACCTGTGCTCACACTGCCTCTGCACAGATGTATTTCAGTCTTATCTTGGTTAGTCTCTTTATATAAAAGTTTTAGAAACCCCTTCCATATCTTCCCCATTGCCTCAGAGCAAGCCACAGTCATGTCTAATGGTTTCTTTCTTACATGCTTTTTCAGATGCTAAAATCCTTAAATCCTGAGAATTCTCTGAACCACTGAGGTTTTATTCTTCTGATTTTATGTTATTTAGCATTTTCTTATAATACCTACTTCATTTCTTTGAACTCTCTGAGTATTTATAATTTAGTTCACAAATTTTTTGTGAAGGACTTAATTCTCTAAGCTGTGAATTGTTCACTAGTTGTTCTTTACGCTTGATCTTTTCTCATTCATGAAATCACCTGAAGACAGCGAGGCTTTTCTTAAAGACAGGACCCTTTCCTGTAGATTGCCATAACTTCAGAGTGTGGTATCATATAAATAGTTGAATATATAATAACAGTTCTGTTTCTACTTACTTGTATGTAACTAGATGCTTTGTGTAGCTCATTTGCTTGCAAAAGACGAGTAAATAGAAAGTCATTAAATAGTGGTTCTCAGTGATAATCTTTCTGGTTTCAACTATTCTTATATGGTGGAAGGTAGTAGACAATAATGCAGAGGAATTGAATATCTGAGCATTTCCTGAGTGAGGTAACTAGTCAAGGAGGATTGACATTGCTGTCTTCTCTCATTTTGTTAGGATCTTTCAATTGGGTAATCCAAATGACAAAATTCTCCAATTATGATTGACCTCCAAATGTTTGTTTGTTTGTTTATTTTTGGATAGGTTTTTGCCCCTCGCCAGAAAGAGAGAGACAGAGAGACAGAAAGCGAGAAATCACCCCCCGGGGGATGGCCTCGCTGCAATCCCTTCTCCTCCATTCTCCTCTCGGGATCTTGGGCATGCACGCACACGCGCCCGGCGTGAGTTTAAGCCACCGCGTCCAGGACTCGAACCATGGTCAACTACATGGAAGTTCAGCAACATAGCCATTACGCTAACTGCTAGTCCCAACCTTCAAATGTTTAAAACATAAATGTTTGCAATATTGTTAGATACTTTTAAAACCTTTAATAAGATTTATAATCTTTCAAATTTAGAATGTCTCAAATTGAATAGTCTGCTTACTTAGTTATTGTTAGGTTTGTATTTATTTCTCTCTGCCGTTGTTTCTTAGCTTTAGTGTTTATTGTAAGATTTCAGTAGCCTATGTAAACTAGAATGTAACTCTCTGAAGTCTAGGTTTTAATATAAGAACCAAATGGTTTACAATGCTTGTTTATAAGCTAACTTTGCCTTTTTTTTTTTTTTTTGGATAGGTTCCTGATTACCCTCCAAACTATATTTTGTTCCTTAATAATTTACCAGAAGAGACTAACGAGATGATGTTATCCATGCTGTTTAATCAGTAAGTTTTTTTTATTGTTTCAAGGGCCTGCTGATAGGGCAAATAGCATTTCCATGATTTGAGTTCATTTGTTACAACATAAATTGGTTGATTTGGGCTATGATTAATTATGAAATGGAAAGCTGAATTTACTGTTGTATTGGAATTATTAATTTTAATTGATGAGTAAAGTAGGAAACAAAGCTTTGTTATAAAGAAGTAGAGTTAACTTCTTTTGTTTCTACAGTTCTTTTATGGTATTGTTTATATTTTATGCTTTTTCCTCCTCAATATTCTTGGCAGGATGATGGTGTGATTTCTTTTACTGGACCGATATCAGAAAGATAATTTAACAACAAAGTAGCCCTTTACATGTTTGTTGTCATTTATGTATGTATACATGTATATATAAATGGCTTTTCTCCTTTATAGGTTCCCTGGCTTCAAGGAAGTACGTTTGGTACCTGGGAGGCACGACATTGCTTTTGTTGAATTTGAGAACGATGGGCAGGCTGGAGCTGCCAGGGATGCTTTGCAAGGATTTAAGATCACACCATCACATGCTATGAAGATCACCTATGCCAAGAAATAACTTTCAGAAGAGTCATCTAAAAAGGACTTGGTGTTATTTATAGTGTTTGTTTTGATAACATTTGGTCAGGTCATTTTAATAGTTGGAGATGGAGAGGAAATGAAAGTGAAATTTTTGTGGAGGACTTAAAAAAATTAGTCTTTAGCCTTAGTGAATAATGAAATATGAATGCCTTAATTTTGTACAATAAATTTTTTTGTATTCTGTGATGACACTGTTTATTGACTTGCAGCCCTATTACCAGACACTTTTGGTAGATATACAAAACTCTGTAATACAATGCTTTCCTAGTGTTATTTTGGGGCAGCCGGTGAGATAGAAGCACTAACAATTTTGATGAAAGTTAAGGAAAACTAGGTCACAGAAACTAGTTAATAGCTGTGCTATGAACGGTAAGTATGTCCTTCAGAGAAAAAAACATAATGTGTCTGGACTTCAAAAAGTTCGAAAAGTGGAACAAAAAAATATAAACTTTTATTTCTCAACATAAACGTCATCAAACTCAAGACAGTCTGTAAGCAATGGTGCTAGCCATTTACTTGGTCCCTAAAGAACTGAGGATTCTGGGAATTTAACCATCAATGCAGTTATTTTTACATTATTAAAGTAAATGGGGCCCCTTTAAAATTGTTTTAATATTAGGAAACAAAAAGATGTCGGAACCAAACCAGGACCATAAGATTCTAATGATTTCCCATTGGAATTCACAAAATTGTCATCGTTTGATGAAGAGAATGACATTCAGCCTCTGGTAAAGCTTTCTCTGGTGTGTTTCTGCTGAAGCCAAATGATAATAAGCAGATGTTGGTTATTATCCTTTGGCCCTCCTCTCACCACACAACATGCCTTGAGCTTTATGACTTGCTCTTGACCAGTCTGATTTTACTTTGCTGGACCACTTCCAGCTTTGGGTAGCCGTTGCTTTGCTTTGTCGTAAGTATCCTACTGGTAAAGCTTTATTTCATTTCCAGTCACAGTTCTTTGAAGAGATGCTTCAGAACCTATTTAAAATTTCCAGTGACAATTTGGCCCATATCTGCACTGATGTGAGCACAGTGGTTTTGGCACCCATTAAGCAGAAAAATCTCTGATTTTTTGGTTGAAATTCTGTCAGTTAAACCAATTGAGATGTCTGTGGTGTTGGCTATTGTTTCTGCTGTTAATTGTCTGTCTTCAGTTAGGGCATAAACAAAATGGTAAGTTTCCTTGCAGTTTGAAGTGGCGAGTCTACCATTGCTGGCATCATTTTCGACATTGTCTTGTCCCTTGAAATGAATTATCCATTTGTAAATTGCTGATTTGGAAGCATTGTGTCCATAAACTTTGTAAAGAGTCAGTGACTTCATCTTTTTTCCACTTACGTTTAACCATAAGTTTGATGCTTGTTCTTGCGTCAATTTTAGCAGAATTTGTGTTGTTTTGATTGGGCTCATTTCAAACTGATGTTTTATACTTCTAAAAGTTTCAAACTAGATCCTGCTTAAACATGGTGTGAGTTTGTTTTGGTGCAAAAAGGGTATGAAATCCATAGGTTTTTTCACAATATACATTTGCCATGAACATTTTGAAAACCCTCCCCGTCCCCATAGTCACTTGACAGACATTCCACGAATCTTTTCATTTGGTATTTAATTGAATAAAGGCCATTTAGGAGAAGCTATGTTTTGTTTTCTGGGAAAATAGATGGGAAGAGAATGCTGTCTCCAAACTATTTTATGCACTTTCCTCTTGAGGCAGGACTTTATAAGGAATACCTCTTGGATAATATCTTACCTCTTGGTTAATATCTAACTTCTGTATTCAAAGACCTCCAAGGGAAAGATTTTACAATTACATATATATTTTAAGAAAAATAGGCTGGGACCAGCAGTTGGCATAATGGCTATGTCACTGGACTCCCATGTAGTCAACCGCAGTTCTAGTCCCAGACCCAGTGGCTTAAACTCACACCAGCGATGTGTGCGTGCATGCCCAAGATCCTGGATCCTGAGAGGAGAATGGAGGAGAAGAGATTGCGGCGTGCCGATCCCCCCGGGGAGTGATTTCTCACTTTCTGTCTCTGTCTCTTTCTGGCGAGCACACACACCCTATAGCTAAAACCTCTTTAAAAAAAAAAAAAAAAAAAGACAAATAGGCTGATAAAGAATTGCCAGTGATAATCTTGTTACTTCTTAAATGCTAATGTTCAAGTATTTACAAGGCTCATTTTCTTTAGCATTTGATTTAAAGTGATTGATTCAGCCACCTGCTGTTAAAACCATGAGTATCTTTAGAAGTGGAAACTCATATTTTACCTGAGAGGGACAGAGAAAGCACCCACCACGGGGCTTGGTCACACTGCAGTCCTTCCTCCTCTATTTCTCTGTCTTACTGGGATATGGCCATGCGTGTGAAAGTGCCTGACGTGTTTTGTTTTGTTTTGTTTTGTTTTTTTGAGAGGTTTTTGCTATAGGGCGTGTGCGCTTGCCAGACAGAGACAGAGAGATAGGAAGCGAGAAATCACCCCCCAGGGGGGATGGTCACGCCGCAATCCATTCTCCTCCATTCTCCTCTCAGGATCTTGGGCACGCACGCACACGCGCCCGGTGTGAGTGTTAAGCCACCAGGTCCGGGACGCAAATCGCGGTCGACTACGTGGGAGTCCAGCGACATAGCCATTACGCTAACTGCTGGTTCCCATGTTTTTTAAGACTCTAGGGCTGGGATTTGAACCATAAGATTAGCCATGTGAGATCTGACTCTCTTAACCACTAGGCCATAGGGCCAGCCCAAGAGACGGAAATGTTTTTTTTGCAGGTTTAGCATATACTGAAGAATGTTAATCATTTTTTGGTGTTCTTGTTTTAGTATTCTCTGAACAAAACTTATCACTTAGAATTTTTACTGTATACTCAAGGAAAGACTATTTTAGACACAAAGACAAAGATGATCACATCATTTTCGTGTATATATAAAAAGCAACTTTTTTTCCCCTAAAATTTGCTACATTCACTCTGACTCCGCAGAATAACTTTTTAAAACCCAGTTGCCAAGTTCAAATACTTTTATAAATACATTAACAATTACTAAAAAAAGCATCACACCCTTGGATATTTACAGTGATGTCAATTGATATTACATTTTCTAACTGCATGCTCTGAGTAGCTACTTGTCTCAAAACAAAATATTTCACAGACTGAACCCCAGGTTCCATTCAGGGCCACACTTCAAGAATCTTTAGAGGAAGTAGAAAGTCCAAAGTGGCTGGAGTCTAGTGAGGGGATTGTATAGGTCTTTATGTGCTCATACTCTGATATGGTGAATATTTTAGAGGATTTTAAGTTATACTTTACATGCAGTCAGGTTCTCCCATTTTAGTGTTCCATGTGAGTTTGGAAAACCACAGTTTTGTAATAATAGCCAAGATACAAAACATTTTACCCACCTTGCAAAGTTCCCTTGCACCCCTTTGCAGCCAGTCTATTCTCCCACCCTCGGCTTTAGGCAACCACCTATCTGCTTTCTAGCCAATAGCTTTTTCCTGCTTGGAATGTTCCTGTGACAGATCGATCCACACGGTTGCATGTTGTCACTTCTGGGCCAACAAAGAGGATCCAGTTTCCTCAACACCTGTCAACAATTTAACCTTTCTGTGGGAAGGCAGTTCTTAATGCCTAAATCAAGTAACAAGCCACATAGAGGAAAGAGTTTTCAGATAACATCAGTTTATTACAGAGCACACACACAAGCAAATAGGCAAATATGTAGTCAAACAAGTAAAAGGCCAGGAAGTAAAAGGAAAAAAGCGGGGCTCACCAGCACACCTTGCCAATAAGCAGCCATGTATTCGCGGGAGAAACCTTGCACTCAGTCCGGGAGGCCAGTTCCCTCACGGTGACATTTGAAAAAGACCAGTATCAAATTGTCAGTGATGAGGTTCAGAAACCTTCCAACCGGACAGGGCCTCTAGTTGCACCTGTCTTATCCGCTGGATACAGAGTGGAGTCACAGCAGTGTCTCAGCAGGTCCGCGTCCCTGAGATCACCCCAGGGGACGTGTTATCTCAGCTTCCAGATGTCAAAGTTGGGGAGGGGAGATGTCCTGAGGCCCACTAGCTTATGAAAGACATTAATAAGACACCTGTCAGCTCTGTTACCGTAGGTATGACATTGCAAAAATGCACACGTGCAAAATAGAGCTATATTGTCAAAGTGTTCACAGTGGAGTTAATGCTGGCAAAGCAAAATCATGTGAGGTTTAGATACAACAGGAATCAGCATTGCAATAGGCATCATAACACATGTACCAGCAGTTTGTTCTACGAATGGATGGACATTTGGAGTCTTTTCAATCTGGGGCTATTATGAATAAAGTGGCAATGAACATTCATATACAAGACTGGGTGGATGTTGCTGGATTTGGAGCAGAAGAGGGACATCTGATTTCATTTTCAAATGCTTATACAATCTCCAGTTTATATAAAAGTTGCAGAAATAGTACACATAACTTCTACAAATGATGGTTAATGTTTCCGAACCATCGAGAGCATGCCTGCCTGATTATCCCATCACCCCAGAATACTAAACTGTGTATTTCCTATGTACAAGACTATATTCCCACATAATCATAATTACAGCCATCAAAATCAGAACATAACAATTTAGTATTACCCAATCCAACTTTTGCTGATACCTCAATAATGGCCCAAGATTCCAATCCAAGTTTGTGTTGCATGTAGTTGTCATCTCTTTAGTCTCCTGTCAGTTCCTTGGCCTGTTCTTGTCTTTTATTATCTGAATTTTATAGGGAGATAGAGTTTATCTGTCTGTCTTTGGCTATAGCTATGCAATTATGTCAAAAACCATGAATTTACTATAAGACTTCTAATTGAAATCTGACAGCACTGAGTTTATCCCAGCCTTTCCCCATTCCTTGTGTGTAATTTCCTTCACCAGTTCCATTAGCTACAGTGTGTTTATTTAACCTATTTGCTCAATCTCCCATATTTAACCAAACTCTAGAAAGCAAGGCTTCAAGAGGAAGAGTGAAAAAGAAAAAGGAGCTAACTATACTTCTAATAAGCTTCTTTAAGAAGATTGATCAAACTAGGATCTTTTGACCTTCCCTATCGTAATATCTTTGGGAGTATGTGTTTTGAGAAATGATTGATTGGAGGGAGTAAATCTAATATAATGGTTCTCAACTTTGGCCACATATTAAAATCATGTGGGAGACATTTCTTAACTCCCCATGTTAGTCCACACCCCAGACCAATTAAATCACAATCTCTGGTGTTGTAACTCAGTCATTAATATTTTTTTATGCTCCCTGGCAATTGTGATGTGAGCCAACATTAATAATTAAGAAAGCAGAGCTCCCACTTGATGAAATGGGTATAAGGATTAGATTATTAGCTTAAATGTCATTTTTCAAAGACAGTGTATTAATAAATAGAAGATAGTGTCAAATTGGAGATTGTTGCAAGAGGCTTAAGTCTCCTTTGTGAACTCTAAGGCTTATAACATTTTCTATTTTAATATTTACTAGGCATTTTGTCCCTTGAAAATATTATATCTAGGGCCCAGCAGATGGCGTAGCAATTATGTTGCTGGACTCCCACATAGTTGACCAGGTTCGAGTCTTGAACCCAGCAGTTTGAAACCCACACCTGGCATGTGTGCGTACATGCTCAAGATCCTGGGAGGAGAATGGAGGGAAAAAGATTGTGCTGTGGCCATCCACCTGGGGGGTGATTTCTCATTTTTCCTTTCACTGTCTCTGTCTCTGTCTCTCTCTCTGGTGAATGCATGCACCCTAAAGCAAAAACCTCTAAAAAAGGAAGTATTGTATCTAGTGATTACCTAATAAAGAACATGAAGCCCTGAATGTGGCCTTATCTACAATTTTGCTCTGCTTTCGAGGGGAGGGGGAGAGGGATTTGTGTATGGCATGACAATCTGCGATTCAGCAGTCCTTATTTCTTAAAGTGCCTCTCAGATGGCCATTGTCTTTTCACTGTCCCCTGTGGAGGGCGGGCTGGAGACTGTGACAGTCTGTACAACAGCTGCCTGATCAGGATTAAGATTTAATCAATGCTTGAATGAGATCTTTAAGGCCCCTAGATTATAGGAAGGAAAAACACACAGGCCTTCTTTCAAACATGATTGTTAAGTCACCCTTTCCTCTACACGAAGCTGGAAATAAAGGATTTCAGATCTCAATTCTAGTGTGACAACAATAAATGGAAACAGTGTGGACCGCTATCTGTCTGGCCCACCTCACATAGAGTGATTAAAACAGGCTGCCCTGGCCTCTGTGAGGGCCTCGGTTTCGTTGTCTATAAAGAAGGTATTGAATAAAACCAGTTTCCAAGTCAGCCCAGTCTACATTTAATCTATATAAAAGATCCTCCCCTGAAAATAACACATATACACAAAATACCTTTTTAAAATGTTATTTTTTAAAAGAATTATTTGTTTAATTTTATTTATTATTACTATTTAATTTGACCAGAGAGAGAGAGAAAGTAAGAAAGCAAGCCACCAGGTCTGGAACTCAAACCATGTGGGAATCCAGTGCTTTAACCACCATACCACCTGCTGGTCCCCACAAAATACTTTTAAATACACACACAAATATATACACATAAACAAAAAAATAAAATAAAACTACTATATACATGTATACATATATGCAAAATGATAAAATCTTTTTATTTTACATTTTGTTTTTCAATTTATCCCTTGAAAAACTGGTTTTCCCCCCTCCTTTTTTTTTTTTGTCAGAGTACATGTCTGACAAAATACATGAGAAAGACAGAGAGACAAAGAGGGAGAGAGAGAAAGCATCCCTCTAGGGGCATGGTCTCACCATAATCCCTTCTCTGTTTTCTCATCCTAATGAGATTTTTGGGCACACATACATACATGCACCTGGAGGGTTTTTCAAACCACTAGAGCCAGGATTTGAATTGTGGTCAGCCATTCAGAGTCTGGCTCCATTAACCACTAGGCCATAGGGCCAGTTCTCAAAATGATCTAGAAAGCTGAGTTCTTGTCCCTCATTCTGCGAAGTTACATTTGGGGATGTGGGGATAAGGTACTGCTCTGAAGTTGCATTGTCAACCAAGTTGGAGAGGGTACCCTGGAAGAAAAATCTAGAATGTCAGGTTTTGACACAACAGATGTGACAATGAGGAAGGCCATCTTATAGGAGGGATGCCAAATGAAAGCAAAAGCTGGTTCTTTGAAAAGATAAAGACTGATGCGCTATTAGCTAGGTTAATTAAGAAGAAGAGAGAAAAGAACCAGATAAATCAAATTTGTAATCAAACAGGCAATATTACAACAGACACAATAGAAATGCAAAACATCATTAGAGGATACTGAGTGACTATACACCAACAAATAAGATAACCTAGATGAGATGGACAAATTCCAGGACACATAAAATCTACCAAGATTGAGGCAGGAAAAAGCCATAGAAAACCTGAGTAGACCCGTAACAAGCAGTAAGATAGAATCAGTAATAAACAACCTCCCAACAATGAAAAACCGAGATCCTGATGACTTCACTTCTGAATTCTACAAAACTTTTAAAGAAGAGTTAACCTCCCATTCTATTCAAATTATTTCTAAAGATCCAAAAGAAATTCACTTTATGAAGCTTCTATCACCTTCATCCCCCAAACAGATAAGGACTCTACAAGAAAAGAAAATTACACCAATATCTCTGATGAATATAGATGTAAAAATTCTCAACAAGATTCTAGCAAATGGCATCCAACAACATATAAAAATGATTATCCACCACAACCAGGTAGGTTTTATTCCAGGGATGCAAGGGTGGTTCAATATATGCAAAACCATAAACATAATATACCATGTCAGCAGAAAGAAAGATAAAAACCATATGATCATTTCAATCAATGTGGAGAAAGCATTCAAGAAAATACAACATCCCTTCATGATTAAGCCTTTCAGCAAAAGCAGCATAGAAGGGTCATTTATCAGCACATTTATCCAAAACCTATAGGTAACATTATACTGAACCCCTTTTTCCCTAAAAGCTCAAAGCTTTTCTACTAAAAACTGGTACAAGACAAGGCTGCCCGCTTTCTCCACTCCTTTTCAATATTGTGCTGGAAGTCCTAGCCAATGCAATCAGAAAAGAGAATAAAATGAAGGGCATTCAAATAGGGAAAGAAGAGGTGAAATGATCTCTATTTGCAGATGACATGACTATATACATGGAAGACCCAAAGGTATCCACAAAAAAACTTCTGAAAGCAATAAATGAATACAGTAAAGTATCAGGATACAAAATCAACATACAAAAATCTATAGCATTTCTATATATGAACAATGAACAGACTGAGGTAGACTGAAGAAAGTAATTCCATTTACCACAGCCACAGAAAAGTATAAGATACCTAGGAACAAATCTAATCAAAGAAGTCAAATACCTCTAAAAGAGAAAGTATGAAATCCTAAAAAAAAAAAAAAAGAAAGAAAAAATGACACAAAAGTAGTGGAAGGACATCCCATTAATATAATCAAAATGACAATTCTACCCAAAATAATTTACATATTTAATGCAACTCCAATCAAAACACCAGAGACATTCTTCACAGAGTTAGTAAAGTCTATTATAGAATTTGTCTGGAATCATAAAAGACTCCATATTGCCAAAGCAATTCTGTGCAAGAAGAGTGGAGTAGGAGGTATGTCACTCTTGGATCCCAAAATATATTACAATATAATTATTACAATGATCAAAACAGCATGGTACTGGCAAAAAAACAGACATGTGGACCAATGGAACAGAATAGAGACCCCAGAAATAAATCCCAAAACATACAGCCAACTGATTTTTTTTTTTTTTTTTTTTTTTTGGAGAAGTTTTTCGCTATAGGGCGTGTGCGCTCGCCAGACAGACAGAGAGAGACATAGAGACAGAAAGCGAGAAATCACCCCCCAGGGGGGGGATGGTCACGCCGCAATCCCTTCTCCTCCATTCTCCTCTCGGGATCTTGGGCACACACGCACACGCACCCGGCGTGAGTTGTAAGCCACCGGGTCCGAGACGCGAACCGCGGTCGACTACGTGGGAGTCCAGCGACAGCCATTATGCTAACTGCTGGTTCCCAAGCCAACTGATTTTTGACGAAGGGTACCAGTCGATCTGGTGGGAAAAGAAAAGCTCTTTCCAAATGGTGCTGGAAAAACTGGGTATCCACCTGTAGAAAGATGAACCTTCTTTCTTTTTCTTTTCTTTTCTTTCCTTTTTTTTTTTTTTTTTTTTGGAGTGGTTTTTGCTATAGGTGTGTGTGCTTGCCAGAAAGACAGAGAGAGACAGAGACAGAAAGCAGGAAGTCACCCTCCAGGGGGGTTGGCCATGCCACAATCCCTTCTCCTTCATTCTCCTCTCGAGATCCTGGGCACACATGCACATATGCCTGGCGTGAGTTTATGCCACCGGGTCTGGGACTCAAACCACTGTTGACTACATGGGAGTCTAGCAACATAGCCATTACGCCAACTGCAGGTCCCTGAACCTTCTTTCTTAAATTTCTTAAAATCAGATTAAGAAATTTCTGTACAGCAAAAGACATAGTAATTAGTATGAATCGACAACTCTCAGAAGGGGAGAATGTTTTTGTAAACTATGCCTCAGATAAGGGACTGATAACCAGAATACACAGGGGACTTACCAGAAAAAGAAAATGATCAACCCAATTAAAATATGGGGAAATGAACTGAACAAACAACTCTCTAAGAGAGCTATATGAACAGCCAAAAAGTATATAAAAAAATGCTCACTGGGACCAGCAGTTAGCGTAATGGCTATGTCGCTGGACTCCCACGGAGTTGACCGCGGTTCGCGTCCTGGACCCGCTGGTTTGAAACTCAAGCCAGGCGCGTGTGCGTGCATGCCCAAGATCCCAAGAGGAGAATGGAGGAGAAGGGATTGCAGCGTGGCCATCCCCCCTGGGGGGTGATTTTTCACTTTCTATCTCTCTGTCTCTCTCTGTCTCTCTCTGTCTTTCTGGTGAGCACATGCACTCTATAGCAAAAACCTCTCCAAAAAAAAAAAAAAATGCTCAGCATCCCTCATCATAAGGGAGATACAGATCAAAACCATGAGATACCACCTGACCCCAGTCAAAATGGCAATGATTAAAAAAAAATGCTAAGAGCTGGTGAAAGGGGAACTCTCCTACACTGTTGGTGGGAATGTAAATTGGTCCAGGCACCATGGAGAACAATTCTGAGCTTCCTCAAAGATCTACAAATAGAACTATCATATGATCCAGCAAATCCACTCCTGGGTGGATTTACTCAAATTATAGGAGAATGCTCAGTTAGAAAAATGGTTGCACATCAATGTTTATTGCAGCATTATTTCCAATTGCTAAGACATGGAACCAACCCAAATGTCCATGAACAGATGAATTTATTGAAAAAGTGTAGTATATATACTCTATGGAATACTACTCAGCCATAAAAAACGAGATACTGGCATTTGATAGAAAAATATAGAAGATTTACTAAGTGAAGCAAGCCAGGCTATGAAAGAGAGACATTATATGTCTCTACTTAACATAAATCTACTATCTGCATGCTATGGTGGAAACTGAAAAACTACAGGATATAAAAGCATGGAAAATGGTTAGGGATACTGAAGGCAGTGTGGGAAGAGGGTGGAAGAAAGTGGAGAGTATGAGGAAAGAAATTAAGGATAAAAATAAAGAGGCAGGACATTTATGAGACACATAAATAGATTATTATCTGTTTATGATAACATGTATAGTATCCTGAACTGAACTGGCATGAAGTATATTCATGTTGGGTAAATTCATTTTACAAACTAAGTGATGTATACTGATTGAATGTATAAAATAAAATAAAATAAAATAAAATAAGGGTGATTCCAGCCCCAAAGACACTATAAAAAACAACAGCTTGTCTTTCTCACCTAATAGAAATAAACTCTTGAGGCCAGGGCCTTTTTAAAATTTACTGTTATAGCTCTAATACCTAAAATGGTGCCTGGCAGGTAGTGGGTGCTCAGTAATTTTTTGTTGAATAGATGGTATTAGATACCAGTGCTTCCACTTTGGCTGACTTTTAGCAATGCCCCTCTACATGTGAAAGATATCCAGAATCAGGGAAGGGGGGTGTGTAACATAAATCTCTTACTTTCACTCCCTTCTCTACCATCTATAACCCATGAGCATTCTGAGACTGAATTTCGAAAGTCTTAAGGAGAGGGGGTAGGAAATGATTCCCCATTTTTCCCAGCCCACCTCTTTCTTCCTTTCCCAATTGCAACCATCTATACATGATACCAACCAGCGTGTTAGAATCCGTCTCTGGGAGGTCAGCAGGTGGCATAATGGTTAAGGTGCTGGACTCCCAGATGGCCAATTGCAGTTTGAATAACAGATCTGGCAGTTTGAAAATCATACCAGGTGCTTGTGCATGCCCAAAATCCCAGGAAGATAATGGAGAAGAATGGCTGTCCTCCCTAAAGGGTGATTTCTCACTTTCTTTCTCATTGTCTCTCTCCTCTCCAGCAAACACATGTGCTCTATGGGAAAAACAAAAACAAAACCAAAAACAAACAAAAGAAGAAAACAAACAAACAAAAAAACCCCAAAACCTAAAACAAACAAACAAACAAACAAAAAAAACCCCAACAACCTTAAAGGAAAAAAAAAAAAAAAAAAAAAGAATCCATTTCTGGCTCAGGACAGACCTGACTTCCAAAAATCCTATCATGAAGGATTTGTAAACAGAAGAATCCCTGGGACCAGCAGATGGCTTAATGGTTACATCACTGGACTCCCACATGGCCAATTATGGTTTGAATCCTGGGCCTGGAGGCTTAAAACTCAAGCTGGGCATGTGTGTATGTCCTGAGAGGAGAAAGGAGAAGAAGGGACTGTGGAGTGGCCATTCCCCCTTGGGGTGACGTCTCCCTTTCTGTCTCTCTATCTGTAGCGAGTGTACACACCCTATAGCAAAATAAAATAAAATAAAAGTAACCTCTCTACGAAAAAAGGAATCCCTTATTTGTCTATTATGTAAATTCAGACTTTTATGAATGGGGTTTGTCTAAATCAAAATTATCTGTACTAAAAATACAGATTTCACATAGTTAACAGATAAGCACATTTTTGCTAAACCAAGAGAATATGAGAGTTGAGCTTAAAACTAAAAACTGGTTTAAAATTCTCCGAAACTTCTCAACAATGCCCTGCTGATTGATGCAATAAACCACAGCTGAAGTGGCCTTAGCAATGGTGGACCATTTTGTATATCATCTCTGTGTTTAAAAAAAAACGTTGAGTTTGATCTCTTTGGAAAATCAGATGCTAACTCACCCCTGGAGCCCAGTATCCTGTTAGGGAAGGAGAGGAGGGTAGACCTTACCCATTGGCTGGGATTATTTACCCAGAGGTCTGGCTTTCACATAAAAGACAGAAAGCACGGCGGTCACACCCGACTTCCAGTAAAGGGTGCCAGCCAAAAGAACAAAAAAAGATGGCAAGAATATGGTTATTTTTCCTCCCCAGCCTTGCAGCCGTCTGTGCCACACATGGAATATTTATGGACAGACTTGCTTCCAAGAAACTCTGTGCAGATGACGAATGCGTGTGTAAGGACTTTTTAAAATGCTTTTCATGATCTTTCTAGTGTATATTGAAAATATATTCATTAACAGCATAAAATGCAATTGTACTTTGGAATGAATCTTCTCCAAGGTGAAGGTTATTAGTGTTGTGTCTCCTGCCTTCCCGTAGAGAAGTCACTGGTTAAGACTGTTGCGGCTTTTGCATCTTCCTCTCTGACTCTCCTTGAAAGGCACAACTGTAAACCGGCAGGAATCCCATCATGTTGATTCCTACATTTTCTAATGTACTTGGCTTTTTATTGTTGTAAAGTGCAGGAGCCTAAAATGTAGTCATTTCAACTTTTTTTTTTTTTTCTAGATACTATTTCTCTGGCTAGAGCTGAAGAAGATTACAATGCTCCAGACTGTAGATTCATTAATGTGAAAAAAGGACAGCAGATCTATGTTTATTCAAAGCTGGTGAAAGAAAACGAAGCTGGAGAATTTTGGGCTGGCAGTGTAAGATGAGATTCTTAAAAGTGTATACACATCTTCATCTATGAGGCTCCTAACCTTTTATTTTATTACCTTTCTTCCACAAGCATTTTAATGTTTTAATTTTAGGTATTAAGAACAATGTAGAGGGACTGGCAGGTAGCATGGTGGTTAAAATTCTGGACTCCCACAAGGCTGACTGTGGTTTGAGTCCCAGACCTGGTGGCTTGCTTTCTTGCTCTCTTTTTGGTCAAATAATAATAATGATAATAATAAATAAAATAATTCTTTTAAAAATAACAATGTATAGATTATAGATATAAATGGATATAAGTGTAAAAATCCAAGTATATTTGCATTTTAAAGAAACAAAGGTAATTACAAAGCAGAAACAAATGTAGGTTAACATGATGTTTTGGCAAGAAAAGAGAGAGGTCAAACAGTTTAGGTCATGAACACCCTATAGAGTTTAAATCTTATTTTAAAACGCCTAACTAAGATTTGCCAAGTCAAAGGCATATGCATTGGCAGTCAATCTAAGTTTCCATATTCTTCTAGGAAGCTCTAGCATCCTCTTTAATTCTGAAGAATATACTTTCTTCAGTTATACATATAAGGGGCCAGCAGTATAACACACTACTCATACTAGGCTGGATCCATACAGAAGATCACGAGTTCAGTTCCCAGGTCAGCCGGCACACGCCAATCGCACGTGCCCATGATACTGGCTGTCTAGGAGGCCAGGGGGAGACAGCCTCATGAGATCCTGTTGAAGGTGCTTATCTTTCTCACCCAGTCTCTTTTACTCTAATTAAAAACTTGAAAAACTTAAATAAACAAAAAAAAAACCCCACTAAGATTGAGGCCTTAGGGAGAGATGAAGTTGGGTTGATTTACTGTCCTCATCTGCAGCTCCAAAGATAGGTTCTAAAGCATAAAACATTACATTTAAATTAATCCAAAGGATTGTTCATTTGAATTGTTACAAACTAAGAAATACGCATCCTTTAAAATGAAAGCGTCAGGCCAGCTGGTGCATGGTGGTGAAGATGACTGTATCCCATATGGCCAACTGTGCGTTCAACTTCCAGACCCTGTGGCTTGTGAAACACTCTGGGCACATGTGCATGTGTGCCCAAGATCCTGAAAGGAGGGAGAAATGGAGAAGGGATTACAGTGGGATCATTTCCTATGGGGGGTGCTTTCTCACTTTCCTGCTCTCTCTGTCTCCCTCCAGCCAGCGCACGTGCTGTCTGGCAAATTTTTAAAAAGAAAGAAGAAAGAAAATGTGCAAAGTGTCTATTTACTTTTAAAAAAATGACTGGCTTTCTTATTTATGGATTCCAAAAATATTTCAGGCAGTTCACCAGATTGTGTAAGATAAAGCAATGCTAAAATAGTGAGCCACGTAAGGCTGAGCCACTGGGGCAGAGATACAATCTCATGGGTTATGTTAGCTGCTGGAAGGAAACCAGATTTGTTTCTGAGTGCCCTGGAGTGAAGGGAGGCACTGGTGGTCATGCTCAAACAAGAAGATGCCTGAGGGTTTCTCAAAAGACTCTCCCATAAGCTTCCCCTTGACTGCTACTTCTCTGGACACTCAGGTGTATGGTGATCACCAGGATGAGATGGGAATCGTGGGTTATTTCCCCAGCAACTTGGTCAAGGAGCAACGTGTGTACCGAGAAGCCACCAAGGAAGTTCCCACCACGGTAAGCATCTCAGAGGTGACCATTGAGGACTCAGGTCCTGGGGTAATGTAGGTTGGTCTTAAAAATAGGGACCAGCAGTTAGCGTAATGGCTATGTCGCTGGACTCCCACGTAGTCGACCGCGGTTCGCGTCCCGGACCTGGTGGCTTAAAACTCACGCTGGGCGCGTGTGCGTGCGTGCCCAAGATCCCGAGAGGAGAATGGAGGAGAAGGGATTGCAGCGTGGCCATCCCCCCAGAGGGTGATTTCCTGCTTTCTGTCTTTCTGTCTCTCTCTGTCTGTCTGGCGAGCGTACGCGCCCTATAGCGAAAACCTCTCAAAAAAAAAAAAAAATGCATCACGGCCCAGCACAGTGGCCAATGGGGTAGGGCACCACTGGAGCCACATAAGAGTCCCAGGTTCAGATCACGGGCCAATCTGAACAAACTGAGCATGGTATATATATGGTAGCTTGTGCCTATAATCCTATTTAGATGGGAGGCTGGGATAGAAGATGGCAAAGGCATCAGAAACCTCTCTCTCCCCCTCATCCTTCCACAAGCCCTCTTTTATTAAAACAAAAACAAAACAAATAAAAACCAACGGTGTCGTGCAACTTAAAAGATGTATGGAACAGAGTATCCAGCTTCCATTGGCCACTTTTCTAAGAGAGTGAAGTTTGGGGGAGGATTTACATCTACTGTCAATGTTGAAAGACTTGTACACTTTTCCCACACAATCCCCTTTCATTTTAGTTTACTTTTCTATGTTTCAACTATTTTTTCTCTTTTCAAACTTTTTTTGGTTTTATTGAGATATAGCTAACAAATAGAAATGTTACATATTTAATGTATACAACTCAGTGTTTGATATTCATGTACATTGTGAATGATCCTCACGCTCAAGCTAGTCAGCAGATTCATCACCTCACACAGTTATTTTTGTGTGTGTGTGTGTGTCTGTGATCTTTGTGTGTGTGTGTGTGTGTGTGTGTGTGTGTTTTCAAAATCTACCCTCTTAGCAAATTTGAATTATACAGCATAGTACTCCCTTTGTTTTAGAAGCAAGTTATCTTGGAAGGGAGTCCATACCCCAAAGAAGGAAACCCAAGTACTATTAACTGACCCTTGTTGATGATTTGCACTTATTCATTAAAGACCCACTGGGAAAAGACTTGCTCTGGCTTTTAGTAAAATAGAACCATTCTAGAAAAACCTTTGCATGCTGTATTTTTGTGACAGTTATGTATGAAATAAAATTATACTCTTTCTAATGCCCTGGCATCCTGAAAAACTCAGGACAGAAATAAAAGATCCTTCTGGAGCTACTTTGCAAGTGGTTGTTTTGAAGTGACTCTCCGGGAGCTAATTGCTGTGCTTTACACATTGCCCAAGCTGCACAAATGAGACTCACCTGTCATTGCTTCCAAGTATTATGCTCACATCTGTCAAATGAACATAAATGAAAAGTTTAAAGGCCTTCATTTAAAGTCACTTTTGACTTAAAGTAATAATTATTTCATACTCTTTGGGGTTCAACCTTTGCTTATTTTAAATACAGATTTTTCTTTGATTAAATATGATTTTAAGTGAAAACCTACCATCTGTTTTCTGGCCCAGCCTGCTCGTTCAATCATTTTTGTTTTCATTCTTTTTTTTTTTTTTTTTTTCAGGATATTGACTTCTTCTGTGAGTAAGAAATTCATCAAAACTTCAGACAGAAAGGAAATATCAAAAGATAAAAGAAAACATAACCGAAAAATACATGCATTTCATTTCAAACTTTGGCTTCAGGTCTTGTTACCTTACAGGAGGGCAGGGTGTGGGGTTTCAGGTGGCAGATCAAAGAGGATTTTAACTCAGTCTTTTCTGCTCACTTGGTCTTACCACAAGCTAGGGTGGGTGATAGTTGGCTCAAATGGGTAAACTGAGACCCATATGAGAAAATTATTCTGAGAGAATTATTCTTCAGCTTGGAAGATCTTCTCTAACTTTGGGGTGTATAAATAAGATGGTTTCTTTGTAGTTACTTCTGAATAATAATTTTTGCAAGCTGTTGACACCCTGGATGTAAACTTGGTGGGTCGTAGCTTTTTCCTATAGACATGATGTTTTCACCTGATTTTTCTGGTCAATTGGAGTATTAATAATCTATCTGAAGGGGCTGTATAATCAAGAGTGTGCTATTAATAGAATCATTGTTAGTTTTAGTATTTAATGACTATGGGAGAAAAAAGAGCTTTTTAGATCCATAGAAACTTAGACTATGTCTCCAGATTTCTGTCTCTCTCTCTTTTTTTTTTTTTAAGAAAGATTTTTGCTATAAGGTACTTGTGCTTGCTAGAGAGATAGACGAAAAGTAAGAAATCACTCCCCAAAAGGGATGGCCATGCCACAATCCCTTCTCTGCCATTTTTCTCTCGAGATTTTAGACATGCATGCACACATACCCAGCATGAGTTTAAGCCAGGTTCTGGGACTCGAACTGTGGTTGACTATGTGGGAGTCCAACAACATAAACTTTATGCCATCTGGTAGTCCCCAGATTTCTCTTTAAAAGGCTTACAAATCACTTTGGTTAAATAACTTTGCCTTCTAATTGATCAATTTACTTCTCCCCAAATGTTAGTTTAAGTATGTGTGCATATAGTTGGAGGAGGACAGTTTATGGAAATATTTTTAGTGGAATAATTTCTCCTTTGTGTGTTACCACATTGGATGCTATTGAAGCTTCAAGTCATCAAAAGAAACAGCAAAAAAAAAAAAAAAAAAAGTCTGTGGATTATTCTCTCTACTTATGTTTCAACTTTAATTTCCTCTTCCCTTGCAAGTTCCTCTAGTCAAGAGAGATGTATGAAAAAAATCTGATGATGGGACACTAGTCGTGGTTCTGAGGGGCCCATGAGTTTTCTGTGTTTAACTGGAAATCTGCTTCAATTGTGTATTAGTAATGCAATTCTTTCCATATAGTCATGAGTTCTTTGTTTACATGTAATTAAAATGCCTGTACTATAGTAACAAAAATCTTTATAATTGAGTTTTTATTTTTATTTTTTTAACATAGAGTGTGTGTACTCATTGGAGACAGACAGAGACAGGGATGGCAAGTGAGATAGCATTCCCTCTCCTCGGGAAGATGGCCACATCACAATCTTTTCTCTCCCATTTGGTTCTTGGGATTTGGGGCACACATGTATGCTCATGCACCTGGCATGATTTTTAAGTTACCAAGTCCACCCCCCAGCCTCTGTCAGCCTAGATCACTGTGTGCACATGTGCATGCCTGGTCTACTTAGGGAGGTCCTGGGATGTGAATCCAGGCCCTTTCTAGTTTTGTTGGTACAGTTGTGCCACCACTGTGTCACTACGTGACTCCATCTTACTTTCATTTCTATCTGCCTCTCACTTTCTGGCCCCCTTCCAGATACCCCATCAACCTTCAAGACACCCAGAGCCCCCCTTGCCCATCTATCTGGCCCAGCCTCATTTCCCATGCCCAGGGCCTCCTGCATAGCAGAATTCCAATCAGCTGCCTCCCAACAGCACTGATCTCATCCAGGAGTGAGTGGGAGGAGGTCATTGATGGATTTGAATCTCCTGCGGGCTCTCTGCACTGAAAGAATGAATGCACTTGCAAACTTTAACCCCCATCTGGTGGTTCAGCATGCAGTTTCCTCCCTGGACCAGTAGGGGCACGGGCTCCTCTAAGAGCTGTTTAGATAGAACGCACAATCCCACTGCACACCTTCTGGATCAGAATCCACATTTCAAAGGATCCCCGAGGGATTCCTGTGCACATTAAAGACTGAGAGACGCTGATTTCAGCACTCTACTCTCATTTTGTGAATAAATAAACACACCAAGCCAGAGAAGCTGGGAGAGGAAGCAGGTCTCTCAAAGTTAAGCAGTGTGATTCCAACCTTCTCAACAGCTCTTTCCCACATAACGTAGGCACTGTTTTGGGTGTCTATTGGTCTACCTGGAGAAAGGGGCCCATGGTGATAAGGTGAGAGTTTGGTGCAATAGGCTTTCTGGGACCCTTTTTTTACTTGAGGAAACTTCTTCCTTCTCTAATTCTCACTAAGAGCAAGGACATCTTAGCTCCTCTAAAAGGTTATTGATATAAAAAACAATTCAAAATGTAGTGATCTTTGAAATAATCCTAGTTTGTAGGCTTCTTTGATATCCCAAGGTAAGTGCCATATATATATATATGTTGTACTGTATATATAGGCACCAACAGACCAGACCAGTGCCATATATTATACATATACATATATATATATATATATATATATATATATATATATATATATAATGGATATATATAAAGTAGATATAATAGATATATGATATATAATAGAAATATATTATATGTAATAGAAATGTAATATATATGTATATATACACACACAGTAGAAAGCTTAAGCACATCTTGTGACTTCATTAGGAGTGTGCACTTTCAGTAGCTCAAGATGCTACCTAGATTCATTGGACTGTGAACACACTTATTGCCCAAATACAGTCCTCCTATACCTTCCGTCAGTCACGTCTATTAATTACACCCTTCAAAACCTTTCTGTTACAATAACATGTCAAGCTCACTGTCCCATCCACCATCTTACTCAAGCAAAGTGACTCCAGGTGACCATGAGATCGACTGATGGAACGAGATTTCCTTGTTAATTTCCCCTCTCATTAGCAATTTCTACCTTTAAAATAATCCAGAAATCTTGAAGACCTTGGAACGCATTATTTAGGGCAACTTGGATATTATGGTGCCCAGGCAATCATCCTAACTCTGGCCCAAATAAACTGTTTTTTTAAATTCATTTTTTCTTAGGTTGACATGACTTAGTCAAGATCAACATCCTCACTCACCTTCCCCAGGCTGTTTTATTTATTTATTTTTAATTAAAAAGAACATTTTTTTAGAGATTTTTGCTATAGGGCGCATGTGCTCGCCAGAGAGACAGAAAGTGAGAAATCATCCCCTAGGAGGTTATAGCCATGCTACAATCCCTTCTCCTCCATTCTCCTTTTGGGATTTTGGGCATGCATGCACACATGTCTGGTGTGAGTTTCAAGCCTCTGAGTCCAGGACTAGAACCGCTGTTGGCCAACTGGGAGTCCAGTGATGTATGCCATCTGCTGGTTCCCCTTTCCCAGTTGTCATACCTCAGATCTTACTCTCCCTTTTGAAATTAAGACTGACCAAAGGCTGATGAAATATGATTAAGGACAACAGAGGCACTGTTGCCATTCATCCTGTAGTTTCTGAAATAGCCTCAGTTAGGAAGTGTTTAGGTTTTACTCTGCAGCTTGTACTGCCTCCCAGTGGGGGAGAATTGAGACATTTAATCCTCCAACTCTGTCTTTGGAATATGGGGAATAAGACCTCTGCCTGTGGAAGAATAAAGACACACTACAGCAGTGAATGTGGGTAGGGGAGGCAAATAGTTTCCATGAGCACCTCAGGGCAAGAGGTAGACTTTGCTCAGAGCGGAGCCATTTGGAGAGGTTTCCAGTGCAGGATGAGACAAGGGAAGAAATGTTAGAAAGTGAGCATAGTCAAAGTATGGTGCTTAAGCTATAAAATAAAGTCATGTTTAAAGAAAGCATGTTGGGAGCTATTGGTGGCTCAGAAAAGCCAGGTGATGACCCAGCCTTGGTAGTGCAAGTGGTGGTGTCTGATCTGCAGTGCTGGAAGTCACATGGCCGAATGCAGGTTCAGACCTTGAGTCGACCTGAAACATACTGGGCATGTGTGCTAGATATCCTAACTAGCTGAGGGCTGGAGACAGGGAATTACAGCGTGGTGACACCCTATTGAGGGTCACTGTGTCTCTCTTACTTTCACTCCCTCATGAAAGAAGTAAAAATGAAAATTAAAAAAAAGAAAGAAAGAAAGAAAAGAAAGGCAATGGAAAAAGAGCTCAGGGCACCATGGAGTTTTAGAATAATGTGGGTTGCCAGATAGGTCCCATAGTGTAGTAAGGGAGCCAAATCCCACTTGACTGACTATGGTTCAAATCCCAGACCCAGAGGCTTGAAAAACATATCCAGCATAAATGCTCTAAATCCCAGCAGAATGGAGAAATAGTGGAGAAGGGATTGTGGGATGACCATGCCATACTGCGAGTGCTTGCTCTCTCTCCCTTTTATTGGTTGTCTCTGGACGGTGTGCATACTCTCTGAAAACAAACAAACAAACAAATAAATAAATAAATAAATAAATAAAGTAGGCCTCCATTTCCTAGCTGTGCCTACTTAGATAAGGTTTGAACCTCAGTGAGCCTCAGTTTTTGTGACTAGACTTAGGTAACCACGTCTCCTTCACTGGGTTGTTCTGAAGATTAAATACAATGTGGACACAGGCTCTGGACATTGTAGGACCCTTACATGGCATTACCTGATCTGCTGGAACTGCACAGAAAACAGGCTCTTTCTTTTATGAAGTTTCTGCTATAAACTGTAGGATATGTCATGGACAAGCAATCACAGTTACTGATTCAGACCTTTTGGGATTTCTGAATGAGCGTTCTTTGCAAAACTTTCAGAATTGCATGAATTTTTTCATATTTATTTATTTATTTATTACTTTTTTTTTTTGAGAGGTTTTTGCTATAGGGCGCACACGCTCGCCAGAGACAGAGAGAGACAGAGAGACAGAAAGCAAGAAATCACCCCCCAGGGGGTATGGTCATGCCGCAATTCCTTCTCCTCCATTCTCCTCCTGGGATCTTGGGCACGCACACACATGCACCCAGCGTGAATTGAAGCTACCGGGTCCGAGATTTAAACCACGGTTGACTACATGGGAGTCCAGCGACATAGCCATTACGCTAACTGCTGGTCCCAGTTTTATTTATTTATTTTTAAAAATCACCTGTCTGAACATTTCCTAGGTTATCCCACTAGCAATTAGTCAACATGGTATGGAGCCCTTTATCAACACCATCATATGAGGGTACAGAGTCGAAGGCCACCTTGTGTTAGAAATATCAACATTTGTATAATGTTGAAAATGGCAAGAGGCCACCCCGACTTCCCTGCTGTCCCATGCTCAGCCAATAGTGAATTCACTTGACTTTGTGCTTCTTTGAGTACCTGTTCTTGGGCTGACTAATAAATGAGTGGCCTGGGCCAGCTGGTGGCGTGGTGGTTAAGGTGGCTGGATCCCACCTGTGTAGTTTGAGTCCCAGATCTGGTGGCTTGCAAAGCATGCCAGGCCCCATGTGCATGCAAGTCCAAAATCCCAGGAGGGGACTGGAGAAGAAGGGATTGTGACTTGGCCATTCTCCTTGAGGGGCGATTTCTTACTTTCCCGCCCTTTCTCTGTCTCTTTTTGGTGACTACACAAGCCCTCTTACAAAACCAGAGATATAACAACAAAACAAGAATGAATTAAAATAAGTGCCAGGGGTCTTTTTGACTAAAACTGTTACAGTCCTGTAGAAACTGTTAACATCGACCTGATGAGTGGGTCTGTAGAGCTGCAGGATTTCCTGGGACCAAACATTCAGCAAAAGGCAAGGGAGGGCAATTGAAAGCAGCCAGGTTGTCTGCTGTAAGCACCGAGAGCTCCTCCCTGAAGATCAGGCCATATTCCTGCTGTGAGAGCATTCCTTTCTGTTACACGTTATGCCTCCTGTTCAAGAGGGAAGTGATTAAGATGCTACTTTTAGGCCAACAGATGGCATAGTGGTTATGTCACTGGACTCCCACATGGCTGTTCGCAGTTTGAGTCCCAGACCTGGTAGCTTTCACGCCAAGCACGTGTGTGTGTGCCCAAGATCCCTGGAGGAGAATGGAGGAGGAGAAGGGATTGCACTGTGACCATGTTTCCTGGGGGGTGATTTTTTACTTTCCCTCTCATTTTCTCTGTCTCTATCCCTCCCATGAGCACACATGTTCCCCTAAGGCAAAAAATCTCTAAAAAAAGAAAATTTAAAAAAGATTGCTACATTTGCTTTCTGCAAAGCTGTAAAAAGTCAGTTCTAAATCAGAATCCTGGGGCCAGGCAGTGGTGGAGTAGGAATATAGCCGACCCACACGGGAAAGGTCCCAGGACCTCCCTGAGCTGTACATGTGCATTCCTGTGCTTCAGGCCAGTGGAGACTGGGAGTGGATCATGGCATGGAGACCCTGTTGGGGGTGCCCCCCCCCACTTCTTTCTTGCTCAAGAAATACATAAGCTTATAAGAAGAAAGAAAGAAAGAAAACAGACTCTTCATTATCTGTTGGGTTGTCAGAAAAGTCATGATGCATTTTTCCATAAAAAACTAGAAAAATATGTCATGACTTTTCCAATGACCCGATATGAACAGGAGAAACCTCTCCTTTCCATTCCTTACTGTGAATTCTGAGCCAGGCCTACCAAGGGTTTTTCAGGCTTGCTATGTGAAATGGAACAAGTGAAATAACTCAGAATCTGCAGGCCTTGGGACCAGTGTGGGAGGCTGCGCACCAGCGAGTCTGCCAAGGTTTCTCAGAGAGCAAACAATTGCCATGGTTGGCTCCCCTTCAAAAACCTCACCTTCGAAACCTTGCTCTGATTGGCCACTAGAATCCCTCAGATTTGCATATCCGGCACCTCATGATTGGTCCACAAAGCAACCAATAATAACCCACCTTTTACAACCAGTCATAACCCACCTTTTACAACCAATCATAACCCACCTTTTACAACCAATCACAGCCCAGCAACATGTATATAACCACGATGCCTGGCCCACAATCTCCAGACGACCCAGAAGACCCTGAAGAGTTGTAACACTGCATCGTCTCCGGAAGACCCTGAAGAGCTGTGACACCGTGTCGTCTTTGTGCTGCTCACAATAGATGACGCGACCCTGAAGAGTTGTAGCACTGCGTTGTCTCCGTGCTGTACGGCACTGCCCACAATAAACGAATGACCCTGAAGACACTGTGTAGTCTTCGTGTTGTAACACTGCGCCGCTTGTCCTGGCTCTCACTCCTTCCCTTAGGAAACCTGTTTGACTATCCCCCCGGGTCGGGACAGACCAGCAGTTAACCTAATGGCTATGTCGCTGGACTCCCACGTAGTCGACTGCAGTTCGCGTCCCGGACCCGGTGGCTTAAAACTCACGCCGGGCACATGTGCGTGTGTGCCCGAGATCCCGAGAGGAGAACGGAGGAGAGGGGATTGTGGCGTGGCCATCCCCCCTGGGGGGTGATTTCCTGCTTTCTGTCTCTCTGTCTGTCTGGCGAGCGCACGCGCCCTATAGCATAAAACCTCTCTAAAAAAAAAAAAAGAATCTACAGGCCTTGTCAACTTGCCAGAAACACTGCTTCCCAGCCACTACATTGCTCCCATGAAGATACACCAAGTGAGAAAACCGTGAGTGACACAGGTCTCCGTATTGCTCAAAGGGAACAATGCGAGCACATTCAGCAGCGTTTTTTTTTTTTTTTTTTTTTTTTTTTTTTTTGGGTGCAGCGAAGTTTGGGAAAGCCCTGGGGCATTTAATCATCTTGGGAGAGAACTGGAAGTGTGCTGGTCCTTTTAGCCTCATTCACTCCTGACCTTAGATAAATGTGGCCTATTATTACTTCTTCTGTTTATGGGCTGAGGAGCCCAGCGTGCCTTCATGATCAGATTCAATATGGAAAAAGGAAGCTCATTCATGGAGGATTTACACAGATCTCTGGAGGGGTGGGTGTTTCTGCTCCGAGGGGAGAGAAGGAATAGGAGCCAGCACCAGGAAGAAAATCTCATTTCTTCAACAATCAGCCTCATTTATCTAAAAACAGTGAAGGGGGGAAAAAAAGAGAGAAAAGGGAATTACTCAAGAGAAGACTATTTCTTATTCTACTCTTGAAATATAATTTTTACAACATAAAGGCCTTCTGATGTCGTCTCAGTTGCTTCACCTGCAAATACCGTCATGGAACATCAGTAATTTAATCAGGAAAATGATATATTGATCCATACGCTTTATATAATCTGCCCTCTATGTAAGCTAGCCCATTATTAACGAAGACAGAGAATGCTCTGCAACCCACGATTTAAATATTTTTCTAAATGGAAATTACTTTTCTGTCACATGTGAGCAATTGTTTTAATCATTTTTCTCAAGTCTACGCTATGCTAAAGTCAGAGTGTTGGGGGGGTAAAGGATGAGGTGCTGCCACCAGTAACCCCATGAGCCTCCTGCTCGTCTCCTCTCACCCTCCGGCCCTCCCGCCCTCCACCCTCCGCCCTCCGCCCTCCTCCCTGTTTGCTTTCGCTCGTGAATTTTTTCTGGAGAAATGAATCAGCTGAGATGGGACTGCTAATTTACTTGCGCGATGCTATGTCAAGCTGGAAAAAAAAATACTGATGCTGGCTTTTAGATTTCTGCAAACGAAAGGCAGAAAACTGGAGTCAGCTCTGGGCGTCCACACAGCTCCTGGCAGGACTGTTGGTCACTCGCAGGTCGTCAGTTCTCTTCGGCTCCTTCTCCCCCCCTGTCCCCGGTGATTCTAAAGAGATTGAAGGGATTTGCTTCTGCCCTGAGATATTTCCCTGGCCTTTAAATCGCTCCTCTTAGTGCCACCACGATGGGTTAGCAGATAAAGCTTAAACCTGGGCTCCCAAGAGCACACGTCATCGGTTCCTGGGACTGGCTTTAGCCCATGCTCTGGTAGACACAGAGGGGTCTGGGGAGCTTGCTGGGTCCAGGAAACACATCTGAAATTTGGCTCTGTCTTGCAGGAAAAGGCCAAGAGGCATTGGGGCAGGCTTGGTAATCTGCGTTCCCAAATTCTGTTGTTCCTGGGTAGCCAGGTGGGTGATCATCGGGGATAGGAATTACCTTTTTTTTTTTTTTTCTTTCAGGTTTTCACCACAGGGAGTGTGTTCTTGATGGAGAGAGACAGCAGGTTGATGGCCACACCATAATTCTTTCTCCTCCCTCCTCTTTTTGGGATTTTGGGCATGCATGCCCATGTGCCCAGGGTGATTTTCCAGCCACTGGGTCCAGGACTTGAACTACAGTTGACCATGTGGGAGGCCAGTGCCTTAAACACCACACCACCCCGTGGCCCTGGAATCAACATTTTAAAGAAATTTGTTTATTCTGAGAGAGAGAGAGAGAGAGAGAGAGAGAGAGAGAGGAATAAAGAGAGACTTAAAACAGCCTATTTGTTGGGATCACTCCTAGCCCCAGCCAGGCTGCATCACTGACACAGACCTGGCCTGCACCGTGAGGCTCTGGATGGAAACATCAGCCTTCCCATGTGGAACCAGCACCATAGAGCACTGGGTACTCCTGTGCCACCCTGACCCCAGGATGGGCATTTTTGAGCACTTACTGTGAACTAGTATCCTGGATTAGGTTCTGGTGAAGATTTCTCTTTTTTTTTTTTTTTTTTTTTTTTTTTTTTTTTTTTTGAGAGGTTTTTCGCTATAGGGCGCGTGCGCTCGCCAGACAGACAGAGAGAGACAGAGAGACAGAAAGCGAGAAATCACCCCCCAGGGGGGATGGTCACGCCGCAATCCCTTCTCCTCCATTCTCCTCTCGGGATCTTGGGCACGCACGCACACGCGCCCGGCGTGAGTTGTAAGCCACCGGGTCCGAGACGCGAACCGCGGTCGACTACGTGGGAGTCCAGCGACATAGCCATTACACTAACTGCTGGTTCCCTGGTGAAGATTTCTGTGCAGGGATTATTTATTTATTTATTTATTTATTTATTTATAATTACCAGAGGGCGTGTGCTTTCATGAGAGAGACAGAGAAAGGAGGTACCCTCCAAAGTACACCCCTCCACACACACACATAGTTGCTCATCAGTTTTTAGGCTGCTGTGGCTGGGATTTGAACCACGAATAGCCATATAGGATCTGGCTCCCTTAACCACTAGGCGAGAGCTGGCCCTGTGCAGTGATTCATCAAAGAGCCGACACCCCAGGGAAACAGATAAGGGAGAGGCAGCAGGAGAGCGAGGAGGCTCCAGCCTGGCTGCGATCTTAGGCAGTTCTGCAGTGGTGGCCTCTCAGATCCCGGCTGACTCTGGAGGGTGAGAAGTTACAAAGCAGAACTGCTGGGCCCGAGGCCAGGCAGCTGAGCTTTCTCCCGGCCTGTCAGTCGCCGGCTGAGAATTGTCAGGAGCGTCATTTCCAGGCAGTTCTGCATGTGAGCAAAGCATTCTCAAGTAGGCTGTAGGTGCTGGAGGTTGGAAACGGAACACCAGGGCCAGGCAGTGCGTGGGAACCGTAAAACGGCCTTCCAGGGCATGCGGGAGCGGCGGCGACTTTACCGGTACGGCGGCTCTGTACAGGGTGCTTTTCATTTCATCTAATCCTCTGACAGTCGTTGAGTGTGCGTGAGTCTCTGTCACATCCTCTTGGTTCATCTAGCCTGATTTCCTCGTCGATTTGCTTCCGTGGACCCCAAAATGGTCTGATGTACAACTTTGGTGGGACTAGGGTGCCCTCCAGTGGTGAGCATGCGCTGTGACACAAAGAGACAGTCAACCGGAGACGGCAAGCCGGGCTAGGAGCATCCTTAGCCGCGTTCAGAACCAGAACCATCATTATCAAATCGTGCGCTTTGGGATGGATTGCCCGCCCTCCTCCACAACACACGTGCTATGAAAATCTGCCCGATATATGGCATAGGCTGTGGGATTGGTATGTCTTCCTTGCTGACCTTATAATAAAATTCAACTGATTTGGAAATTCACACTGAGGAGAAAGCGGACCTTGGCTTCAGACCTGTGTTCCATGTTTGCTTCTGATATGGGGCTTTACGGAGTTTACAGATTGTCTCAGTTGACTTAATCCGTTTACCGGAAAGCAGTAATAGCAACCTCAGCTCAGAGGCTAGAAGCCTCTGAGAAAAACAATGGGCACAACTCCCAGGACTGGAGTATGGGAGCAGAGAAGAAGCCAGACAACCTGCCCACGACACCTTGAAGGAACATGATTAAAAAAATAAATTTGGCTTTCTACTTCATCTAAAGGGTGGTGCTCTACCAGGGACCATTTTAATCTCTCAACTCCGGTCCCCAGCCCCAGGGTTATTTGGAGATGTCCAGAGGCCTTTTTAATTTTCACAACTAGAAAGAGTACTATTGGCCTCTAGTGCATAGAGGCCTGGGATCTTAAAATCTGCTTGACACCTGGCATAGACAAAAGTACAAACACACCTTATAATCAATTCAACTGATTTAAAAAGTCACACATCACAATGCACAAAAGTGTCCCACAATAAAGAATAATTTAGCCTCAAATGTCAGTGGAGCTCAGGTTGAGAAACTCCACTCTAAGATGTGAAATGAATCAATTGGTGAGTTTTGAAAGAATGACAAATACTCAGGAAGCCTAAGCAATTATCTGGCGGCGTGTTTGTTTTCCAAGCCCAATCTGGGGTGTATTTGTTTTGTAACAAGCCATTAGGTAGCGCGGGTACCTGACAAATGGGCTTGTGCCGACTCACCGTGGCACAAGGACGCCACACGGCCAGAGCTATCACCACCGGCAGACGGAGCCTCCAGTCTGCACTCGTCTTGTTATGGATGAGTGCTGCGAGTGCCTTTCACCAGGATTTTAAACACATGCCTTTTGTCTCACGCTCTAGTTGTGCACATCCTTGGTCCCGATTTAACATTTCACCAAACGCTTTTCGCGGATCCAGGATGGCTCTGGCTGACACAGGAGGGGGTCTGAAGGCTGGTTTGCATTTCTTCCCGGGGTCGGTTTCAGTCTTCTGTAGGAGACTGCTTAATTGCTTTTCAAACAGCTATCAGGTCCTCGTAGCTTTACAGCTTCTTCCTGAAGACGATTACAATGTCCTATTAGTGTTCGAGTAAAAATAGCGCCTCCTTGCCCCTCCGTGATGTGTGCACTGTGGATTTCAATAGCACCAGCTGCCTCTACCCCGCTTTCTGGATCGCTTCTGTCCTTTATTTCCCCTGCTTTCTATTGTCATCCCTTTCAGCCTTTCTTGGGAGAGCTTCCTAGCACACAATTAGATCGACAGAGTCTCTGCGTATTTGTGGATACAATGAAACTGTAAACACTGGGCATTTAGTCCCATGTTGACATTTCTCATTTCTTAGGGGAAAAATGTACTTAAACATTAATAACAAAAAGGGCAATGTACTTTCCAGTGCACGCATCAATTCTGAGATGGGAGAAAGATATCATGCAGTTCTCATCTAGTAGAATTGTGGGTTTATTTAAAAGCGATATGCAATTGGAAGCCTAAAGCCTTCTTCGAAATGTGGTACTTTAGCTCAGAGTCAGAGAATCCATGAATATAGATTTTCAGGGACACCTACACTTAGCCCCGGCTCTAATCCAGCGTGTTATCATTTGTGAGCTGGAAAAAAGCTTGCATGATTTTTATTTTTGGAAGTTGCTATTGAAATTAAGTTGAAAAGAAATAAAATATTTCTGCCTTTTCCCCAAAACGTCTGCCTTCAAGTGACATAGTATTACAATTTTCTTTTTTCTTTTTTAAAAAAGAGATTTTTGCTATAGGGCTCATGTGCCCACCAGAGAGACAGAGAGACAAAAAAGCAAGAAAGCACCCCCCAGGGGGGTGGCCAAGCTGCAATCCTTCTCCTCTTGAGATTTTGGGCACACACGCATATGCACCCAGCATGAGTTTTAAGCCGCCAGGTCCGGCACTTGAACCACGGTTGGCCACATGGGAGTCCAGCGCCTTAACCGCTACACCACCTGCTGGCCCCAAGTATTGCAATTTTCAAAATGAACAATCTGAGTGATGGAAAAGTAAAACTTGGCAAAAATGCCAAATACTTACTGAGTGTTGCATTATAGCCATGAGCTTGAGTACTTTAAATCCTTCACTCCTGTGTCTTCTCTCCTGAGTCCTGACATGAGAGGGACATCCACACTGTGAAAGAACTAAGTGAGGGGCAAAATATCCCTTTAATTAACCACTAGGCGCACATCTGACAACACCCCATCTTCCCGCGCAGGAGTTCCTGGCACAAGCTGGACTGGAGAATGTGGCTCAGCAGGGGAAGTCTGCATGAGATTCCTCACCTCTACTTCCTCAGATCTGGGTCCTCTAACCTGAGGAACAGGACTCCCCTAGCCATGTAGACAAACATCTGATCCTTCCGGCTAGAGATGGAGAAGTTAAACCAACAGAGAAAGGTACTGTTGAACCTGTGCCACCTGCCTCTCTTTGCTAGATGTCATTTATGGTCACTGGAGTATGCCCTGCCCTCTCATGTCAGTCTGGGAGCAGGGAATTAACATCTCCTGGGAGGAGGTCTAACCCATGACCGACAGTGGTCTGTGCATGGTACATCAGCACGTCCCGCCCTGGGAGGGGACACCATGAGGTGTGTAGTCTCCACTGCCTCCCAGAGGCCCCCAGTGCAATGGAACTCCAGGGCCCCACAGGGATGGCTTTCTCAATAGTACATGCAACCTCTTCCTTCCCTTCCTTTTCTCCTCCCTTCCCCTTCCCTTCCCGCTCTTTTACTGATGTTCCCTGGAATAGCTCTTCTCCTCCTTTTCCTTCTTCTTTTCTTCTTCTCTTTCTTTTCTTTTCTTTTCTTTTCTTTTCTTTTCTTTTCTTTTCTTTTCTTTTCTTTTCTCTTCTCTTCTCTTCTCTTCTCTTCTCTTCTCCTTTCCTTTCCTTTCCTTTCCTTTCCTTTCCTTTCCTTTCCTTTCCTTTCCTTTCCTTTCCTTTCCTTTTTTCTTTTCTTTTCTTTTTTCTTTTCTTCTCTTCTCTTCTTCTTCTTCTTCCTCTTCTTCTTTTTCTTCTTCTTCTTCTTTTATTTTCTTCCTCTTCTTCTTCTTTTCTCCTTCTTCTTCTTTTTCTTTTCCTTTCTTTCTTCTTCTTCTTCTTCTTCTCCTTCTCCTTCTTCTCCTTCTTCTTCTTCTTCGAGATATTTTTGTTATAAGGTGTGTGTGCTCGCAAGAGAGATAGAAAGGATAGAAAGAGACAGTAAGCAAGAAATCACCCTCTGTGGGGGAGATGGCCACACCGCAATCCCTTCTCCTCCATTCTCCTCTCGGGATTTTGGACACGCACACACACATGCCCAGTGGGAGTTTTAAGCTGCTGGGTCCAGGACTCGAACCACAGTCGACTACATGGGAATTCAGTGACACAACCATTATGCCATTTTCTGGTCCCCCCCAAGACATTCTTTGTACTCAGATCCTTGTTCTAGAATCTCCCTCTCAGGGAAACTTGAACTAAGACCCAAGGTGTGACTGATTCTGTCCCTAATAGGCAGCCTCTGTCCAGGGATGCTGGAAGCAAAATGAAGTAAAAGCAGGCCTGGCAAGCGTAGGTACAGGAGGTGGCAGAGAAGGAGGAGATGTGGCTCTGTGTCTTCTAAGCTCTGTGGTCCCCACCCACAGTGAGTGTCACAGAGTCTGACCAATAAGGTTTGCAACTCCTTCTCCATGGGGAAGAAGGCAGGGTGGTAGAGTTTGGGATTTTTCCTGCAGGTTCCCACCATGTCTCACCACTTCCCACTCCTCAAGTAATAATTTAAAAAAAAAAAAGCTAAAATAAAAATTTCTCCTCCCAACAGTTCAGATTTATCTCGGTATTTCACGCGAGAGTGGCAAATTCTCCAAGCTGCCTACAGTCAGAACTCCACAAGCTCAAGGCAGAAAGGGATTTGTCTCTATTTCATATTCAAAGCTCACCATCCCAGCACCCACCTCTTTCAGACCCATCATGGTAGGACTTAACTAGTCAAACAAGATGCTTTAATTCCTCACTTCCTGGTAGGAACACGACTCAGAGCTATGAAAAACTTATGGTGCAGCCTTTTGGGTGTATTTTATTAAAAGGTAAGATTATGCTTGAAGCAAAGGTTAGGCAAACATTTGCTTAATGCCTGGGAATTCAACAGAGAGGGAACATTTTCTCAAGACAGCAAACTGAAGAAAATGGATGCTGGGTTAAGAAAGGTCTTTAGTGAAAGGTCAAACTAAAATATAATGGGAAAGACAAAAAGAGTTGAAGTAGGGCTACTTTCTTTTTTTTCTTTTTCCTTTTTTTAAAGGGAGATTGGTCCTAAGTGTAGATTTGTCTCACATGTCAGTTTTTTTTCTTTTTTTCTTTTAGAGGTTTTTGCTATAGGGTGCGTGTGCTCGCCAGAAAGACAGAGAGAGACAGAGAGACAGAAAGTGAGAAATCACCCCCCAGGGGGGATGGCCATGCCGCAATCCCTTCTCCTCCATTCTCCTCTCGGGATCTTGGGCAAGCATGCACACATGCCCAGCATGAGTTTAAGCCACCGGGTCCAGGACTCGAACCACAATCGACTACGTGGGAGTCCAGTGACATAGCCATTACGCTAACTGCTGGTCCCCTTCACATGTCAGTTTTGAAACACAACTATTCTCAAAAGTGGGTGTCACTACACAACCTTCAGCACAACTTCTCCCTCAGACAGGAGGAGAGTTATGAAGCATTTGGAGATGCCGCCTCCCTCTTCCCAGCAGGACTCAGCTCCAGGTAGCTCCCATGTTCTGGTTCGCCAGCCCCTGGCCCTGTGCGCCGCCATGTCATCCTTTCTGCTGGGAACCAGTGTTTCAAGGGGGTAGCAAGATTGGGAAATAGAGCAGCCCTCCGAGAATGTCTTCCTGAGCCAGAAGCTGAGCTTTTCCCGGCTGCGATTAGCACCGTGTCTTTCTGCCCGGGGGGAGGACCGTGGCCAGTGTGGTGGAGCAGACACCCAGGTTGGGGGGATGCTCAGTTCTCCTAAAGCGCCACTTCTAGGGGAAAGCAGACTCCAGGCAGCACACGCTTGTCCCATGACTGAATGCGTGAAGAGGTGGGGGTGCTCCTCCGTCCTTCCCCAAGCCCTCGGTGGTACTTCGTAAGTTCTAGCACTTTCTCCTCCCCACCTGATTTAACTCTCCCCCATTAGAAACTCGTTTGGGCTTTTCAAAAATGATACTGTGATCTACCCAGATTGACAGAGGGCTTTGCCTCTAAGATTTATGGCAAATAGTTCACTTCCCCATGATTCATTGGTGCCAGCTGCTAAAATATTGAAACCCAGTTTTCCTAGTTGGTAAACAGTCACTCTCCTGGAGTGTCCCCAAATGTCCCTTCACTGCCACACCTGCCTCATGAGCCCTTCTGCTGGGATCACGAGACCCTGTGACACCTAGATCGTTAATACCCAGACAACGTCTGGTCTCCAGGACTCTGCTCCATCCTGATGGGCTGGTGCCGAGGTTCTTGCCATACTCATTCCATGCTACTCAGCTGTCTACACGGCCCTTCTCTTGGGGTCTAGCTCTTCAGGTCCTTTCTGCTTTGGTAACTGTAAGAAGCACATTTCACCTGCAGATGTGCCTCTCCTTACGATGGGTTACGTGCCAATAAACCCACTGTAAGTCGAAGTGCATTGAACAAGTGCTCCTTGGCTTCCAACAAGGTCATGTTGTTTACGGAATGTGTATCACACCTTTGTGAAGGCTAACAATTGTGAGTCAGAGACCAACTGCATTTTATCTAGCTGGGCTGGTTCTCCTTGGTGAGAGAATGTACAGTAAGTGGTTTGTCTCTTGGAAACAGGAGCCCTCTGTGCACTTTTAAAATTAATTATTATTTTTCTCATAGAGAAGAGAGGAGAGAGACATAGAGACAGGTACCCACCTCGTCATATCACAATTTTATTCCACAACTCACCCCAGCCTCAGCCAGCCCAGATTATGGGGACATGCATGTGTACCCAGCATGCTCAGGGAGGTCCTGAGATGTGAACCCAGGACCTCTTCCATGGACCTCCTCCCTCCCCAGAGGG
This sequence comes from Tupaia tana, assembly GCA_026018925.1. Lineage (NCBI taxonomy): Eukaryota > Metazoa > Chordata > Mammalia > Scandentia > Tupaiidae > Tupaia > Tupaia tana. The sequence goes on from JAKSZU010000015.1 coordinate 50,434,126, forward strand.
AGGGCCACACTGCAATCCATTCTCCTCCATTCTCCTCTCAGGAATCTAAGCACACATGTATATGTGCCCAGAATGATTTTCCAGCCACCAGGTTTGGGATTCAAACTGCAGTTGACCACATGGGTGTCCAACACCTTGACCACCATGCCACCTGCAGGTCCCTATCTGTGAATTTCTTATGTGAGATAGATGAGGCCCTCTTGGTTAAGCCATGAAGAATTTGGTAATTTGCAGTCAAATGGATTTCTAACTGGCAGACTTGCCATGGCCACGTGTGTGACCATGCTCAGCTGATATGTGTAATGACTCGGGCATGCGGTCTGAAGATGAGGAATCTGAGCAGGCTGCCTTCATCGGAAATCATAAGAGAGGAACCAAAGCAGAAAGGAGAGAGAGAGAGAGACAGACCCACGGTGTGCACTAACAGGATAAAAAGGGTTACTAGAAAGAAAACTTTGGAAACTGCTGACTGGTAACATTTCTAACAGGAGTTAATAACTTGCTGGAAACGCAAGAGGAAGGCATTTTGTCTTAGCTTTGCCATTAAGCACAAAGCCAAAACTTGCGGCACATGATTTATAACACTCAGAGCTCTGCGGATTTAATTAAAAAGTACTAAATAAAATCTGACACCTCCCACGGTATCTCATAGCCTGAGATACAGAGAGATAAGGGGGCCTTTTCCAAGGTCAGACTCTAGGCAGCAGGGAGGCCACAGATATAAGCAGGTTAAAAGAGTAACACAATTATTTGAACATGTTTTCTCTATTCATGATAGAGTGTGTTCATGTGCAAGAAAGAGAGGGAGAAAGAGAGAGAGAGAGATATGAAGAGAGAGAAAGGTAGAGAGAAGAGCACTCTCTACAGGGCCTGGTCATGCTGCCGTCCCTTCCTCAGTCCTCCAGCCTGTTAGGTCCTGGACACGCTTGGGTGTGCTTGTTTCAGGCTGACTGGTCCAGGGATTTAAACTGCAGTCCCCATGTGAGATCCAGTTTCTCTGGGGCAGGACATTCCCACTGTGCCATGGAGCCAGCCAAGGAGAAACAATGAACACAAGTGTGCACACATCCATGCAGATAGGGGTGGGAGTCCCCTATCCACATCTCACGCTCTGAAGGACAGCTTGCATTTTCCCAAGATGACCTCCTCAACATGTCCCATCCCGCATGCTCTTCTTAGAGTGGGTACAGACTCTCCTCCATCAGTTAGCAGGGTCCGTTCCTTCTCCTTTCTCGCTGGGTGGGCCTGTGACCACAGTGGACATGATACTTTGTGACTTCCACAGACAAGTCAAAAAGATCAATACAACTATTGCTGGCCCTCTTGGGACCTTGATCTTCGAATCCTGCTACCAGCCACGTGGGGAGGTCACTGTGAGCTTGTTCTGGCCACAGGTCTAGCTGAGGTCCTAGCTGACAGCCAGAATTGACCACCCCTCACCAATATCTCAATATGGTCAGCAGCAGCCATGGGACGAAGTGAAGCTTCAGAAGACTGCAGCCTCAGCCTTTGAGCATGTCCATCCTATGTGGGGCAGAGATGAGCTGTCTCCACTGAGCAATTCCCAGTTGGCAAGTTCATGGGTAAAAGAAATATTTTTTTAAAATGATTATTATTATTACTTGCCATAGGGTGTGTGCACTCGCTGAAGAGAGAGAGAGACAAAGACAGACAGAGGAGAAGTGAGAAATCACCTCCAAGGGGGCATGACCATGCCACAATCCCCTCTCCTCTTGGGATTTTGGGCACACATGCACATGTGCCTGGGTGATTGTCAAGGTACCAGGTCTGAGACTCAAACTGCATTTGGCCATGCCTTAATCACCATGCCAAATGCTGACCCCAGGAAATGCTATTTAATTAAATTAACTAATTAATTAATTAATTTAAGAGCTTCTTGCTATAGGGTGTATGTGCTTGCCAGAAAGCAACAGAGAGACAGAAAGTGAGAAACATCCCTTGAAGGGGTGGCCATGATGCAATCCCTTCTCCTCCATTCTCCTCTTGAGATTTTGGGCATGCAGGTACACAGGCCTAGAGTGTTTCTAGACGTGGGTCTGGGACTTGGACTGCAGTCAACCATGTGAGAGCCCAGCAATGCAACCATTACACCATCTGCTGGTTCCAGAAGTGCTGTTTTGAAGCACTAAGTTTAGCAGTGGTTTGTCATGCAGCAAAAGCAACACTCTTCCCCAACTCTGAGTGTAAGGCTTCTAAGAGTTGCTCAGATATCACTCCCAGCAGTCACACAGAAGTCTACCTGATACATCAGCTGGTCCAAGTGAATGCGTAAGGACAAAGCTCGGGCTTAAGAAAGCCTGATCTGACATGGGACATTTCCTTGTGGAGCTGATTGGCAGAAATAAATAGCAGGTGTAGGCCCTGCTGTGGTGGCTCACACGTAGCACCACCACCTGTGAGGCTGGAAGCTGCATGAAGACATGGATTTAGTTCCTGATTTAATCCGAGCAAGGCAGGTGTTGTGTGTGCCTACCATCTAGCTAACTGGGAGGCTGGGGCAGGAGGATCACAGCACTGCAAGGTCCTATCGAGAATACCTATCTCTGTCTCTCTCTCATAAAGGGGGAAAAATAACAAGAAATAACAAGAGACAAGTAGATGGCATAATGGTTACATCGCTGGACTCCCATGTAGTTGACCCCAGTTCAAGTCCTGGACCTGGTGGCTTAAAACTCACAATGGGGATGTGTATGTGTGTGCCCCAAATCCCAAGAGGAGAATGGAGGAGAAGGGATTGCAGCATGGTCATTCTTGGGGGAGGCGGATTTCTTACTTTCTGTCTCTGTCTCTCCAGCGGGTTCATGTGCCCTATAGCAAAAATCTCTCTTTCTATAAAAAAGGAGAAAGAAAGAAAGAAAGAAAGAAAGAAAGAAAGAAAGAAGGAAGGAAGGAAAAAAGAAACATCTAGTACAGTTCTGGCTCCAATCTTTAAGTAGTACTGGTTTTGGGCCAGCAGGTGAAGTGATGGTTAAGGCAGCTGGACTCCCACATGGCTCACCGTGGTATGAGTCCTGGACCTGGCAGCTTGCTTTCTCACTTTCCTTCTCTCTCTCTTTGTCTCTCCCTGGTCAACGTCAGAACAATAACATAAAATAATGACACTGAGTAAAATGAAATAAAATAGTTCTTTAAAAAATAAATAGTACTGATTTAAGGGTCCCCCGTGGTAGCTTTATTGAGAAAATGTTGAAGATATTGAAGTCAAGGGTATTTGATAGAAATCACCAGCCAATGCTCTGTGTTTTCACTGTCTTCCTTTAGTAGCAGTGAGTTCCTGAGCGTTAGTGGTGCACAGATCACCCAGAACAATAATCCTGGTGCAGATGCTAGCAGTGCTCCATGCTTCATCCCTGCAGTCCACCTGCTGTCGTCTCAGCCCTGGAGGGCAGGTTCCTGCATAGTCTATACATCAAGTCCCTCTGCTCTGCTCAGAAGCTGCGGAATGTCAAAGGTGGGCAGAACCCAGACATGCCCTCAGCCCACAGGGAGGGAAGCTGGTGGATGGGACAAGTCTGAGATGTGTTTCCATAAGGTCCCCCAAGTGGACCCCATGGGAGTAAACTCCAGTTGCCCAGAGCACCTAGCAGCTAAGTGACATGCCTTTCCTTGCTTTCCCCCTTTTCTTGTCTTACTTTCCATAATTACTCAAATCCATATTTTGGGAAAATCTTACCCCAAAATACTTGTGCCCAAGTCCTTATCTCAAGGTCTGCTTCTGAGAGAACCCAAACAAACACAATGATACTTCATAGCTTCCTTTGTATAGCAGTGTTGGGAGGTTCCCTTCTGTTTCTAGTTTATTGAGTCTTCTCATAAGGTGTGAGTATTGCATATTATCGAATACTTTCATTGCACCTTTCAACATAGCACTCAGGTGCTTCTGTTAAAATACCACACCACTCTTGTTAGTGACATCCAATTTTTCTTAGTGTTGAAACCAGTGTCCCTACAATTGCTTATAAGGCACTTACATGTTAGTCATATTATCTGATTTCTATTCAGCCTTTTCTTTTCCAACTATACTGGTCTCACTGCTTTCAAACACTCTGAGCAAGTGTCTTTTTCTGACCTCTGCTTGAAATCCTCATCCCCAGATACCCTCGGGCTGAGGCTCCCTCCTTCTTAAGTCTGCTCAATCTTTGCCTTCTCACTGAGGCCTCCTCTGACCATGATTCCCACAACATTCCTAAACCCGCCTATTCCACATCCTTTCATCAACAGATTTCTCTAGTATGTGTGCAGAATTTCCTTATTGTGTTTATTTATGATCTACTCTCTATTTCCCGCAGGGGAAGGGAAGTTCCACTAGAGCAGGGATTTCGCCTGTTTAGCTCATTGCAGGTACTCTCAGCAGTTAGAAGAATGCCTCAAACATAGTAGTGTGGACTTTTTTTTCGTTCAATGTTCTAGGCAATGTTGTGCTGGTAAAATTTTTTTTATGTAAATTTTTAATGACTAGCTTGCTAAGGGAGCAAAATAAAGCAAAACTTAATTTGTAGCATCTGTCAACTTTCTTCGTGCAAAGACTCCCATTGTGGTGAACTCAAGCTACCAACTAGATGTCCCTGTGTGAAGAATTAGGATGAGATGCACACGTTTGGCTTTCCCAGCATACTACTGGTTCAGGGCCAAGGACAACACATGGATGTCATCTTGTGTGAAAACTCAGGTCGAATTGACTGGCAGAGTCGTGTAACCACAGTGTTGAAAAGGATACTGAAACTTGCCCTAGGCTCAGTAGGAAAGAGTGTCCCAATTAACTGGGAATTTTGCATGGGCATAGGAAGGATATTTGTCATTCCATGTTAGAAAATTTCTTTAGGGAAAAAGAAAATATGGCATTTTGAAATGTTTTTATTTTTCCAGTGTTATCCTTTCTTTTTTTTTTCGCCTTTTCTGATTTATTTTTATTCATAGCTCACATTTTCAGCTGTACTACAGATGAATTTTTTTGTGTTTTAATGGGGAAAATGATTATTTACATTAAACAATGATTTCAATAATCTTTCTTTCTTTCTTTCTTTTTTTTTTTTTTTTTAAGAGATTTTTGCTGTAGAGTGTGTGTGCTCACCGTAGAGCCCAAGAGACAGAAACAAGAAATCACCCCTCAGAAGGATGGCCATGCTGCAATCCCTTTTCCATTTTCCTCTCAGGATTTTGGGTATGCAAGCAAACATGCATAGCGAGTTTCAAGTCACCAGGTCTGAGATTTGAATACTGTCGACTACGTGGGAGTCCCACTCCTCAACCACTACTCCACCTGCTGGCCCCTCAGTATACTTTTGGTTTCCATGCCAGTGACCTACTCTGAGTATCATGGCCACTGTGGCAGTTGGGTTGTACAGAAGCTCTTCTAAAAGGCTCAGTATTTGCGTCAAGCAACTTTCAAACAGCAATGTCCATTTGCTTTGTGAAGTAGAATCTTCTTCTACAATGGATGATCCTTTTCTTCTGTTCTGATGAGTAGATGTCTGAAGGGCTAAGGAAAGAATACATCTGAGACCTCAGAATGTATGAGAACCCTCCAAAATCACATAATAGAGTCCTAGAAAGACCTACTGGGACCAGCAGATGGGGAATGGCTACGTAACTGGACTCCCATGTAGTTGACCACAGTTAGAGTCCTGGACCTGGTGGCCTAAACTCACGCTGGGTGCATGTGCGTGCGTGCCCAAGATCCAGTGAGAGGAGAGTGGAGGAGAAGAAATTGTGGCGTGGCCATCTCCCTGGAGGGGCAGGGTTGATTTCTTGCTTTCTGTCTCTCTATCTCTCTTTCTGGTGAGAGCAAGCACCCTATAGCCAAAAAAAAAAAAAAAAAAAAAAAAAAAAAGAAAGAAGACCTACTGTTCTGGTAAACTATCTGCCCAGTCAGAAGAAAAAGCAGGTGAGAAATGTGATGGGTACTATTTCTTTAGGACTGCATTGTCTGTCCCAGGTGTGAGCAGCGAGAGGCAAAGCTGCTGCCCCACACGACTGCGGACAGTAGAGGGCTGGTTAGTAAGTGGATTGGGGACCCTTCTGAAGAGTAGAAAGAAAAGGGATGGAGAAAAGAGGTGATGGCAGTTTTTGATGTTCTAATTTAAACCTCTGACAGCAGAGCAGAAATTAAATTCATAGTTCTTTTAAAAAATGCTTCTTCCTTTTTATATTCCAATATTAGAGACTGAATATAATTTATTTGACTCTATTTGAGATTAGAGAAGAAAGCTACGCATGGAGAATAGTAGTGAATAAATGCAGAGTGGCATCATTTTTTTCCAACAAATATTTATTCAACAAATGCTGACTGAGCACCTGCCCTGTGTGCCATGCACTCTTCTAGAGTCTAAGATTGTGATGGTAGAGAAAATGGAGTCTAAGCTGTTAAAGGGCAAAATAATTGAAGGTAAAATCATGACTCTTGAAAAAATATAAAAATAAAAATGGATTTAAGGTTTTATTTGGACCACTAGGTGGCATGATGTTTAAGGAGGCTAGATTGCACATGGTCAGCTTCCCATTTTGAGTCTGGACCCGGTGGCTTGAAAATCACATTAGTCATATATGCTCATGTGCCCAAAATCCCAAGAGGAGAATGGAGGAGAAGGATTGCAGCATGGCCATCTCTCCTGGGGAGGGGGGAGCGTATGTGTGTGATTTTTCACTTTCTCTCTTTTTCTCTCTCTCTCTGTCTCTCTCTGGCAAGTGCATGTGCCCTATAGCAAAAACAAAAGGTTTTATTGAACTGATTAGTGGGAGAATCAATAAGATGCTACAGATGGTTCAAAAGAGAATACAGGCCAGCCACAATGTTAGCGCCCTGTATACTGGAATGGGCTTGCAGTTCAGATCCCCGGTTAGCCTAAAAAGCATACCAGGCACTTTGATCCTGAGGAGCTGGAGGATTGTGGAAAAAGGATTAAGATGTGATGAGATCTTGTCAAAGAAACATCCCTTCTAACTCCTCTTTTCTCCCTCTCATGCACTTACATGAACTTTTCATAATAAGAATAAAAATTGAGGGGCAGCCTGTTGGCCTGATGGTTGAGGAGCTGGATTTACATGGCCAACAGCATGGTTTGAGTCCCGGACCCAGGGCCCTGAGAAACACACCTGGCACATGTGCATGCATGCCCAAAATTCTGAAAAAAGGGAGAATGGAAAATAAATAATTATGGCATGACCATCCCCCTTGGGGGTGCTTTCTGTCTTCCTGTTTGCTCTCTCTCTCTCTCTCTCTCTCTCTCTCTCTCTCTCTCTCTCTCTCTGTCTCTCCCCAGGAAGTGCACTCCCTCTGGCAAATTAAAAAAAAAAGAATGCAGAAGCATATGTATATGAATAATAGGGCACTGAGATGAATTTGCAAACAGATGGAAGATCCCTCTGTCCACAGGGAACAACCAAGCACATTCTACAAAACATAACTCATTTGCATTCCTATAGACAGGAGTCGTTGGCTATGTTATTAGCTTTCTACAATTTACAGAGCTGCAAACTATGTCAAAGTCAATGAAAGGCAGAGAAAATCCAGAAGCAGACTCTGGGCAGACACTTAAGAATCTTTTTCCCTCTTTTCAAAGTCTTTCACAATGTTCTTGGGTAGCACTCAAACATTCGTTCAATGAAGCAATAGTAGACCAGAAACAAAGGAAGAGCATATTTTCAGGAGAAAAGTGTGGTCAACTGTGTCAAATGCTGCTGACAGGACAAGCATGATGAGAACTGAGACTCAATCACCAGATTTGGTACCATGGAGCAGTGCCAGATTTGGAAGCATGGAGACTTTAGTGGACCTCAGGGGTGAAACCTGAATTAGAGTGGGTTCAAGAGCAAATGGAAACTGAGGAAGTGGAGAGAATTAGGCCACTGTTTGGAAGTTGTTTGGTTTCACAAGTTTACTTATTTATTACCTCCATGAGTGATAGAGACACAGAGAGAGAAAGATAGACCGCATCTCCATTAGGGTCTTGATGCCATGATAACCAACGCCCCCCCCCCCCCCAAAAAAAAAAGTGCCAATCATGGGCCCACGAACTGCCTGGTGTGCTCAGGGAGGTCTCTGGATGCGAACCTAGAATGTTGACCTGTGAGCCTCAGGAGTGTCATGTTTTGCCACTGAACCACTGTCTAGCCTTGAGAAGAGTTTTAGTGTAAAAGTGAGCCGAGGAATGGGCTTTCAGAAGAGAAAAACATGAGCTCAAGGAAATCTGTTTTAAGAATGAAAGGTAATTTAGTGTTTAGTATGATACAAGTAACTCTGTAGAATGGGAACAACAGCGAGGGAATAACTGTGAGAGGGAAGTTTGTGAGTAGGAGAATGGAAAAAGGATCTCGCGGTCTAAGAATGGACAGTTCAGCTGTTGAATATCCGTGTTGACTGGGAGTTTTCTTCTTGTTTCTGAATTAAACAACAAAAACACAAATAAAAACATGATGAACAAAAATCTGAAGATCACTAAACAAGAGTCACTACAGGGACCAGCAGATAGTGTAATGGTTACATCACTGGACTCCCACATAGCCGACTGCAGTTCGAGTCCCAGAGCTGGTGGTTTAAAACTCATGCCAGGCATGTGAGTGTGTGTGCCCAAAATCCCAAGAGGAGAATGGAAAAGAAGGGATCGCGGCGTGGCTATCCACAGTGAGGGGTGATTTTTCGCTTTCTGTCTCTTTGTCTCTCTCTGTCTCTCTGGTGAGCACATGTGCCCTATAGCAAAAATCTCTCAAAGAACAAAACACAAAAAACAAGAGTCACTAATGTATCCCACAGAACATACTAAAAGGTGGCTAAACCAGCTTTATGTGTGGACATTATCCCATTTGACCCCGGAGACTGTGCTGTCCGATACGGACGTTAGCAGCCACATGCAGTTTTTATTGGGTCATTGGGAAAGTAATGATGCATTTTTGCATAGAAAAATACATCATGGTTTTCTTGACGACCTAATAGATATAAATTAAATTAATGTAAATTAATTAAAGTGAGGTATGATTGAAAATTTTTGAACAACCAATACATTTCAAGTGCTCAATAAGTCATATGACGTTAGGGCCAACATTGCATGAAGCTCTATTGGAAGACCCTGGTTCAGAAGAGTTGGTGAGAATTGCTAGACTAGGAGGTCCTTGGCCTATTTGGGTAGCGTTCGGCCATCTGCTGTGTCACTGATGTTTCCACAGTTGTGGGTTAGGGTGTGCTTTCAGATGTGTTGCTCTGCTCTGAGAGGCTGGGTGCTAAGAGATTAAAAAGTAGCAATGAAACAGGAGTGAAAACGTCTTTTCTTTCAACCACCCTCCAAGTATGGATCTGTGAAAATTTGACAGACACATTGGTCTCTGTTGATTCTCTTTTGACTTTTGATTTTTATATTTCTTTTCTATTACATGAGCGCTGTGGTTTGACTGTCTCTCCAAAATTCGTGTGCTGAGGTTTGGGAGCAAAGGGATTAGAGGGTAAAAGGCTTAATGAGCCTATGGGGTTGAAAGGTGGGACCTTTGGGAAGAGATGAAGATGAAGGTCGTTAGAGTGGGGACCTGTGATGTAGTCCTGATGGGTGCATGAGGAGAGGGAATGAGATAGACAGAGACTGATGGACACAGGAAGCTGCTCTGTGCTCACCCTCGTGATATGATGACAGGGACCTTGTAAGACCCCCATTGGATATGACCCCTGGACCATCGTCCTCTGAACTGTGAGCTAAATAAACCTCCATTTTTAGAAATAACCCAGATTCAGGCATTTTCTGTTATTAGCAATCAAATGAACTAAAATGAGCAAACACACACGTATTTTCTTAAGAAGCACATTTTATACTTTGGCCTTATTCTTAAGTTTCGTTGCCATCCATCTTAAGAAAAAACTTAATGAATTTGGGCATCAGAGATAAAAGTTTTAGGGAACAACAGAATCTTCTGGAAGAGAGCTACCTTTCAGCCCCCTATCTCCAGCTACAGAAGGTGCACACCTGACTCTCTGCTGCCCTGTCCTTCTGTGCTGCAGGCACTTAATTAACACATAACTGCAGGGAGTCAGGGGAAACAACAACAGAATCTACACATTGGTTTACTTTTCATTCTATCTGGGGAATTTTTTTAAGTTAATTACTAAAGATTATGGTATACTCTTGGACCAGCAGGTGATGTGGTGATTAAGTCACCGGACTCCTATGTGGTTGAACGTGGTTCAAGTCCTGGGCCTGGCAGCTTGAAAATCACTCTCTGTGTGTGTGCGTACCCCAAATCCCAGGAGGAGAATGGAGGAGAAGGGATTGTGGTGTGGCCATCCTCCCTGGAGTATAATTTCTCACTTTGTCTCTCAGCGGTCTCTCTCTGTCTGGTGAACACATGTGCCTGATGGCAAAAACCTTAAAAAAGGTTATAGTTATAATGTTATATATTATAGCATGTTTGACATAATTTTAACAACACAATACTAGTTTTATTCCTGTGATCCATGTTATGCTACCTTGAAATGCATTCCTATATCTCCTAAATAACTTTCTTCTTTAATATTTCTGCTGAGAAATTGGGCTATTGTAATACATTCCCTTCATGAGTTTCTAGAATTTTGGTTATAGTCATTTGCTAAAGTCCTGGCTGACTGAGATGATCATGTAAATAGGCACTTTGGTCAACTCACTAGTGAGTGCTTATTTGAAAAATATTTAAAAAATATACTCATTGAACAAATTCAGAACATATTTCCTGAGTATTTACCTTGTGCCAGACACTGTTCAGCCTCTGAGAATGTAGCAGCAAAGGAGACAGAGCCCCTACCCTCACGGAGCTTCATCTAGTAAGGGATATGGACAATTAAGAAATATCAGGCACAGGGGATGGCAGGTGGCATAGTGGTTAAGGTACTGGACTCCCACATAGTTGACCACAGTTCAATTCCTAAACCCACTGCTTGAAGCTTATGCCAGGCAAGTGTACATACATGCCCAAAATCCCGAGAAGAGAATGGAGGTGAAGGGATTGCATTGTGGCTATTCTCCCGTGGGTGATTTCTCACTTTCTGTCTCTCTGGTGAGCACACACACCCTATAGCAAAAATGATCTCTTTCAAAAAAAAAAAAAAAAAAAGAAAGAAAGAAATATTAGGCAGCAGGTAGTGACGCCATGGTAATGCAACTGGGAAAGGCGATACTGGGTTTGAGTCCGGGGACCTGTGAACATACTGGATGTGTTCATGTACCTGTGATTCAGGAAGCCAGGCTGTGAGAGGATCTCAGTGTGAAGACACAATTGAAGGTGATCCTCTGCTGCTTTCTAAATAAATAAATAAATTTTCAAGAAAGAAGAAATATCAGACATCTGACCTCAAGTTTCTTCCTCTTTTATGGATTTTGGGCATACACACACATACAGACACACACACACACACACACACACACACACACTGGATATATTTTACGAACTACTCAGTACAGGACTCAAATCATGCAGTCAGCCATGTAGGATCCAGCCTCCTCAACCACTAGGCCACAGGGTGGCTACTTGGTTGTGTCTTTAAAACATAGCCACAGCAAGGGTAGTTCTACCACCTCCACTAGGTTCTCCCTGGTCTGAGGGACTGTCATCTGTCCCCTGAATCACTCCATTAGTTTCCTAACAGGTATGTTTCTACTCCTGGACCTTCTTCCAGTCTAATCTCAGTGCTTCTCCTTGCCCTTCCCTCTCGGAACTCACCAACAGCACTCTATTGCATTCGCAGCAAAAGCCAGAATCCTTTAATAGTTCGCAAGGTCCTACCTGACCCGGCCCTCTGCTAGCTATTTCCTTCTCTCCTCCTTAATTCATTTAGCTCCAACCGTACTGGTTGCTTTTTAATTTTTTTTTATTTTGAAGAATTATTTTATTTATTTCTATTTAGTTATTTTAATTTGACCAGAGAGGGGGTAGAGGGATAAAGTGAGGGGGGAGAGAGAGAGAGGGAGAGAAAGTGAGGAAGCAAGCCATCAGGTCCAGGACTCAAACTATAGTCAACCATGTGGGAGTCCAGAGCCTTAACCACCATGCCACTGGCAAGAACCCACAGTGGTCTCTATCATTCCTCAAAAAACACCAGATGCACCTCCACATATGGCTTTTGTATCAGCTAATCCCCCTACCTTAAATGGATTGACTATAAAAACCCATGTCTTTGACTCCCACATCTTAAGTTTTATTTGTCATCTTGTAAGTGATGTCTTTCTTTTCATAATATCTAAAAAGACAAATTTCCTCTTACTTCATCTCTCCCATCTCCCTTTTTCTGTCTACTTTCTTTCTTCCATTATTAATTATATCTATTGGTTATTGTCTCCTTCTCTTACAAAATATGAACACCACAAGGTCAGGGATTGTGATTATTTGCTCCTAGCTTGATACCTGATATATCTTCAACTATATACCTGGTATATACTTGCTAAATAAATCGAAGAAGAACTTAAAATCAGAAGAGTGTTAGAAACTTTAGGAAGATAGTATTTAAAAATTGTATAAGAAAGTGATGGCCCAAGCATGAAGGAAGTAAAATTTGACACTATTTAAAAAAATTAGTAAGATGTAATAAGGGAACCCATTAAACCCTCACAGTTGTGTTCTCTGCTACTTAGAAGAGTTGTGAAATAGGAGAAAATAGCAATGGCATACTCGTGGCTCTGTGATAAAAGACAAAAAAGTCTAAGAAGACAAATGCTTATCATCTTACACTTCTAGAATAGAGCATATAAAGAGATCAAAAACTAGGGCCAAAAACCAGAAAGTAAATATTGTCAATCTTGATAGTTCAAATCTATAACTAGTGGAGTTTGGGAAGTGGAAGAAGGAAGAGAGGTGGGCAGAAGTAAAATGGGCTTTGATACCTTCATTTTCTATAAAAAGGGGCCAGTGGACGGTGTGGTGGTTAAAATGCTGGATTCTAACATGGCTTATTGCGGTTCAAGTCCTGGATCCAGTAGCTTGAAAATTCACAAGAAATAGATAGATAATTAAATACATTTTTTTTGGAGAGGTTTTTGCTATAGGGCGCGTGCGCTTGCCAGACAGACAGAGAGATACATCGAGACAGAAAGCGAGAAATCACCCCTCAGGGGGGATGGCCACGCCGCAATCCCTTCTCCTCCATTCTCCTCTTGGGATCTTGGGCACGCACGCACACGAACCCGGCGTGAGTTTTAACTGGACCGGGTCCAGGACTTGAACCGTGGTCGACTCCGTGGGAGTCCAATGACATAGCTATTATGCTAACTGCTGGTTCCAAATACATTTTTTTAAAGAAAGAAATCAAGACCTACTTTTGAAGTTTTATAAGATATAAAAATGCTCTTTAAGATATAAGGCGACAAATCTATTTCCCCCAAATTTTGTTTTTTTGTCTTTTTGGTTTTGTTTTGTTTTTGCTATAGGATGTGTGCACTCGCTGGAGAGAGAGACAGAAGGAGGAAGTGAGGAAGCACCCCCTAGGAGGGATGGCCATGCTGCAATCCCTTCTTCTCTATTCTCCCATCAGGATTTTGAGCATGGATATACATGTGTCTGGCATGTTTCTCAAGTCAGTGTAGTTAGCCATTTGGGATCCTGCCACCCCTGGCTGGCCCTATTTCCTAAATTTTGCCCAAATGAGTTTTGAAATATCTTACACAACTTGTACAGTTATTTAAGGTTTTCTTTGTTTCTTTGAAATAATTTATTGCTTAGCATATTTTTGCTAATCTTTGAATTATTGTGAAGCAGAAAAATTATTTTTTGTAAATAAGCATTATTTACAACAGTAAGTTGATTTAATTTTAAAATAAAATGTAAAGTAACCAATATAAAAAACTAAATCAAGGGACCAGCAGTTAGCGTAATGACTATGTCGCTGGACTCCCATGTAGTCGACAACGGTTCAAGTCCCAGACCTGGTGGCTTAAACTCACGCTGGGCACGTGTGCGTCTGTACCCAAGATCCCGAGAGGAGAATGGAGGAGAAGGGATTGCGATGTGGCCATCCCCCTGGGGGGAGATTTCTCGCTTTCTATCTCTCTGTGTCTCTCTTTCTGGCGAGCACACTCACCCTATAGCAAAAACCTCTAAAAAAAAAAAACTGAATAAAATTAATTTATTAAAATGCATGTATGGTAAGTAATGTCTCCCTGAGCAGCCTGGCTCTCTATGATGAGTCCATGATAAAACAGAAAGTCCATAGTAAAGAGTTAGCTGGGTGACACTAAGAAGATGGTGGAATAAGAAGCCCAGACTCACCTCCCCCCACACTGACTGAAGAATACTCAACCATACTCAAGTATGTCCTTTGTGAGGCATAGGGAAGCCAGTTGAGAGGCTCCTGTACCCCAGGCAAGTGTGAAACCAGTTACGCTGTAGAGCCAGCAGGAAATCTGTGGAACTTACTGGCCGTTTTCCCAGCCCCCAGCTCCGCATGGCAACTGGGAAGAAAGCCCCAGCTCCCTGCTTCTCCTTGGGGAAGGCAAGAGAGGATTGGATCACTTGTCAAGTTTTGATGGGATATCAAAAAAGAATACCCACAACTATTTGAGAACACTGTGTGTGTGTGTGTGTGTGTGTGTGTTTTCTTTGTGTGATTCAACCCAAACCACATATTTATATAGACTGAATGCAGAAGCAGATTTGAGAATTCAGAGGCCTTTTATTAAGCATTACACTATGCTTACGCAAAAATTCAAACAATGCAGTTTACTCCTAATTTTATTGTTTGGAAAATAGTGCTACTTTTCATAAAAGTAAATTACTTATGTTAATATGCAACTGTTTTAGTATTATTTTAATGTATCACTACATATTAACATTTCCCACTTCCCATTTATAATACCGTAAATATTGAAAGATACAGACCACATTCACAAAAGTTCTTTAGAGTCCTCAATATTTTTTTTCTTTTTCTTTTAGTTTTTTGCCATATGGAGTGTGTGCTCAGTTTTTTGCCATGTGGAGAGACAGAGAGAAACACAGAAAGAGAAAGTGAGAAATCAGCTCTCACCCTCTTACCGAGGGTGGATGGCCACATTGCAATCCTTTCTCCTCCATTCTCCTCTCTGGATTTTGGACACCCATGCACATGTAACTAATGTGATTTTTAAGCTGCCGTGTCCAAGACTTGTGGTCCTTAACTAGTATGCCACCTGCTGGGCCCAAGAGTCATCAATTTTTTTTTTTTTTTTTTTTTTTTTTTTTTTTTTTTTTTTGCTATAGGGCGCATGCGCTCGCCAGAAAGACAGAGAGAGACAGAGAGATAGAAAGTGAGAAATCACCCCCCAGGAGGGATGGCCACGCCACAATCCCTTCTCCATTCTCTTGGGATCTTGGGCAGGCACGCACACGTGCCCGGCATGAATTTAAGCCACCGGGTCCGAGACTTGGACCGCAGTTGACTACATGGGAGTCCAGCGACATAGCCATTACGCTAACTGCTGGCCCCCATCAATAATTTTTTTTAACAATATCAAAGGACCTGATGAGCAGAAAGCTTGCAAACCACTGTTTCAGAGAACATATTATTCAATACCACGTTTCTCCAGGAGATGCCGCCACTGACACATTATACACTTCCCTGGCATGGCTTTCATTAGGCTTCCATTTCCACAGCACGCACGCACAAGTGACTTATTCCAACAGTTTAATGAACCCAGAATTTTCTACATGAGTCGATGGTGGAAGGGAGACAAAAGAGAAATGAAGACCATCTCTAAATCCTACTAAAGCCCAAGAAGAATTGGTGAGCTGACCCAGAAAGGGAATGAAGTAAACATGTTGTAAAGAGGAAACAAGTACATTTATTAGTCCCCTATGCCAACAAGTGCTCCCCCCTCTGCACCCCACACCCAGGCTGAAAAGCATCTCTGAAAACCCAGCGGTAAATGAAATAAGGCTCATCCCTAAAGGAAACCATTCCATGTCTCTGGTTGCTTTTTACATAAAGAGAAAAAGTCCTTATCATGACCTTTAAGTCCCTGAGACTTGACTTGGCCCCGAGTCCTTGCCGGTTGTCTACCCTCCATTATCCGCAAACTCGACTCTCACTAAATTCACAGAAGCAGTTTTCTGTGCACTTCACACCCTGTAGCTGTGTGTACATCGAAATACCAGTTCTCTAGTGTCATGAAAAGTGATATGATACGTTGGAAAGCCTGTTCTGGCAGACTGTGTCATTCTAAAGACGTAGTGCTACCCACCTGGAATGTCATCAGGATTCCTTTAGGCTAAGTTTTGTGAGATCTTTCATGTCCATTAAAGCAACGCCTTAAATGAGTACATTTTGGCCCAGCCTTGGTGGCCCAGGCTGCATATAGATTTGCAGTGCTGAACCCACATAGCTGACCACAGATTCGGACCTAAGGTCAACCTGAAACACACTAGGCCCCGTGAGCCTAAGATGTGACTAGCTGGATGGGAACCAGCAGTTAGCGTAATGGCTATGTCGCTGGACTCCCACGTAGTCGACCGCGGTTCGCGTCTCGGACCCGGTGGCTTACAACTCACGCTGGGCGCGTGTGCGTGCGTGCCCAAGATCCCGAGAGGAGAATGGAGGAGAAGGGATTGCAGTGTGACCATCCCCCCTGGGGGGTGATTTCTCGCTTTCTGTCTCTACGTTTCTCTCTGTCTGTCTGGCGAGCGCACGCGCCCTATAGCGAAAAACCTCTCAAAAAAAAAAAAAAAAAAATGTGACTAGCTGGAGAGCTGGGAGAAGGGCACCACATTGACCAGACCGTGTGTGTGTGTGTGTGTGTGTGTGTGTGTGCTTCTTTCTCTCTCTTACACATGCACATGCTCTTTCTCATGAAATCAATACAGTAAACTTTAACAATGTGTATTGATATCAGTGCACTTGAAAATATTCTGTCCCTTCTAACTTGCAGTTGCTGTGAAACACAAACTAGGATGCTATCTCGGTACTAAGATTCAGTTCCAGGACAGAGCCATTTCCTCTTCTGATCTTGTCTGTTTCTTGTTCTCTGTGGGAATCCCTTGTGCTGGACTGACTTGGGCATATGACATAAAAAAAGTTTAACCCCATGGTTGCTATAGTTTCAGTGTCCCCCAAAATTGTATGTGTTAAAATTTGGTTGTGATGAGATTAAGAGGATAAAAACTTAATCTAGTTATGGTGTAGAAAGGTGAAGTCTTTGGGAGGCGAGTCAGGTTAAGATGATCAGAGTAGGGTCCACATGATTGAGCTTGGGAGGGTTTCTTTCTATTTTATTTATTTATTTATTTTTGGAGAGGTTTTTGCTATAGGGTGTGTGCGCTCACCAGAAAGACAGAGAGAGACAGAGAGACAGAAAGTGAGAAATCACCCCCGGGGGATGGCCATGCTGCAATTCCTTCTCCTCCATTCTCCTCTCAGGATCTTGCGCACGCTCGCACACGTGCCCGGTGTGAGTTTAAACTACCGGGTTCAGGACTTGAACCATGTCGCTACATGGGATTCCAGTGACATAGCCATTACGCTAACTGCTAGTCCTGCTTGGGTGGGTTTCTAAAGAGGGGGAATAGCAGACACTCTGCTCTTGCCCTCAGGATGTGATGCCTTAAGACTCTGCAAGACCCCTACCAAAACTAAAGGCCCCTAAACCTTGGGCCTCCAAACTATCAGCTGGATATTTTTATAAATGACCTAAACTCGGGTATTTTCTGTCATTAGCAGCTGAATGGACTAGAATAACGGTGCTCACTCACCACAGTCTCACCTGCTCTGTCTTCCAGAGATCCTGTAAACAAGCTTGACCATCAGTGCCATCGTTAGACCATGTCCAAGACCCAATCTGCGAGACTAAGAATTTCAGAGGCTTATATTGAGGGGTCTTTACAGTCTCCAGGCTCCTGCTTCCTGGACTTCCAGTCTCTGCTATGCCCTAGGATGCATGAAATTCAACATCTCCTTTGAATTTTACTGGAAGCCGACCTGCCCGAAGCAATAGGGAGCACCATGCACTTCATAGGATGGTTCAGGAGGGTTCAGAGGCCAGTGACAGGATAGCCTTGTAGAGGTGCCACAAACAATGCCATTTCCCTTCACAAGTGCCCCTCTCCTGGTCTCAGACACTGTTTACTTGTTTGCTCTTTTTCCCTCTCCTCCCTTGCCTCTCATCTCTTCTCTCATCTCTCCCTTGTCTTTCTGAATCAGTCAGTCCTCTTCCTCCTTCAGGAAGGAACTCTGCTTTTGCCCTCCCTCTGTAGCTTGGCACCAGCAGGCACCTCAATCTTTGAAGCCTTACCATCTGTCCATCTACCTTTTGGGCAAGTGTATGACAATTTTTTTTGACATCCTTATTATTTTAGCTTGCACTTTCTCTTCAGTTGGGTTTCCTCACAAGTAGGCTCCAAGTCAAGAATGTTCATGAGTGTTTTATTTGGGAAGTGGCAGAGGAGGGGAGAAAGGCAATAAAGTGCACAGCTGGGCGACTGGAGCATTTCCATGCCCTAAAGGTGCTAAAACAATTGCGAGCAAGTCTTACTGCACAGATGTTTTCTTTTCTTGAGAAAAGAGCTGAATGGCTGGGCCCTGTAATAGATGTCTTTTTTTTTTTTTTTTTTCTCCACAGAGCACATGTGCTCACTGGACAGAGAGTGGAAGAGTGAGAATTTATCCCAGCAGGGGATGGCCGCATCACAATCCTTTCTCCTCCTGGGATTTTGGGCAGGCAACATGTGCTCAGTGTGATTTTCAAGCCATTGGGTCCAGGACTTGAACGGTGATTGGCCATGTGGGAAGTCGATGCTTTAACCACCACGCTATCTGCTGGCCCCTGTATACTTAACTTACCTGCTGGCCTCTGTATACTTAACTTTTTAAGAAACTCCCAAACTTTTCCAAAGTAGTTGTTACCTTTTATACCTACACCAGCTTGTGTGTGTGAAGGGTCCAATTCGTCCAAGATCTGTTTATTGAAAAATATAAAACATCACTAAGAGAAATTAAAGAGGGTCTAAACAAGAGGAAACAATATTTTCATGAGTCAGAAGAGCCAACATTGTTCAGTTTTCATTCTCCACAAGTTGCTCATCCCCAGACGCAGTGAATCCCAAGTGAAACCTCAGCAGGTTCCTTGTGTTTTTCCTGGGCATTGATAGCTTATTCTAAAATCATTATAGAAATTCAACAGGCCTAAAATAGCCAAAGCAACTCTGAAAAAGAACAAATTTGAAAGGTTAACGCTGCCTGAGTTAAATAATTGTTTTAAGTCTGGGTAACCTGTGAAAAACTCTGAGCTCCAGACCACACTGCAGACCAATTAAATGCCAACCTGTAAATGTGAGGCCCAGCAGCAGGTTTTTTTGTTTTTGTTTTTGAGAGGTTTTTGCTATAGGGTGCATGCACTTGCCAGAAAGACAGAGAGAGACAGAGAGAAAGAAAGTGAGAAATCATCCCCCAGGGGTATGGCCACGCCACAATCCCTTCTCCATTCTCCTCTCAGGATTTTGGGCATGCCTTCACATGTGCCTGGTGTGAGTTTAAGCCACCGGGTCCAGGACTCGAAGCGTAGTCAACTACACGGGAGTCCAGCGACATAGCCATTATGCCAACTCCCAGCAGCAGTTTTAGTTCAAACTGAAGAAAAAACCTTAAAAGATTTTTAAGCCAACATACTTTGTTAAACCTCTAGAGGGTGCTCCAGGTTTGTAACTGACAGGAAGCGAACTTCTAAAAAGATGGTCACCTGAAAATTCAGAAACCTATTTTCTGCAGATAATCAGATAATGCTGAGGGAAAGAGAAAAGAATAAGGCATGTAAGACTGGCGAGCAGGTGACATGGTGGTTAAGGAGCTGAACTTCCACATGGCCAACTGCAAGTCGAGTTCTGGACCTGGAGGCTTAAAAATCATGCCAGGCACATGTGTGCGTGTGCCCAAAATACCGAGAAAATAATGGAGGAGAAGGGATTACAGTCTGGCCATCCCCTGTGGGGAGCAATTTCTCACTTTCTCTCCATCTCTCTCCAGTGAGTGCACATGCCCTATGCAAAATACAAACAAAAACCTAAAAAATAAAATAAAGAAGGTAAGACCAATGGTCACTACCTCTGGTATTGTGCAAGTTTTAGATATATTAAATATTTGACATGCATGGGGATCGAGAACACCTTTATCCACTTTTGATTCCCTGGTGTGAAAAGAACACTCATTACTTAGAAATTATAGAATGATCTTGTGGCTAATGGAAGTTTAGACTTAGCCTGGCATTTGGGATCTTACAAAACATGGCCCTAGAATAACCTGGTTGGCAAGCTCTTCCATGCCCTACTATATCCTGCTTCAGCTACACTAATCTGATTTTCTTTTTCCAAACTCATGATCCTCCTCCCTCCCACCTTTAGGTTTCCCAGACAGGGAAGGCTGGAGTTGCACCCACCAGGGTGCCTTCTTGTTCTCTCCAGCCCTCAGGAACTCCTCTCTCCTCTTGCCCAGTAACGCCTCTTGCCTGGAAGCTCATTAGGACCATCTATATATTGTCTTGATTGTCACAGACTTCCTGCGATTTTCAATGGCTTCCTATCTTGGACCAATCAACTTGATCGTATGCTCCCTGAGTCCTGGGCACCGGATCTGCAATTTAAGAACCATTGGTGGGACCAGCAGTTAACGTAATGGCTATGTCTCTGGACTCCCACATAGTCGACCACGGTTCGCGTCCTGGACCTGGTGGCTTAAACTCACACTGGGCATGTGTGCATGTGTGCCCAAGATCCCGAGAGGAGAAGGGATTGCGGCATGGCCATGCCCCCTGGGGGGTGATTTCTCGCTTTCTATCTCTCTATCTCTTTCTCTGTCTGGCGAGCACACGTGCCTTAGAGCAAAAATCTCTAAAAAAAAAAAAAAAAAAAAGAACCATTGGTAGCACTTACACATAGGTTTGCTTGATGAAATTTTTTTTTTTTTTGAGAGGTTTTTGCTAGAGGGTGCGTGCGCTCGCCAGAAAGAGAGAGAGAGACAGAGAGATAGAAAGCGAGAAATCACCCCCTAGGGGGGATGGCCATGCTGCAATCCCTTCTCCTCCATTCTCCTCTTGGGATCTTGGGCACGCACGCACACGGTGTGAGTTTAAGCCGCTGGGTCCGGGACTTGAACCGCGGTTGACTACGTGGGAGTCCAGCGACATAGCTATTACGCTAACTGCTGGTCCCGATGAAAATATTTTTATCATTAGATGAGCTTAACGTGTGTTAGAGAGAAGGGTCACATTTTATCATGCTCTCTCTGGTGCTTAGCATCCTGCCTGGAATAGAACAGGCACTTGAAAGGTGATTTCTGACTGAGATACACGTGCTCATGTTTAGTATTCACTTGCAGATGAACAGGATCGCAGTTGAGCCTATTCCTTTGAGCAGAATCTTTCTTCTCTCCTCCTCCTCTTTTCGTTTCCTCCTGCTCCTCATTTTCCTCCTCTGGCTCTTAAAGAAACAACTTGGTGGGAGTACAATGCAGTCTTCAAAAAGCTCATGGAAAATGCATTATGAAAAAAAATAAAAACTATGACGGGATTTCAATCTGTTAGTATCAAAATAAACTTACACTGGGACCAGCAGAGGCATAATGGTTATGTCGCTGGACTCCCACGTAGTTCGAGTCCTGGACTTAGCAGCTTAAAACTCATGGCGGGCGTGTGTGTGTGTGTGTGTGTGTGTGTATGTGCGTGCCCAAGATCCCGAGAGGAGAATGGAGGAGTAGGGATTGTGGTATGCCCATCCCCTCTGGGGGATGATTTCTTGCTTTCTCTCTCGGTGTCTGTCAGGGGAGTGCATGTGCCCTATATAAAAATCTCTCTTTCAAAAAATAAAATAAAATACATGGATTCATACTTCAACTTCGTTTTTCCATGAACTCTTTGAATTCCCCTAGTACGTATTATTTCTTTCCTTTATGCTCTAAGTTTTTCCTCCTCTCCTCTCCTCCCTCTTCTCTTCTCTCTCCTTTCATCTCCTAAGTCTTTTTTTTTTAAAAAACAAATTCACTAGAGGATGTATGCACTTGCCAGAGATAGATAGATGAGGGAAAGTGAGAAAGTACTTCTCATGAGGAATGGCCACACCACAATCCCCTCCCCTCCGTTCTCCTTTCCAGGTTTTGGGCACACATGTGGATGCACCTGGTGTGTTTTTCAAGGCTTTGAGTCTGGGACTCAAACCACACAGTTGGTCATGTGGGATGCAGCCGTTGCAACCACCAGCCACCAGGGGACCTGCCTCAGTCTTTCTAATGCATATGCTTTATTACTAACACATTAAATAACAAGATTGGAGTAGCAATGAGTTAAGCTGGGTCTACTTTTTCTCTTTTGATTGGGGAATACATCCACTTATATTCCAGCTTATTAAAGATAAGTAAAGACCTACTCCTGTCATTTTGTTCATTGTTTTTTGGTTGTTTTCTACATCCTTTGTTGTTTTTATTTCTCTAATTCTTTATCTTTGTGGTTTGGTGGTTTTCTGTATCAATTAGGCTTGACTCCTTTTCTTTCTCATCGTGTATCTGTTCTGCTAGGTTGTTTCTTTTTTTCCTTTGTTCTCTTTCCTTTTTCTTCCCCTTTCCTTCTTCCCTATCTTCCTCCCTCCCTCCCTCCCTTCCTCTTTTTATTAAAAGAATTAAAATCTTCAGACACATTTCTAAGCTGTTAGCTCTGAGTACAGGTTCCGGTGGGAAACCCGAGACCTCTATCAGCTGTTCTCAGATTGGAGGGCGCATCAGAATCACCTGGAGGGCTTGTTGGACCAATCCACAGGGCTCTACTTCCAGAGTGGCTGTCTAGCTAGAGCCGGGTGATGCTGGTGCCCACATGGGCTGCCTCTTTGAGACCATTCCCTCCGGAGTTTGACTGTCAGCCACTCTGCTGGTTTGAATTGGGTAAGTGACCATCTTAGAAGGGGAGTTTATACCGTCAGGGTGAGACAAGAAAAGCTGCTGGTGTGTGACATGTGGCAGAGATTGGGGGAAGGAGTCTGGGTGGACTTTGTGTGGGGACTGGGGACACAGCTGGTGTGGCAGGTGGCCTGGGTATCCTACCCTCACCCCTGGTCACACCTCTGTGTGCCAGCAGTCGCAGCAGTCTGACATTTTCCAAATGCGGGACTTTCACCTGGAACCCAGAGACT
Organism: Tupaia tana; assembly: GCA_026018925.1. Taxonomy (NCBI): domain Eukaryota; kingdom Metazoa; phylum Chordata; class Mammalia; order Scandentia; family Tupaiidae; genus Tupaia; species Tupaia tana. The sequence continues at coordinate 50,457,217 of JAKSZU010000015.1, forward strand.
GTTCCTTTGCAGGCAGTTGAGGTGACACTCCTGGGGGGCAGCTGTCAACCCCTGGGGGTCCATTGAGGTACTTCCAACCTCCTAGGTCTGGGTGAGGTTTTTGTGAGTCACAGAATCCCCGCTGTCTAGAGGCCCTGTTGCTCACAGCAGTCACTAATTCTCCCTTTAACAGCCCCTTCCACCTTCCCTGCCTCATCTTCTCCTCTCTTTTCATTTGCTTCCCAGAGTCACCTTCCAATAAAACTACCTGTTTCTAAGTGCTCGCCTCAGGGCCTGCTTTTCAGGAAACCCAGTTCCTGGTGGCATTCAAATTGCCTTCTGCCACTCACTCCGGGTGATGGTGGGTAAAGGGTTAAATCTCTTGAGCCCTATTTCCTTACTGGTGTCATGGACAGTATTACCATGTCCCAGGGTTATTATTCAAGAAGGAGCTGGGGCCCATGACTGGCATTACAGAGTAGGTGCTAGAGAGATGTTATTTCCCCACCCCAGCTGGTTGCTTTCTGGGAGGAAGAGAGAAGAGGCAGAGGAAAGAATTAATTTGCCAGATTTGTAAAAGTTTGCATCAGCCACAGTGAGGGTGTAGGCAGACGGATCAATGTCTTGTCTCTCAAGAATTCAGCTCTTACTCGGATCACTGGGCTGACAGTGAAAGCGTTCCTGGTGACCGCACGTCCTGTGAGTGTCTTGGTTCTGTTTAGGTTTAAACAGAATGTGTGTGAATGTGTGGCAAAGGTTGGGGAAAACGGAGCTTGGGTGGATGGCGTGTGAGGACTGGGGATCCAGAGTTGGTGTGGCAGGTGGCCTGGGTATCCTGCCGACACCCCTGGCCACACCAATTCCCAGCTGCCTCTCCTTCTTCTGTAAGACATTTTATGGCAGCTGTCAGATTTTGGACCATGTCACTGATTACAGGACAACATTCCCTCTCTATTTCTTCCTCCGTCTCATTTCAGGGAGTGATTTTGCCTTTTTAAAAATTACTACTTTGGGGGACCAGCAGTTAGCATGATGGCTATGTTACTGAACTCCCATGTAGTCTACCTCGGTTTGAGTCCTGGACCCGGTGGCTTAAGCTCATGCTGGGGGGCGTGTGTATGTGTGCCCAAGATCCCGGGAGGAGAATGGAGGAGAAGGGATTGTGGTGTGGCCATCTTCCCTGGGGGCTGATTTCTTGCTTTCTGTCTCTCTGTCTCTCTCTGTCTTTCTGGTGAGTGCACGCCCCCTATAGCAAAAATCTCTCAAAAAATTACTACTTTGGTAATTTTTTAGCAGAAATATTGAGATGGATGGTATCCCCTGTTTTGTTTGAATTGGGCTTGAATTTCTTTATGGCTTAATTTAATAAAATAGGGTAAGAAAAGAATACAAAATCTTTAAATTTGTAGTAGAATTCTTTGCTGGTTAATCCTCCTGAAACTTCTCAGCCAACTGTGCAATGTTGGAATAGTATCTGAGCAAGAGATGCTGGTGGGAGCTCAGATTAATAGGGGTTGCCTCTTTATTCTTGACCCACTGTGTGCATTTCATGCACTTGCTATGGGCAGATATATCTGAAGGGCAGACTAGAATAAGACAGAGATAGATAATGCGAAGACAACAGGAAGCACAGCAAATCCAAAACAAATACACATTTTGGATGACATGGCAATCATTTTAGTAATTGAAAATAATTTTGGAAGTTATTAAAGAAGAATATCCTTCTGAGAACATTTCATATGTAAGTCCAGATTTGGAACTGTAGACTCTGAGCCAGGCTTTCCCCACCTCTGTCTCAGCCAGAACAACCAGTACACGGCAATGCTGTTCATCTTTCTGATTCCTGGCCGAGAGGTGGGAGATGACAATGGGCCAGGGAGAAGTGGGTCCGCTTTGAAACTGAGAAACAGATTTTGAAATGTTGATAATTGAATGCTAAGGAGTTAGGAAAGAATCCATGCCCCCTCAGTTGATCATGGCAGCCCTTTCCTTCATCACAGAGGACTGTAGGCTGCTGTGTCCAGAATTTATTCCTGCATCATTGTCATTTTTTTGTACAGTGCCACTGGGGTCTTGAAAAGATATTTTCTTGTGCAAATAGTTTTGTTTTTGTTTTTGAGAGAGATTTTTGCTATAGGGTGCACACACTCACTGGAGAAACAGAGAGAGACAGAGACAGACAGCAAGAAATCACCTCCCGCACTGCAATCCCGTCTCCTCCATTCTTCTCTCAGGATTTTGGGCATGCATGCACTCATGCCTGGTGTGTGTTTCAAGCTGCCAGTTCTGGGACTTAAACCTCGGTTGACTACATTGGAGACCAGCACTTTAACCACTGTATCACCTACTGGTCGCTTTGTGTAAACAGTTTTAAGAAGCTGGTTTTATTGCATGATGTCTTGGTTACACATGGTATATGTATGCATGCATATGTATAATCAAGGTGTCAAATATCAAATGTATGCATGTGTGCATATGCACACACACACACACAAACACACACAGTGAGCAAGCAAGAGACAGATACAAAGACAGAGAAAGAGAGTGAGAGAAAGAGACTCTTAAACACAAAGCTCATAAGTTTGAATTTAACTCAGTTGGTCAAAAGAGTCACTGAAAATTTGTGAACAGAGGATTGATAAAGTTGGCCTCTCCTTTTAAGAAATTTTCTCTGAGGCCCTGCACAGTGATGCGTACTGTGATTCTAGCTGACTGGGAAGCTGGGTCAGGAAGATTACAATGGAGCAAGACCTTGTCAAAGATACTGCCCACCCCCCTTTTTCCTCCCTCTCTCTCATACGAACAGAAAAGTGAGGGCCGGACAGTGGCAGAGTGGTAAGGGTAACACTGTGAGGCTGACTACATGGGAGGGTTCTGGGCTGGCACCTGGAGACCACTCTGAGTATGTTGGGCATGCACTTGCCCATGGTCCAGGGCTGACTGAGGCTGGGGGTGGATCACAGCATCAAGAGCCTGTAGGGAACCAGTACATAGCATAATGGTTATATTGCTGGACTCCCATATGGCTGACCATGGTTCAAATCCTGGATCTGGCAGCTTGAAATTCACTCTGGGTGTGTATGTGTGTGTGTGTGTGTGTGCGCCCAAAATCCCAAGAGGATAATGGAGGAGAAGGAATTGCAGCGTGGCCATCCCCCCTGCAGGGTGATTTCTTGCTTTCTGTCTCTCTTGTGAGCTTACACATCCTATAGCAAAAAATGTCTCTTAAAAAAAGACAGCAAAAACCCTGTTAGCAGTGAGTCTCTCTCTCTCTCTCACTCACTTTCCCTGTCACACTCACTCTATGGTTGAATTATCTAAAAATTAGTAGTGGTGGAAGTTGATTATTGGAAGCAAAAATAATAGTTTGGAAGTTCTTAAAAGTCAGCTGGGCAGGAAAGAGAGATGACCTAGCAATCCCAGTGACAGTAACAGACATGAAGCGGCACATTCAAGCAGGAGGGTGTTCGTGATGCAGGAAGTTGCATGTGGGCAGGAACAAAGGAGGGAGCCACAATGCTTGAGAAAGGCAATGTGTCCACCTACTCATGGGGCAGGACCTCTTCACAGGTGACCACGGCCGGCTGTTTACAGGGCTAGAGAACTCCAGAAGAGATTCTGCTGCCTTTCCTGATGACATGTGTCTTCTGGCCCCTGTCTTCTTAACATCCTTCCTGTTTCTAACCTGCACATTCTCACATTCAATAGAATTTCTTTTTGATAGGCAATTGATTTGAGATCACAATTTCATACAAAATAATTTTATATATATGACTAGAGTGGGGCATTTTAGTATTGCGTATACTGTTTAATGTGGAATTTGGTTTCACTGTATAAGGTCAGCTGAATTATCTCAGAGAGAGGAGATGGACTCCTTATCTTTAGTAGGAGGAGAAGGTACCTTAGACATACAGAAGATCTGAACTCTAGCTCCCGAGCTCCCTGCTGTGGCTGGGCCTCAGGGGAGAAGATATCACCATTTTTCTTTCTTTCTTTTTTTTTAAAAGTCTATTTATTTCTTCTCTGTAGGGCTCTGCACTTTTATTGGCTAGTTTTTCATAGGTGTTTTTCATAGTGGATGTAATTGGATTTACCTTGCTATGAAATGCTTGGCTTTGTAGACTTGCCCTACTAGAGTGGAATTCAGTAGTGTTAGTCTTATCAGTGGCCTGAGAAATGTAGGATATGAATATGGTATGAATAATTTTTTTGATCCTTATTAAATGTGTATATGCCTCTAGGATAATTTCATTTTGAACTTCACTTATAATAATTCTATGCCTATTATACCATCTGAAAGATTAAAGTTGGCACCCCTAATCACTGGGGCAGTTTCTAGGTTAGGGAGGTTCAAAGTGAGTCAGGTTGGGGCTGGACAGCATTTGAGACGGAGGTAATATAAGCATTAATCTGAAGCATTTTGGATCTTTTGTCAACTTTGAGGTAATTAAACAACCACACGTTATCCAATGACTGAATGGCCAAGCCAAGACACCTCAACGTTGAAATGCAGGATGACTCTCACCAACCTCCATGTTGTGGGCACTCGCGGCATTTTCTTCATCTTGTTTCAGTATATCTTCCAGATCTGTCTCCAAGATCTCAGAGGCTGCAAGAGTAAGATGTGAGTGTGCCCTTTTCCTGTCGAAAACTACTCTCTTCCAAGAACTTTCCTTTTCTTCCGTATCTTTCAAACAGCTTGCAGTTTTAGCAAGTCAAGAAGTACATCTGGGCTGAATGATTGTGTAGCAGTAAAACGTGACAGTCTGAGGCTGACCTGTATGAGAGGGTTCTGGGTTCACATTCTGAGACCTCCCTGAATATGCTTGGCACGTGTGTGCCCATGCTCCAGGGCTCACTGAGCCAGGGGGTGAGTTGTGACATCAAGACCCTATTGGTGATGTCTCTCTTTCGCTCTTGCTCATAGAAGAACTAAATAATTGAACTTAACAAAAAGCAGGATAAAAAATTTTTGAAAAGAAATACATTTTATAAGTTATAACCTATGTGGTTTCTCACATGCTTAGTCTGTTCTGTGGAATTGCTTGACATCCAGAGGTGGTTTGCAAGTGTTTAAGGAGTCATCTACATCATAAACCCATGGCTCCCAGTGTGTAAAGAACTTTTAAAAAAGTATTTTTAAATACTTATTATTTATATTTAATCACCATACATCTTTATAGTTTACAATTTGCCTTTTTCCCCCAACACAAATACAGCGAATGGCAGTCAAGACAGACTTTATCAGATACATTATCATCTGCAAATACTTTTTCATTCTTGTGTCAATGAAATATATTGTCTTCTTCCCTGTTTCCCTCCCTTCCTTCCCCTCTTACCCACTCCCTATTACCCCTAGTATCTACAGTTGCCCTGCTACTATACCTTCCAATCTTTCAGTTTCTGCTATAAAGTGCAGATATTTGGTATGTATTGAGTGGGGACATACAAAGTCTGTCTGGCTTGCTTTGCTTACCTTTAAGTCTTCCGTATCAGTCCACTTTATATCAAATGTCAGGATTTCATTGTTTTCTAAGGATGAGTCATAGTCTATAGAGTACATATGCCATAATTTTTCAATCCACTTATCTATTTTTAGATATTTGGGCTAAGAGCTCATTGGAGTCTCATGATGCCCTGCAAAATTAGCGTTATCACCTCTGCAAAAAAGAAAAGCCACTTTGAGCAGAAATAGATACAAACAGAATTCCCTCACCCCAGTTTTTTATTGAAAGAAAAAAGTTTGATGGTATTGTACTAAATTGTACTAAAGTGTCATAAAGTACTTACCTGTGGAATACTAGATTATTTACTAAAAAGAAAAAAAATACACACACACACATACACACACACACACACACACATGTGAGAGGGGTCTTTGGAAAGTCTGTGGAAAAATAAAGTATAAATTTATTTTAAAACAAAAAATTGGAAATCTATATTTTTTTATAATATGCATTTCCATGAGCCTTTTGAAGATACTTCATTATATGTATACACACACACACACACACACACACACACACACAATATGTTCAAATAAAGCCCCATCACTCAAATAGAGAAATGATTTGCTTAGGGTCTTATACCAGGATATCTGAATAAAACTCCCAAGACGTTGTATCAAGCTTTTGAATTTGTTATCTAAAAGAAAAAGTAGACAGGGCCAGCAGGTGGTATGGTAGTTAAGGCTCTGGATCCTACATGGCTGACTCTACAGTTCTAGTCCTGGACCTGGTGGCTTGCTTGAAAAACACACTAGGTGCATGTATGTGTGTGTTTTCAAAATCCCAAGAAGGGATTGTGGCATGACCATCCTCCCTGGGAAGTGATTTCTCACCTTCTCTCTCTCTCTCTGGCAAGCACACATGCTTTATGGGAAAAAAATCTTTAAAAAATGTAGGAGAGTAGATCATTCTGTATTTATCCAGGAGATGCCTTAGACACCTTGGAAACTACTCTAGGAGGTAAACCTAAGCCTGACCTGTAAAAGAACTTCCATAAAAAGATAATGTAATTACATATTCACAATACTATATGTATTAGAAAAAATCCCAGTCTTCACAGCAGTCTTTGTGATCTGATACCATTTCCCTGAAAAGGGAAAAAAAAAAGTGTGTGTGTGTGTGTGTGTGCGTGCGTGCGTGCATGTGTATGTGTATATACACATATCCATAAAGTTTAATAAGATGGTGTTTAAAATAGCAATAGTGGTTTTTATTCCTTCTACTTATCTGCGTTTTCTAATATTCATCTTGTGTCTTAAACATTATAATGAAGGAAGGGGAAAAGAACTTGTGAAGATTCAGAGCTGTCCAAGGGAGGGCAGATTATAAGGCAATGAAGTCATCAGAGGTACTAAGCAGAAGTTTTCATGGTTAATTGATTCTAATTCTTTAGAAGAGCCTTCCCTTTAGTTGTTGGTAGGGAAATCTCAGTCCTAAGATTCTATAACTTGGGATTCTTTTCATATAGGCTATGTTTTCCAATATAGAACTCAGACAATGAGGGCTCCTGATCACATCAAGTGAAGAAAGTGTTAGGATGTTGAGTTCCTATTGGCTAGCTGTTTGGGGCCACTACAAAGATTCTGAAGCTTGGGTTCAGACAGTGGGGTGAGCCTCTATGCACTAAGTGTCTAGACAGGTCCAAGTGAACAGGATCCAAACATCTGAATACAATTAGGGTCAGAATATTCCTCTATACCCACTGAGTCTGATGCACAAAGAGTGAAAGCAGAATAGAAGAGAGATTGAAGATCACCTCCTCCTGCACACCTCTGATCGTTCAGATTGAACTTCAAGAATTAGGAAGAAATGCATCATCCACCAGATGACTAGAAATCACTGTAGAGTCACAAGAAATATGGGAAAGCAATAAAATACCTCTCTTCCAAGGGAAAAGAATAACTCCTCTTCGTCCTCTGACAGTACAATGAAACTCATGGAAATGTTAGATAAAGAATTTAGAATATTCCTACTGACAAAGCTAACAGAGCTGGACAAGAGGAGAGACAATGAACTGCAGAAGAGGCAGGAGAAAGGAGCTGATGAGTTCGAGGAGGTGAGGGAATTCTTGCAAGATCTAAAAGAGGAATTACACACTATAAAAAAGAATCAAATGGAACTGTTAGAGATGAAGGCTATAATACAGAAAGTAAAAATCTCTCTTGAAAGTACTAAAAGCAGACTAGATCATATAGAAAATCAAATCTCAGATGTAGAATATAGAGTCACTGGTCTAGAGAAATCCACCACAAAGACGAAGAAAATTGCCCCCAAATGAAAATAACATATGAGAAATACTGGATACCATCAAACAACCAAATATCTGGATAATTGGTATCATAGAAGGCCGAGAGACTCATAAGGGCATTGATAATCTATTCCATGAAATTCTGCAAGAAAACTTTCCAAACTTAGAGAGGCATTCAAAGATCCAGTCCCAAGAAATACAAAGAACCCCAAATAGAATCAGTCCAAGATTTTCTCCAAGACACATTATAGCCAGATTGACTAAAATGACAAAGACAAGATACTAAGATTGGCAAGAGAAAAACGGCAAGATATCTACAAAAGATATTCCACCAGGCTAATAGCAGACCTTTCATCGGGAACAATGCAAGTGAGGAAAGAATGGGAAAATATATTCAAAGTGTTAAGAGAAAAGTAATTTCAACCAAGGATACTGTACCCGGCAAGCTTATCTTTCATATGGGAAGAAAAGACAAGAACATTCTCAAATAAACAAAACCTGAAAGAATTTACCAACACCATACCAGATCTCCAAGAAGTTCTCAAGGGAGTGCTATACCAGGAAAATTAAATACAGACACACAGAAATAAGAGTTCAAAAACTAAGAAAATGGCCAGCTTAATCACAGGGACAAGTCTGGAGTTGAATATTATATCCCAGAATTTAATCGGGAAGATGGAACCACAACAGAAGATAGATTAAGTACATGAGACTGAATTGGTGAAATAGAATTTTATGACTTTTGACTAAAACATTGCTTATTTTCTTCTAGGCTTTTTTTCCTGGTATTTAGAGATTTTTGTCCCATCTTGAGCTGCTGATAGGTTCATGTACTTACTCTTTGAATAGAATCCTAACCTGTTTCCTGGCTTTAAGTTTTAAGCAAAGTTCCTTAGCATTTCTTTGATTTATTAAAGCTAAAACTGCTTTTCTTTAAATTAAAAAATATTAAACATACCTATTTAATGACTGTAGTAAGCTATATAGCATCAGGTAGGTGGTACCTTATAGTATATTCTACTCAGAGTTTCATGCCTAAAGTCAGACATGTATTCACAGATATGTATATACCAGCTGAACTTGCTATTGAAAATAGTTATTTAAGTAATTTTGTGAATCAATGAAATGTGGGGGAAAAATGAATGGAAAACAACTATGGACACCTGAGAGAGTTTGGGAGTAGGGTGGGAAATGGCAGAGGGTGAGAAATAGGGGGAAAATGTACATATGAAACTAGAAATGGTAAATTATTGATGATCACATGTATGATTAAGCTACTATGCAGAATATTCTGGGGGAAAATCACATTTTGTATGCTGTGACAGTGCTCAGTGAATACATGTAAATTAATTAATTAAAAATAAAAAAATACAAATAAAAAATAGTATTCCATAGGGGAAAAAAAGTGCTAGGATGTGTTTAACAAGTAAACAATCTAAACCACCCTCAATATGTACTTTCTTTCCTTTGTGAGCAAAAAGAAAAAGGTGCCAAGCTTTGTGTAAGAGCAGGACTGCTTACTGCTCAGCCCTCCAAACAGATCTGTTTCCTCCTGGCAGCCTGCTTTCCTCATCCCTGAAGGCAAGCCAAGTCAGCAGCCTCTTAATTGAAGACTGCTAACCCCTCTTTCTAAGAAATAAAATATTTGGCAAATAAAGGGTAACCTATATTTTTCTTAAAAGATCAAATTGATCCTCTTCTTTTTTCCAGCTGAAAATATTTGAAGTCACATTGGTCTTTCTATCCAGCTAGGTTTGAAAGGAAAGGGAAGACCCTGCCACAGTGCCTCTTCCTGGGAAGCCATTAAAGCAAAGCACTGATTTCAGCCTTACTGCTGGAGCAGACATTGAGTTTTGCTGTAGAAATGAGAGAAGCAACTTGTAGAGGATCCAAACAGTGTTTCCTCTCCAGGGCAAAGATGAGCTTGAGGGGAGGGTCTCAGAGACAGATCCTTTCCAGAGATATTTATTTATTTATTTGTTTGTTTATTCAGGATTTAGCCATAGGGTACATGAGCTTGTTGGAGAGAGACAGAGAAAAAGTGAGAAATAATTTTCTGGGCCACCTGAGTCTAACATTATGGAATGAAATGAAAACAAAACAAAACAAAAAAACACGCTAGAAATTAGGAAAACAGCTCATAAAGTCCTATAAATGAAAGACTCAGAGTACTGATTACATTACTGTCACATTCCCCCCATGTTTTTCTTTTAGAGGATTTTAGACTGATAGGATCTGAAGGACTGGTCACATGCCTGCACTTCCTTTGGTTCTTTGGAGGTTCTCTGCTTGTTCTCACAAATCTATCACAAAGCACTGAGGAGGCTGGCAGTTGCTGCTGTGCGGGACTTAACCTGCAGAAAGGGCATCTTTCCTTACATAACCCTGCATGCATTCTGGGAAATTTTATAGGGAAAAAAAAAGTTTAATAAATGAGAGTTTATACCATCCAATATTTCAGTTTCTGCCGTAGAGTGCAGACGTTCAGTATATTTTAAGTGGGGACATACAATGCCTCTCTTTACTAGTCTGACTTGCTTTACTTAGCAGTAAATCTTTCATATTTGTCCACTTTCTATCAAATGCTAGGGTCTCATTGGATTTTATGACTTAGTATTCCATAGTGTATATGTGCCACACTTTTTCTTCTTATTTTTCTTTTTAAAATTTTTTAAAGAATTATTTTATTTAACTTTATTTATTTTAATTTGACCAGAGAGGGAGGGAGAGAGGGAGGGAGGGAGAGAAAGAGAGAGAAAGAGAAAGAGTAATAGAAAGTGAGAAAGCAAGCCACCAGGTCTGGGGCTTGAACCACAGTCGACCAACCATGTGGGAGTCCAGCGCCCTTAACCACCAAACCACCTGCAGTCTCCCATGTGCCACACTTTTTCAATACATTCATGTGTCCATGGACATTTGGGTTGGTTCCATGTCTTAACAATTGTGTGAACAATAAAGGCATGGAGAGCAACTGTGGATACCAGAGACAGTGGGAGGAGGGTGGGAAATGGTGGAGAGTGAGATGGAGGGAATCAAGGGTAAAAAGAAGTAAGTAAAATATTTAACAAACAGAATGGAAAATTATCTGAAGATAGTATGCATAGATAATATCTTGGATTGAGCCAATATATAGTGTGTTCTGGATGGGAAAATTCATTTGGTATGCTGTAATGATATATAGGGAATGAATGTAAAATAAGTTTAAAAAATGAGAGGATTCTTTGTTTATTTTTTTTATATAGTTTCTTTTACATTTTTGTTATCCTTAGGCAAGGAGGAATACAAGTCTTTCTTTTCTTTTCTGCTTGCTTGCTTGCTTGCTTGCTTGCTTTCTTTCTTTCTTTCTTTCTTTCTTTCACCATGAGGTACATGTGCTGACAAGAAAGAAACAGAGAGAGGGAAAGTGAGAGATCATCTCCGGGGGTGGGGGTATGGCCGTACTGCAATCCCTTTTCTTCCATTCTCCTCTTGGGTTTTTGGGCACAGATGCACATGTGTCCTGCTGAATTTCAAGCCACTGGGTCCTGGACTTGAACTACAGTCAGCCATGTGGGAGTCTAACACCTTAATCACCATGCCACCTACTGGCCCCAATATGAATTTTCCTTAAATAATTGTAGGATATTTTGTTGGCATCTGTGGTTAGTTTTATCCTGGGCTTTCCAACTACACAGAGGTTTTAAGCTCATGACAATTTTTACTATGTTCATTTATTTCTACAAACCAGATCTCTGAACTCAAGGTATAGACTTTGAACATACCTCTTTATACATGGTTAGTTTTCTGTTTCCCACTTGTATATAATGTTTTGTAAATATAACAGTATAAAATAAAAGAACACATTTATTTATTATTTTTTTTAAGAGGGATTTCTGGTATAGGGCATGTGTGCTTGCCAGAGAGACTCACAGAGAGACAGAAAGTGAGAAATCATGCTTGGGGGGATGATCATACCACAGTCCCTTCTACTCCATTTTCTTCTTGGGATTTTACGCACACTCACACATATACACAGATGCCTGGCAAACCACCGGGTCAGGGACTTCAACCACCATTAACTATTTAGGAGTCCAATGATGTAACCATTATGCCATCTGCTGGTCCTGGAAAACATTTTTTTTTTTTGGAGAAGTTTTTGCTATAGGGAGCATGCGCTCACCAGACAGATGGAGACAGAGAGTGAGAAATCACCCCCCCAGGGGGGATGGCCACGCCACAATCCCTTCTCCTCCATTCTCCTCTCGGGATCTTGGGCACGCACGCACACGTGCCCGGCATGAATTTTAAGCCACCGGGTCCGGGATGCGAACCGCGGTCGACTATGTGGGAGACCAGCGACATAGCCATTATGCCAACTGCTGGTCCCGAAAACATATTTTTTAAATAAGGAAATATGATGCCTCCATAAAGTATCAATTATTTTTATATTGTTACACTTTCTCTTTTTAAGACTTTTTTTTCCCCCCTGAAGGTATTTGTGTTCACTAGGGAGAGATAGAGAGTGAGTGAAAAGGAGAAAGTATTCCCTGCCCTTTCCATGGAGTATGGTCACCACAAACCCGTCTCCATTTCTGATTTTATAATTTTGTCCAGCATGTTTTTTAAGCTACTGAGCTAGAGACTTGAATCATGCAGTTGGCCATGTGGGGTCCAGCACCCTTAATACCAAGTCATGTTATGGCTGGCCATGTTATGCTTACTTTTTGTTCTTATGTATACAGCATTGGAGAATGTGTGGTTTTACAGATGTATTTGTAGAATAATCAGGCTGATGATTGTTTGATATTCTATTTTGTGCCATAAACACCCTTTTCCATTTATAATGGTTATTTGTAATTCCTCTGTGAAATAATATGATATTATCAGAGGATGTACCATACTTTCCTAAGCTTTCTTTTATTGGTGAACTTTTGGGTCATTTAATATTTACACTATTATAGATACTGATGTAAAGAGGCTTGCTTTACATGTTAGTAAAGACTGAACTATCATTTGACTCGTTAATAGGTTACTAACACCACCACCAGCTGTATGGCTGGTTGTGAGTACCCTTTATGTATGATTTTCAAGCCATTAGCTATGTGTTTAATCCATATGCTTTCTATTGATCAGCTTTCAGGGAAACTAGACCTGAAACACTGCAACATGAGTGCCTCTCGTGTTTGAAAATGAACTTTCTTAAATTGCCTTTTTTAATGAACTTCAAAGAGATCTTGATTAACTAAATGTTTGAGTGGAGAGTGTTCACGCTAATTGAATTTCCTGATATTTGCTACTGCTGTTATTATTAGCTTGTACTTATATAGAATTACAGGTTGAAAAACAATTTTCATAATATAATGTTTTACGTCATGTACCTTGGTATTGTTTAAAAAAAAAAAAAAAAAAAAAGAACACCCTGATCCTTCTTTATCTTGGTTTCCAACAAAGCATGTGAGATATTGTCTGTGTCATGGCAATACCACAAACTGTCTCTTCCATGGATTCTACTTTGTTGAGATTTCAACCTTTTGAAAAGGTGACTGCACACTGACCTAGGAGCATTGTGAACACTGTGATGGTATAACAATGCTCATGCAATTGGAGCAGAGCAGCTTCAGTATGATACAACTTGAAAATTATCTATGAGACTTAGGATGTATGACTGTTTTAGCAAAATTATAGATATGAGTATTCGGACCTACCTGTTTGCTCTTTTACATCACAGTGGATTGCCACAGAAAATCCCAGTTAATTGAGGACTTCAACATTTAAGATTGATAGAACTTCCAAACCTATAAAAATGGTTCTAATCATCTAGGTGATGAATTCTAAGCCCAATGGAGTCATGAATTTCCTTCAGAAATTAGGACTTGACTCAAAATCCTAAAGCTATAATGTATCATCCTCCAAGTCCCTGTTAGATTCCAAGTTTTCTGTAAATACTCTTTTTCTTTTAATATTCAGAAGCATCATCCACAGACCTTATTCTTGGTTTTGCTGTCAACTCACATAACAGGGCTGCATTAAGTAATAAAGCAAGGGCATTTGATTTATGGTCATTCTTTTGTTCATTTGTAACCTTTCATCATATACCTACATGGTGTTATAATACAGAACACGGAGCCAACAGACCCAATAGTGAGGTGGAATGGTATGGTAGTCAGACAGGCTGGGGCTTGAATCCAAGCTCTGCCATTTATTAGCTTAAGCTTGAGAACACTGGTTGGCTTTTCTATTTATTGAGAGCAAAAGGAAAAAGTTCAGAAGTCCAGCTTATTCCTAGTCAGTGGCCAGATTCCTTGCCTTATGTATTGAGAAATAGCTGAGTCTATGAATCTCTGGAAGGGGCAGATTTCAGTATGCCTTATCTTCCCCAATGAACATGGTGATGCATAGGTATCTTTGATGATGAGGAAAATAGGTAGAAGGATGGCAGTGGATCACCCCGGAAGATGGAAGATTAGGAAACAGATTAGAGTGTTTCTGTTGGATAGAATTAGCTGTAAGGAGGGGAATTTCTTCTGATCCCAATGGAGCTATCCCTGGAAGTAATTTCTTGTCCACTAAGAACTCTATAGAGCTATTAGGCTTGATGTATTCCTAACTGAATTGAATCCAGGGATGTTGCTTTTTAATCGATCCTCAGGATTTTGACAGGATTCTGCCGTGACACCCATCTACTGTAGTAGCTAGAGGTGTAGACGTGTTTTTGACTTTCTGCTGTTATTCTCTATGTAGGTAGAGAGGTCAAATAATTTTGAAATTTTTTTTTTAAGTTTAAGGAGGATAGGAAAAATGTCATAGTCCTTGGCTAACTTTTATAATTTTTTATTTTGAAAAAAAAAATCTGCTTTACCTCTTAGTATGCAGAGCTACTCAGCAGGGTGAAATTTAGAGTCACAAAAGGGACATAGAAGGAAATGATGGCTTTTTGAACCCCAGATTGGAACACCACATTACAGTGAACTAGATGACTGACTAAAATCCATGGACAGGAAAGTGTGACAGAGACTCAGAAATAAAAGCCAAAGCAAGACAGGACTGATAGGTTCAACCTAGCATTGATTTGAAAGGGATGCAGGGGTAGGTAGTGTCTTAGATTCCAAAAACAGTGCACTCGGTGCTCTTGGGGACAAGACCTGAAATTTACAAGGTTATGTGATGCTGTAATTATATAACATATAAATTTTATGTGTGTATGAGAGTAGAACAGAGAAGCTATGTCTCAAGATTTTCTGCCACAGTTTATATTAAGATATAATTGGCAACTTTCCTCATGAAGGAACAAAACACAGCAATGAAGACCATGATACATAATTTCCTCAGGACATTCCTGTTGAAGGGCATCTTGCTATCATACCTGGAGCACTGACTTCATCATGCATCTGGTCATCAAGGATCAAAGCTTAGATGTCATCTCACATGCCATGCTTTTCTTTTTTTTTAAAAAATATTTTTTATTGTAATTCCTGATGTGCATATATATTTTTTCCTCTCTTTCTTTTTTTTTTTTTTTTTTTTTTTGAGTTTTTTTGCTGTAGGGTGTGTGTGCTCACTGGAAAGACAGAGAGATAGAAAGGGAGAAATCACCCCCCCAGGAGGTTGGCCACACCGCAATCCCTTCTCCTCCATTCTCCTCTCGGGATCTTGAGCACGCATGCACACATGCCCGGTGTGAGTTTAAGCCACTGGGTCCGAGACTTGAGCTGCGGTTGACTACATGGGAGTTCAGCGACATAGCCATTATGCTAATTGTTGGTCCCTGATGTGCATATATTAATTACATGTCTTTGTAGGGTCCGATATGATTAGGATATAAACATACTCACCATGTTCAGCATATCACATTATATTGTGCACATTCAAAATTTGTTCTACTGGTTATTTTGGAAGTACATATTAAACTGTTGTTGATATTCTTTATTGTGAAATACAGTTCTAAAGAAAAACAAAGTAACTAACAATCAGACAACAAAACACCTCATAAATTAATGAGGATGGATCTTTGAAAACAAGATAATCTTAACATAGCCAATGAAGAAAGAATTTGTAATTTTCACGTAAGAGATTGTGGGAGATAAGAGTGTATAATCTGAAAAGATCTGTGGTATCAATCATTGTGCCAGTTACAGGTAAATAAAATTGCACATATCAATAGCTCATAAGAAAAAGATGGAGTAGCAGATGGTGCTGGATTCCCACGTGGCCAATTGTGGTTCAAGTCCTGGACTTGGTGGCTTTCTCTGTCTTTCTCACTCTGGTCAAATTTAAATAAATAAATAAACGTTAAATAAAGTAATTCTTGAAAATAAGGAAAAACAAAGAAAATCTTCAGTCACTCATGGTGAGTTCTTGTAAGATCAATATTCTACTGTGAATAAAGAAATAAATCCTCAAAATCCCCCCCCCCCAAAACAAAACAAAACAAAACAAAACAACAAAACTGAAAAGAGATCTTTAAAAGTGAAGACATCATGAAATCAATGATTAGGTGATTTATAGGCTTTACAAAGTTCTTGATTTTAGCCTTCTTTAAATTCATTCTGAAGAAAGACTCAGATATTTTTAACGTTTTGGACTTTTCTTTTGTTATCTAGTTTTCTACAATGAATAACGATTAGAATAATAAATATATAAATGCAATATGAAACCTGTTGAGGCAACTGTCTATCAAATATTGGTGAAGTTGTACATAAACCTGCTTGCATGGAAAACAGTTGAATCTAAGTATTTAGCATGTAGACACTTTTACTTACAAAGCTCTCATTTGTTTTGTTTTGTTTTTTTAATCATATCTTGGTTTACTGGAAAACATAATAGTTATGATAGTCATGCTTAACACTTTGGTTAAGTCAAGAGAGAAAATGGGTAGAGGTCTCATAGAGGTATGCAAAATGTTTTATATATATATATTTTATTCCAGTTTCTATAATACATTCAATCACATATGTCACTTAGCTTGCAAAGTGAATATTCCAACATGTATACATTTCTCACCAGTCCAGTTGAGAATATCTTCAACAGATAATAACCCATTTCTTTGTCCCATAAATGCCTTTGCCTCTCTATTTTTCTCCTTAATGTCTTTCCTCAGACTCTTCTCCTTCTCCCACCCTTTTCTCACATTGTATCTGGTATTTATAGCCATTTTCTATGTTTCTATGTCCTCTAGTCATTCAGTTTCAACCACAGATTGTGAACACTTGGTATATATTAAGTGGAGACATACAATGTCTTTCCTTCATCGCCTGGCTTGCTTCACTCAGCAGTAAATCTATATTCATCCACTTTCTGTCAAAATCCAGGATTGTGCTTTTTATGGCTTAGTATTCCATAGAATATATATGCCACACTTTGTCAAATCATTCCTCTATTCATGGGCATTTGGGTTTGTTCCATGTCTTAGCAATTGTGAATAATGCTTCAATAAACATCAATGTGCAAGCACTTTTCCAACTAAGGATTCTTCTGTCCTTTGGGTAGATACCAAGGAGTGGGATTGCTAGATCATATGGAAGTTCTATTTGTAGATCTTTGAGGAACCTCCGTATTGTTCTCCACAGTGGCTGGACCAATTTACATTCCCACCAGCAGTGTAGGAGAGTTCCCCTTTCACCACACTTTTGCCAGCATTTATCATTTTTTCTTTTTTAATCTTAGTCATTCTGATTGGGGTTAGGTGGTATCTCATTGTGGTTTTGATCTGCATATCCCTTATAATGAGGGATGTTGAATATTTTTTCATATGCCTTTAGGTTATTTATATGTCTTCCTTAGAGAGTGTTTTTTCCAGCTCATTCTCCCATCTTTTAGTAGGGTCGATGATCTTTTTTTGGGAAAGCTGCTTGAGTTCCCTGTGTATTGTGGTTATCAGTTCCTTATCTGATGCATAGTCTACAAAAACATTTTCTCATTCTGAGGGCTCTCAATTCACACTAATTACTGTGTTTTTGCCATACAGAAACTTCTTAATGCGATGTAATCCCATTTGTCTATTTTTTGGGATTATTGACTGTGCTTTGGAGGTCTTATTTAAGAAGTCTTTGCCAACCCCAGTGTCTCCCAGAGTTTTCACATTGTTTTCCACCAGTAGTTTTATAGTTTGAAGTCTTAGGTTTAGATCTTTGATCCACTTTAAGTTTATTTTTGTCAATGGTCAAGGTAGGGGTTCAGATTAATCTTTTGCAGGTGGATATCCAGTTTTTTTCAGCACTATTTACTAAAGAGGTTTTCCTTTTCCTACTGCATTGACTGATACCCCTTGTCAAAAATCAGTTGGCTGTATGTTTGGGACTCTATTTTTTGGAGTCTCTATTCTGTTCCATTGGTCCACCTGTCTGTTTCTGTGCCAATACCATGCTGTTATGATTATCACAGCTTTGTAGTATATTTTCAGGTCAGGAAGTGAGATGCTACCCACTCCACTCTTCTTGCACAGGATTTCTTTGGCAATTCGAGGTCTTTTATGATTCCAGACAAATTTTATGATCGTCTCTTCTAGATCTGTGAAGAATGTCTCTGGCACTTTGATTGGGATTGTGTTAAATATATAGATAAATTTGTGTATTGCCATTTTGATTATATTAATTCTTCCAATCCAGGAACATGGGATATTCTTCCAGTTTTTAATGTCATTTTCAATTTCTTTTTTTAGCTTCTCGTAGTTTTCTTTGTGGAGGTCTTTGACTTCTTTGGTTATATTTATTCCTAGGTATCTTATACTTTTTGTGGCTATTGTAAATGGAATTACTTTTTTCAGTTCTATCTTAGTCTGCCTGCTGTTCATATATAGAAATGTTATAGATTTCTGTATGTTGATTTTGTATCCTGCAACTTTACTGTATTCGTTTATTAGTTCTAGGAATTTTTTCATGGATACTATTGGGTCTTCTATGTATGTAATCATGTCATCTGCAAATAAAGATAATTTCACCTCTTCTGTTCTATTTTAATGGCTTTTATTTTATTCTCTTTTCTGATTGCATTTTTGAGGACTTCTAGTACTATAGAAATATGAAACATCATTAGAGGATACTATGAACCACTATCTGGATGAGATGGACACATTTCTGGACACATGATCTACCAAGATTGAGTCAGGAGGATATTGAAAGCGTGAATAGGCCTATAATAAGCCAGGAGATTAAATCAGTAATAAACAACCTCCCAACAAAGAAAAGCCATGGTCCTGATGGCTTCACCTCCAAATTCTACAAAAATTTTAAGAAGAGTTAACCCTCATTCTTCTCAAGTTATTTCTAACAATCCAAAAGGGTGGAATGCTCCCAAATTCATCCTATGAAGTCTTCATTTCCTTATCCTTAAAAAAGAAAACTATAGACCAATATCTCTGATGAACATGAATGCAAAAATTCTCAACAATATACTAGCAAATTGTATCCAATAGCATATAAAAAAGATTATACATCATGACCAGGTATGCTTTATTCCAGGGATGCAAGGTTTGTTCAGCAAACATAAAAGCATAATTGTAATACTCTGTATTGACAGAAAGAAAGATAAAACCATATGATCATATCAATTGATGCATAAAAAAGCATTTGACAAGATACAACATTCCTTCAGTGATCAAGACTCTCAGCAAAATCAGCATAGAAGGGTCATTTCTCAACACAATAAAAGCTATCTATGAAAAACCCATAGTGGGACCAGCAGTTGGCGTAATGGCTGTGTCTCTGGACTCCCATGTAGTCCACCGCGGTTTGAGTCTTGGACCCAGTGGCTTAAACTCACACTGGGCGTGTGTGCATGCGTGTCCAAGATCCCAAGAGGAGAATGGAGAAGGGATTGCGGTGTGGCCATCCATCCCGGGGAGTGATTCTTGCTTTCTGTCTCTTTGTCTCTGTCTTTCTTGTGAGTGCATGTGCCCTACAGCTAAAACTTCTCCAAAGAAACCCCACAAACAAACAAACAAAACCCATAGCTAACATCATCTAGAATGGGGAAAAGCTGAAAGTTTTTCCACTAAAAACTGATACAAGACAAGATGCCCACTTTCTCCACTCCTTTTCAGTACAGTATTGGAAGTCCTTGCCAAAATTTAACAATTTAAATAACCCTTTTTCTCTTCTGAGAAACTGAAGGTAGGAAATATGTAGTATATACTTCTGTAATAAGGTGACATCCATCCATTATAGTGATCATTCAGTTTATGCATTAAAAAACTGCAATAGTTTTTGATCACTGAAAACTGGGTTCAAAGTACATTTTTCCTTAACAAACCGATGAAACTGCAAATGTTATGTTCCAAATTTTTTAGTCTATGTGTATCTTTTTCAATGAGATGTTTTTCTTGTAAGCAACATAGAGGGTTCCTGTTTTTTTTTTTTTATATATATATACATCAAGCCAATATATGCCTTTTAGTTGGGGAATTTAACCCATTTCATTCAATGTTATCATTCATATGTGTGTACTTATCCCTGTCATTTTGGTGCTCTCTTTTTTCCCCTAGTTGTTTTGTGTTCTCTTATTTCTATTCATTTCCCTTTAATTTTCCAGGTATTTCCGGAGGAGCTGGTCAGTTTTGGTGAATTCTTTCAGCTTTTGTTTATCTGGAAATGATTTTATTTCTCCTTTTATTTGAAAGATAACCTTGCTTGGTGTAATACTCTCTACTGATATTGTTCTGTTTTCAGAGTTTTAAATAGCTTCTCATTCATTCCTTGCCTGCATTGTTTCAGTTGAGAGGTCCAATGTTAGTTTAATAGGGTAATCTTTGTAAGTAAATTGGTGTTTCTCTCTTGCCATTTTTAGAATATTGTTGTTGTCTTTTATTTTTACCAATTTGGCTATGATATGCTTTGGAGAGGATCTTCTTATGTTAAATCTTCTTGGTGTCCTTTGTATTTCCTGAATTTGGGTGTCCAGATATCTCTCTAAATGTGGAAAGTTTTCAGCTAATATATCATGAAAGATATTTTTCTATGCCTTTTTTTATCATTTATATGTCTCTTTGCCTTCTGGAATATCTATTAACTAGATATTTAGCTGTTTAATGGTGTCTAGAATTTCTTGTATGTTGTCCACATTCTTTTTTTTTTTTAGAGGTTTTTGCTCTAGGGCGCATGCGCTTGCCAGAAAAACAGAGAAAGACAAAGAGACAGAAAGCAAGAAATCACCCCCCAGGGGGGATGGTCATACTGCAATCCTTTTCCCTCTATTCTCCTCTCGGGGTCTTGGGCATGCACATACATGCGCCTGGTGTGAATTTAAGTCTCCGGGTCCGGGACTCAAACTGCAGTCAACTACATGAGAGTCCAACTACATAGCCATTACACCAACTGCTGGCTCCATGTTGTCTACATTCTTAATGGTCATTCATTCTTTTTTTTTTTTTTTTTTTTTGGTTACATGGACTAAATCAGAGGTTCTATCTTCAAGGTCAGAGATTCTTTCTTCTGAGTGGTCTGATATGCTGTTATTACTTTAGAAGGAGATTTTTTATTTCCTGCATCATACTCTTTATCTCTAGAACTTCAGACTTTTTTTTTTTTTCAGGGTGTCTATCTCTAGAGAGTTCCTCCTTCAGGTAATGGAAGTATTTTCTCATTTCTTGGAATTGTATCTCACTGAGTTTTGTTATGATGAAAATTTTGAATCATTTTTATGACATTTTCTGATATACTCACTTCTTTCTTCTTTGGGGTAGGTTTCTGTAGCTGTCTTCTAGAGCCTTTACCTACACTGTCAGTTAACTCTGTGCCAATTTCCCTTCTTTACCATGGGTGGGATTATGGTATCTACAATGAGAGTTTGGGGTTCAGATTTTCAGAGGAGAATTTCTCTTTTATTTCTGGGGGTAGGGGAGGAAATCCTGCTAAAGTTTCACTGTTTCAGGTGTTTGGCTCCTGTATACCCAAATACCTTAACTTCCAATGTGATTGGAGGTGAGATGGGCAGGTAGAACGTAAGAGAGTAGTCCAGTTCTTTCCCCACTGCAAGCTACTTGAGTTTTTAGTGATCATCTTGGGCCAGATGGCCTTTGCTTCCCTGTGGCTGATGATTGGGAGTGGAAAAACACAGGTCAGGCAGCAATTCTTACCTTCCATCTCTGGGACTGCAGGAACCAGGTGCTCATTGTTGGAGGCTGCTCATCTCCCACTGCAGGCTGGGTAGGGGTCTTTGGTGAAGTAGTAGGATATGAGGCTAGAGAGGAATAGGGACAAAATGTTTGACAAAAGAAGTAAAGTTTTTTGTAGGCAGCCAAGATCCACCCCAGATTTTTTTTTTGCAATAAAGTGGCATTATTTTAACCAGATTTAAGAGAGTTACAACAGATATCAGGAGGAAGGATAGAGTGAACTGAAGGATATCTTGTGGTAAACAGAACTGGACTGATAAGAGGGCCGAAGGGCTATGGCAAAGGAACATAAGGGAAATCAATGGGAATACAAACTGAAAGATGAGGGAAGAAAAATACAACAGTACTTCCCAATAATTCCCTTATTGTGCTCACTAGTTGCCTAAATTACAAGCAGGTTGGCCTATTTTGCACCTGTGGTTCTCTGGTCCTACAGCACCATCTTATCCCTTCTCCTACATTTTGAAATCCTGTATTCAAAACTCTATTTTCCTTTAGGAAATTATCTTTTATCTGCATTTTCCCTCTGATTTGGCATTCATCTCTCACTTCGTAATATGCCCATTGTAAGTTGTTTGGACATTCTTCCATATAATCACTTGGATATAAGAGTAAAGAACCTGGAAAAGAAGCTTATACTCAGAATGTACATTCGAGAGTTGTCAGTATATTAATGGCATTTACTCCATGGGATTGGATGAGATCACTAGAGAAAGTATAGACAAGAGAAGTGGGCCAGGGGGAGCATCAGCATTTAAGAGCTCAGTGACATGGCATTGATTGTGTCATCCTGATTTGATCATGGAAGCCTAACATAGAGCGAGTATCTGGACTTGATCACTGAATTGAGTTAAACTTGAAGAGTCAGTATTTTCTGAGGCTGAAGTTTCAAATGTTTAGGGTTTTCCTATATGAGAGATGGACTCGATATTCATTGTACTCTTTTCCAGGGTACTGATTCATGAATGTATCTTTCCCACCAATCACTGCCCTAAGGGAAAAATGAGTTATTGAAAGATTTATGCATTCATTCTAAAACATTCAACAACCACTTCTTCTGTAACATGTACTAGTGATAGAATACTTAATATGACAGTGAACTAATGAGATGCTTACAAGAATGCGAGAGAGACAGACATGGGAAACAGGCCAAAATTTATAATACAGTACAATAAATTCTACCAATGGGGAAAGAATGTGCAAGAATGTCTCACCTAGCCACCTAGAAGAGAGAGAGATATACAGTTTGGGTTTTATCTGAAAATCAGAGAAGATACCATCATCCAACAAACTACCCCCCTAAATAAATAAATAAATAAATAAAATAAAAATCCCCCTTAATTATTGGTGTTCAATCTTTCTTCAGGAGTTGAGAGTTATCATAGTGCAGTGATAAAAACCTAAACATTGGAGTCACAGAGATCTGGGGTCTTGTCACTTACATGTTACCTGTGGTAAGAATTTAAACCTTCTCAAAACTGAGAGCTGTTATGTGGGGATAATAATGCTTTCGCTTGTGAGGCTAAGGTAAAGAAAAACTTTTGTGTAATATTATAACTAATTTTGTTGTTGTTGTTAGTTCTATTCCTTTTACTTCCAGTATACCAGGAAGAATGGAAAATGAACTAAAAACCCTCTTAAATTCTAAAGATCTAATTTTGTCTACAAATGGAAAATTACCTAAAATCTGAGAAAATGAAAAGGGAAAGAACTTTTATCTTGTTTTGGTGGATTGAGGAGTAGGGAGCCCCTTTTTTTGCATTCAAGTACCCCCAATGTTGGCTCATAAAAAGTTTCACTGTATGTGTTTGCAATGTTAAATGAGTCACTTCAGGAAGCAATGGGTAAAATGAGTGATTGTGAGACGGGCAAAATATTTCTGTGTACCTCTTCCTATTTTTCTATTAAATGAGTCACAGAAAAGAAATATGAAACTGACTCTTCAGAGGCCAGCTTGTTAAATAAAAAACCCAACTCAAAGCTTAATAACAGAAAAAAAAAGAAATGTACCATATATTACCCTCCCAAACAGGAGATAGATGACACAGGTGAGGCTGATACTATTTATGAAAAACGGAAAAATGGAGCTACAATCTCTCCTTATTCCCAGATAATAAAAAATAGAATTGGGATTGGAGAGAAAGATTTTTGAAGTTGGTTGATTCTAAATTAAGTGCAATATTTCAGGGTAGCCCCAAATGCCAGAGCACCATTCCACCAGATTCATGATTCTGATGCTTCTAATAATATATTACCATGTAAGTACCAATCACCAGTCTTGATGGCTTAAGACAAACTCTCATATCTAAATGATTTCCTAGGTCAGGAATTCAGAAAGGGTTTATCTGAGCAATTCTCTGTTTCATGTGCATTGATCGAAGTCACTTGCTAGTATTAGTCTAGAAGAGGGCCAGCATAGCTTCAGTCATGCGTCTGCTATCTGGATTAGGGTGGCTAGGAGGCTGAGCTTAGTTGGGACTCTGGAATGGAGTATCTGTGTATGGCATTTCTGAAAGTAATCTGGTAGCTGGATTTCTTCCGAGGTAGTTCAGGGCTCCCAGAGTTAGCTGGGATTGCTGGAAGTTGCAAGACTTTGTATGTTTAGCTTATACCTCCAAGAACATCAATTCCACCACATTGCATCGGTCAAGCAAGTCACAGAGAGCAGCCTGGATACAAAGAAAAAGAGTAAAATTTGACTTCTTAGTAAGAGGAGTAGCAAAGATTTTGTGTCCATCTTTATTTTGTTACACAAATGTTTATACCTCAGTTGTAAATACTAGAGACACTTCATACTCAATCTTCCAGTTCTCAAAGTTCCAGACAAAAGTAGCATAAAATATTCATTGTAGAATGATCAGAGTGAAGACTCAGATATTTAATAGGCATTGCCAACTTTTAATCAACTCTTCACTGCTTTGCTTTTCCTTCTTTTACCCTATTTCAAAGACACCTTCCATTTGCTTAGCTCCACAACTCTGTCACCTTTGTCTTCTTAATTGCATGCTCTCCATATCTAATTCATGAACAGGTTCTGTCTTCTGTTTTTACAAAATTTATCCCCAGGTTTAACTCTCTCTTGACCCTTATCAATCTTTTTTTATTAATTAATTTACATTTATTCACTGAGCATTGTCACAGCATACAAAATGTAATTTCCCATCCAGAAGATGCTGCATAGTATCTTTTTTTTAAAGAATTATTTTATTCAATTTTATTCATTCATTCATTCATTCATTCATTTTTTAATTTGACCAGAGAAAGACAGAGAGAGAGGAAAGTGAGAAAGCAAGCCACCAGGTCCAGGACTTGAACCACAGTCGGCCATGTGGGAATGTCCAGCGCTTTAACCACCACGCCACTTGCTGGTCCCAGCTGCATAGTATCTTAATCATACATGTTATTGTCAATAATTTTCCATTTCTAGTTTCGTATGTATATATACACATATATATATGTATATATATATATTTTTTTCCTCCCTATTTCTTAACCTCTGCCATTTCCCATGCTCCTCCTACACTATCTCAGGTGTTCACAGTCCATTCCCTTTTTCTCCCACATTTTATTGATTCACAAAATTTCTGAAATAATCTAACTACTTTCAAAAACAAGCTTTGCTGATATATACATATCTATAAATACATGTCTGACTTAAGGCATGAAACTCTGAGTAGAATGAATATACTATAAGGTAGCACCTAGCTGATGCTATATAGTTTACTATGGTCATTAATTATGTATTTTCTACTATATTTTTCAATTTCAAGAAAAGAATATTTAAATTTAATAAGTCAAAGAAATGCTAAGGAAATATGCTTAAAACTTAAAGCCAAAAACAGGTTGGGATTCTGTTCAAATAGTAGGTACATGAACCTATTGGCAGTTCAAGACAAGACAAAAATTCTTAAAATCGGAAAACAAAGCCTAGAAAAAAATCAACAATGTTTTAGCCAAAAGTCATAAAATTCTATTTCACCAGTTCAGTCTCATGTACTTTATCTTTCGTTGTGATTCAATTTTCCCAATTAAATTGTGGGATATAATATTCAACTCCAGACTTGTCCCTATGATTAACTTGGCCGTTTTCTTAGTTTTTGAACTCTTATTTCTGTGTGTCTATATTTAATTTTCCTGGTATAGCACTCACTTCAGAACTTCTTGGAGATCTGGTCTGGTGTTGGTAAATTCTTTCAGGTTTTGTTTACCTGAGAATGTTCTTGTCTTTTCTTCCCATATGAAGGATACTCTTGCCAGGTACAGTATCCTTGGTTGAAATTACATTTCCCTTAACACTTTGAATATATTTTCCCATTCTTTCCTCACTCGCATTGTTTCCAATGAGAGATCCGCTGTCAGCCTGATGGAGTATCCTTTGTAGGTAACTTGCCATTTCTCTCTTGCCAACCTTAGTGTCTTGTCTTTTTCTGTGTTTTTTGCTCAATATAGCTATAATGTGTCTTGGAGAAGATCTTCTTGGGTTGATTCTATTTGAGATCCTTTGTATTTCTTGGGACTGGATCTTTGAATGCTTCTCTAGGTTTGGAAAGTTTTCTTCCAGGATTTCATGGAATAGATTGTCAATGCCCTTATGAGTCTCTTAGCCTTCTACGATACCAATTATCTGGATGTTTGGATGTTTGATGGTATCTAGTATTTCTTGTAGAGTATTCTCATATTTTTGGACAATTTCCTCAGTTTTCATGGCGGATTTCTCTAGGCCAGTAATACTGTCTTCTACAACTGAGATTTGATTATCAGTGTGATCTAGTCTGCTTTGAATACTTTCAAGAGAGGTTTTGACTTCCTGTATTACAGTCTTCATCTCTAACAGGTCCATTTGATTCTTTTTTAAAGTGTGTAATTCCTCTTTTAGATCTTGCAAGAATTTCCTCACCTCCTGAAGTTCATCAGCTTCTTTCCCCTACCTCTTCGGCAGTTCATTGTCTCTCTTCTCTTCAGTCTCTGTGAGCTTTGTCATCATGAAAATTCTAAATTCTTTATCAGACATTTCCATGAATTTCAACATACTGTCTGAGGATGAAGAGGACTTATTTTTCCTTGGAGGAGAGGTATTTTATTGTTTTTCCATATTTCTTGTGACCCTGCAGTTATTCCTAGTCATCAGATAGATGGTGTGTTTCTTCTAATTCTTGAAGTTAAGTCAGAGTGTTCAGAGGTGTTCACTCTTTGTGCATCAGAATCAGTGGGAATAGAGAAATATTCTGACCCTAACTGTATTCAGATGTATAGATTCTGTTCACTTGGACCTGTCTAGACGTTTAGTAAGCAGAGGCTGAGAAGCAAATGAGTAAAGATAAAAAAAGGGAAAAGAATTAAAGAAGAGGAAAGAAGAAAACATAAAATAAGAAGAAAAAAGGATAATAAAAAACTATAGATTTTAATATTAAAATGCAAAAATTGAAAACCACGTGGAGCACAAGCGTGCTGTACGAAAACACTATTTCACAGCTGAAGTTCAGGATCCATGTGGAGATGGGTCTGGGTTTGTGCTTTTCCTAAACAGATGGGGAGAGGCACCCATGAACACAATAAAGGGGCTTGAAAGCCCAGAGAATACTTTAAAAAAAATTAAAAGACTTAGGGAGACATAGAGAGACAGAGAGAACTAGAGACAAAGAGACAGGTAACTCTACCCACTAGAAATAAGTGGGGAAGAAGTCTCAGCAGAAAATCTTCATTTCAAGTCTCTGAAAGCACTGGTTCACAGCTGAAGTTCAGGATCCACGTTGACCCTTATCAATCTTATACCAACCTTGGCATCTCTAGCCTGGACTGTATCTTCACCCCCAATCTGGTCATCTGGCTTCCTTCTTTTCCTCCCTAGGGTCAATTCATCATGACATTTATTTGAAAATGAATCAATTCATGTCACTCCTCAGTTCTTAAAACTTTCAAGTACTTTCCATTTCACTCAGAATAAGACCTAGGTTCCCTACTGTCATCTAGGAAGCTGCACAAAGTGCTGCTCAACACCTAGTCCTCTTCTCTAATGTCACTTTCTCTGATATACTCTCTGAGCCTGCATGACCTCACTCCTATGCCCTCTCCCTGATTCACCTTTTAGAGAGCTCTCACCAGTAGCCAAACCCATATTTTTTTTCTTTATTTTTGGTCCCCCCTGTCTAGAATACAAGCACTATGTGGGCAGGGCTTTATAATGGTTAAAACCTGTGCCTCCAGTAAATATGATAATGCCTGACCTATTAGTAGGCATCAGATAAATATGAATGAGAGTGTGTCAATGAAGGAATACAAGAATGAATACACAGGGCTAGCAGGTGGTATTGAGATTAAAGCAGCTGAATCATACATGGCCAACTGTGTGGTTTGTGTCCCAGACCTGGTGGCTTGAGAAACACTGAGTGTACGTATGTGTGACCAAAATCCTGAGAAGAGAATGGATAAAAAGGGATTGCAGTATGGCCATCTCTCTTGGAGGGTGATTTTTTATTCCCCTCCCTCCCACCCACTCTCTCTCTTTCTCTCTCCCTCTCTCTCTCTCTCTCTCTCTCTCTCTCTCTCTCCAGCAAGCATATGCACCCTATATAAAAAAACTCAAATATATAAATAAGTGACTGAGTGAAAGAATGAATACACAGCCCCATAATTTCTCCACTTATGTCAAGTCTCAGGATAAAGACTTTCTTTTGCAATCATCCATTATGCCCCTGATATGATTGGCTCCTTTCCATGGAATAATTTATACTTACATTTAATGTATTACTTATTTCATTCAGCCTTATAAAAATATTTACTTACCTGCCAGCATCCTCTCAGGTTGTGTCTCCTAGAGAGCAGGGCTTCTCCTTCCTAGCTGTCTGTGAATCTTGAACAGGCCTTGTAGGTGGGCCTCCTGTCTCAAGAGAGGGTTTAACTGGTGTGAAAGGTTCTAGCCATCTGTGTGCTGTGAAAAGAACCTTATAAAGCTCGGTAGTCTTGGGTTAGCATTGCAAAAAAACCTTTTTTTTTTGTCTGTAAGACTCTTTTCATACCTACTTTAGTTAAACTCTGCCTAAGCAAGTTTTGTATATCAAGGTTCAGTGGCCCTTTGCCAGTGTGTTTCTTTTCCAGTTAAAGGAACATTAAAGTCCTAGTTTGAGAATTATATTAGAAAAGACTTAAATGTAAATGTATAATATCAACTGAACCATATTTTTCCTCTTTATTGGAAGCATAAGCTGTGCATTGACTAATGATCTCTCTTCCTGTTGAGACAGGAATTAGACCCAATGAGTAGGTATAAAGGGCAGAGACCCCCCCCCCCCAAAGAAGAGTCACTATGATAGGAAATGGACACACATGTACATTAAGATAGAGCCAACTTATAAAGTGGAGTCCTCTGGGCAAGCTTTTGAGAAGGGTTGTTCATTGTTCTCACTGGAAATCAAGTATTAGCTTTGACTGATTGCTCACACAGAGAGCTTTTTACAACCAGAGCTGTTTTTGTTGTTGTCGTTGTTATTTTTTGATTTTTGCTATTGGACATGTGCTTGCCAGAGACAGACAGAGACACAGAAAATGAAAAATCATACCCTGGGGGAATGGCCACACCGCAATCTCTTCTCCATTCTCCTCTTGAGATTTTGGGCACCCACACACACATGCCTGGCATGTGTTTTAAGTCGCTGGGTCTAGGACTCAAGCCATGGTCGACTATGTGGGAGACCAACAATGCAACCACTATGACATCTACTGTTGCCACAACCAGAGTTGTTTTACTCCTTACTTGATCAATCACAGCCTATCGAAAAATGCAACCAGAACCTCTTCGAATCCCCTTCCTCCACCCTTCCTTCCACCTTGCTCTTGGCATGAGGAAGCTGGTTATCTTCCTTTCTGCCACCGCAGATATACATACAAACTTCACTACTGTGATGGAACTTTAAGTCAATCAGAATTCCCACGGGGGCAGGGGGACTAATTGGATAGTGCAGCCAGATAGAGGTGCTCCTTTCTTCAAAGACCATCCTGGGCATGCGTGATGAATTAAATCCCTCACTGAGAGAGATGCACAAGCACAGGAAAAAGCCCAGGAAACCAAACAAAGAGGCCAGGTACCATGATAGGCCTCCCTGCTAAATATTCATTCCCAACCGTCAGGATAATTTTATGCCCAGTGCAGTTGTCCTAGGGCAGCTGCCCACCCACAAGCCTTTCTGCCATGGAGGTGTATTTCCTTCCTATTAGAAATCTTTACATTTCTATTAAAACTTCCCTTTTCCTATTCTACCGATATTTGTGATTTTTTTCATTTTGCATCTCAGGGCAGGTCTAATCTTAGAGAGCTGGACTTAAAGAACCTAGGATTTTACACCCTGCAGCTCAACCTCTCCATCCTACAGCATCGCTCCCTACAGGCAACTCACTCCCTGCAAGCTCCTTTGGGATCGCTCTAAGCTAGTTAATGAACTGGCATTTCTCCTCAATATGATAGCCAATCCTTCTGCAAGCCACCTTTCTCTTCTCACATAAAGTCAGCTTCTCAGAGACTAAAGAAGCTGAAGTAAAAACAAGAATCCTGGACAAAGAACACAGATTAAAAATCCTCCACCTCAGTTTTTCATTGAAAACTTATTTTCCATTCCCTATCTGGGAACTCTGATCCCCCCCCCCCCCCCCCCCCCGCTTAATAAACTCTCCACTTTATTGTCTTCTCTGTGTCTGCGTCTGTAATTCTTCATAAGTGTGAGACAAAGAAATGGATTCACTGCTATTCCTGCATTTGGTATTAGACCCACACACCCCAATTTCCTGCATCACAATTTTCCTGCATCACTTTTGACAGCCTTCTAACTCTAACGAATCAGTTTCCTAGAACAATGTTTTATCCACAAGAAGGAGAAGTAGTTTTCAGGTTGGATAGTTTTTGTTCATTCGTGTTCATACTTAACAATTCCAAAGGTCCATTTATTATCCTAGGATCTCAAACATTTGAGTTTGAACTGAATTACTGAACACATTTTTTTTTTTTTTGGAAGCAGTGCAAAGGAACCACAATGGAAAGTACATAGTACCAATAAAACACATGCGTCCTGCAGAATGTTGTATCCAGTATGGGAAGATGAATGCTATTGATGTATCATTTAGAGCCTATTGTGTATTATGCTCAAAATATTTCTTCTGACCTTGATTCTAAAATGAACACCTAAAATATTCCTGATTCTTTCATCTGGTTTTGAAGGGACAGCATGTAAGGAAAACATCACCTCAGCATGATATACATTGATATTTATTTATTTTAAAAAGAGCATTGGTTTTTGATAATCGAAGGAAATGTAGACTCAGGGACTTGTGCTTCTCTTTTGAGGTTTTACAAGCTAAATATGCTCAAACATGAAGAAAAAAGATAACTAATTTTTCAAACCACATTTCAATTATTTTAACAATCAACTAGGGTTTCTTTCTTTTTTCCTTTTATTATTCTGCCACCCTGTAAATAGAGCAAGGTAATTAGGCCATCAGGATTAGAAAAAGAAGTCTGAGATAAAATCCATTAAATTGCAAATCCAACATTACTGCAAGTGTAAAAAGCAACAGAGCAGATATTTTATGTGAATTTCTTTTAAGTTCCATGCTATTTTAGAGATAATAGCCCTATCTAAGAAATAACTTGAGACTTACAGATATGTCTGGAACTTTAATCATATCACATTTCAATTCATTCTATTGTATCTCTAAAGCCAAATTAGTGCATTTATGCTGAAGCTTAAAAATGACATTAGCTTATTTTAAGAATAATATTGCAATAATAAACATTTATTTGGGAGATTTTACTCTGAAATGTAATAGTTTACAAGTAAGGGGATCTACATATTACAGTATAAGTAAACATCTAAATGATAAAAGCTAGTCATTCCTTCAATGACAGACATGATTTTTTCCATTTCTGGCTTCCCTATCTACTAAACATGATGACTTGGATAAATTACTTGGCTTTGCTTAGGGTTCTTGGTCATAAACATCTAAGATTTTAGCTTACTTAGGCATAGGAAAAATTAATTGAATAGGTAACTGATGGGAAGGCTGGAGAGTCAGAGGGAAAAATAGGCAAGAATAAGGGCTGGCAGGTGGCATGGTGGTTAAGGTGCTGGATTCCCACATGGCAGATCATGATTCAAGTCCCAGCTGTCGAGGCTTGCTTTCTCAGTTTCCCCTTCTCTCTCTGGTCAAATTAAAAAATAATAACAATAAATAAAATTAAATATTTCTTAAAAAAATATAGACAAGAATGAGGAAACTACCTAACAGAGACACAGCCTAGGTCCTGGTCCAGGGGCATCTGTCTGGGGACTGCTATCTCTATGCCTGGACTCTAGTTGCCACCATTAAATTAGAAACTACTCTGGTCACTTCTGGACATGTCATGAATAATGGAGGGAGACATTATAACATTGGAGAACTCATGGCTTAATCCTTGGTCCTCTTTGATCGTCATCTATGCTCAATCCTTTTATACTCTCACTTGGCCTCATGGCTTGAAATATTCTCTCTTTAATTCTCCCATGTTTGTATCTCTGCTTGGACTTCTTCTCTGAACTCTAAACATATATCCATCCAATTTTCTCCTTTAATATTTCCACTGGGATGTCCAAGAGAAAACTCAATATAACATGTCCAAAAATGAACTTCTTTTTATTCCCTTTCTTCTCTAGTTTGCACCTGATCATTCTTATGGCATCTTTTCTACCCCCCCCCCCCAACTCTTTGTCCAATTCACTAGGACATTTTCCTGCCTTCATCTTTAAAATGCATCTGGAATCTGACTTCTTCTTAACTCCTCCTGCCATGACCTGAGTCACCGTCATCTCTCATCTTGATTATTACAGTCTCACTTTTGTCCTTGACCTACTCCCGTCACACTCTGTTCTTAATAGCTATAGTCATGGGGTTAAAGTGTGTTCACATTATTTTCATTTAACTTGGCTAAATAACCAGGGCTGATATTTCTCTTCTATTGTATATTGATAAATGATAAAAGCTGATAAATTGTTTTGAAAAATCACCATACCATTTAGCATTCCCACCTGCAGTATATGAGAATTCCAGTTACTTTGTTTTTCCCTCTAGCACTTGGAATTGTCAGATTTTGTCTTGCTTTCCACCCTACTAAGCATATGTAATATCTCACGTGGTTTTAAGTTGCATTTCTCACATAACTAATGATCTTGAGCATCTTTTTGTATGAATATTTGCATTGCATGTATTCTTTAATGAAATGTCAATTTAAATCTCTTTTTTCTTTTTTCTTTTTTGTTATTTCTTTTTATTTCATTTTCTTTTGTACATTCAATCACATTACTTAGCTTTCAAAAGTTGAGTTGTTTCATTATTATTGAGTTTAAGGAGTTCTTTATATAGTCTACGTATAAGTCCTTTAGTAGATATGTGTTTTGCAAATACGTTCCCCCAGTCCATAGCTTGTAGTTTTATTCCCATAACAATGTCTTTCATAAAATAGAAGTTTTAAATTTTGATGGTCAATGTGTCAATTTATACTTGTATGAATCCTAGTTTTGTGTTATATCTAGAAGATGTTTGATCAACCTAGGTCATAAAGACTTTTCTTAGAAGTTTTATAGTTTTTAAGTCTATGATTTATGTAAAATTTTTATAAGAGCTTTATTCATAATTGCCATAACTGAAAGAATCTAGTGTCCCTTAACTGGGTAATGGAGAAACAATTATGGTATATTAATACAGTGGATACAAAAAGAACTAACTATGCTATGTGCAATAGCGTAAATGAATCTCAAATGCATTATGCAAAGTGAAAGAAGTCAGGCTTACCTGGCTACATGGTATATGATTTCATTTTTTTTTTATATTCTGGGAAAGGCAAAACTATCATAACAGAAAACAGATCACTTTTTTCTTTCTTTCTTTATGTATTTATTTTACATTCTATCACTTTGTATCATTACAGGATATACCAAATGAATTTATCCATTGTGAATACATTGTATATTGGTCCAATCAAGGATATTACCATATGTATTATCATCAACAGATCATTTTCCATTTTTGTTCTCTGTCAATATATTGCTTGTTTTTTTCTCTCCTTGATTCCCTCCCTCTCAATGTGCCCCATTTCCCACTCTCCTCCCACACTGCCTGTAGTTTCCACAGTTGCTCTCCATGCCTTTAAACCTTCCACTATTTCAGTGGTGTTCCACTTTAGAGTAGAGGTATATATTGAGTGAGAACATACAATGCCTCTCTCTCATAGTCTGGTTTGCTTCATTTAACAGTAAATCTTCCATATTCATCCATTTTCTATCAAATGCAAAGGTCTCATTTTCTTTTTATCCCTGAGTAGTATTCTATAGTGTATCTCTCACCTCTAACAAAAATTAACTCAAAATGGATCAAAGATATAAATCTAAGACCTCAAACTATAAAGCTACTGGTGGAAAACACACACACACACACACACACACACACAAAACTCTTGGAGACATTGGGATAGGCAAAGCCTTCTTAAATAAGACCACTAAAGAAGAGACGATAATACCAAAAATAGAGAAGTGAGATTATATCAGGTTAAAAAGCTTCTTTGTAGCAAAGGAAACAATCATTAGAGTGAATCAATGAGTACTGGAATGGGAAAATATATTTGCAAACTATGCCTCAGATAAGGGACTGATAACCAGAATATACAGGGAACTCAAGCAGCCCACTGCCCCCACCCACAAAACCATTGATCATCAGAGATCATTGTTTTCCAGGACTAGAAACAAAGGAAAGAAATTGACTACAAAGAGACATGGGAGAATTTTTGGGAGTGATGGAACTGTTTATACTTTTATTGTGTCAGTTGTTGCATGTTTTTTTGTGTCTGTCAAAACTCACAGAATTGTACACAAAAAAATGAACTTCATACTACGTAAATTATTATTTATTTATTTATTTATTTATTTATTGAGACTTTTTTTTTTTTTTGGCTACAGGGTGTGCATGCTCGCTGAAAAGACAAAGAGAGACAGAGAGACAGAAAGCGAGAAATTATCCCCCAGGGGGGATGGCCATGCCGCAATTTCTTCTCCTCCATTCTCCTCTTGGAATCTTGGGCATGCACATACACGCGCCTGGCATGAGTTTAAGCCACAGTGTCTGGGACTCGAACCATGGTCGACTACATGGGTGTCCAGTGACATAGCCATTAAGCTAACTGCTGGTCCCTAAATTATTCTTTAATAGAAATAAATGAGTTGTAGATTGGGTACAATTGATAAGCCCACACTGATATATCACTATCATCCATAATTAAACTTACTGGGATCACTCTTGGTAGTGCACATTCTAAGGGTTTGGACAAACTTATGACCTGGAGGTTCAAATGTAACAAATGTACCATTTTGGTAGAGATGTTAATAACAGGGAAGAGTTTTGCAAGGGCTGGGGCATATAGGATTTTTATGTATCATCCTCTCAATTGTTCTGTGAACTGAAAACTGCTCTAAACAGTAAAATCTTGAAAAAAGCTGAAATAAGTACTTATCTGTTGAGACCAGCAAATGGCATGATGGTTATGTCACTGGAATCTCACATGGCCAACTGTGGTTAAGTCTTGGACTCAGTGGCTTGAAATTCATGCCAAGAGTGTGTGTATGCATGCCCAAAATCCCAAGAGGAGAATGGAGAGAAGGGATTGTGGTATGTCCATCCCCTGGGGAGTGAGTTCTTATTTTCTGTCTGTCTCTCCGGCAAGCACATGTGCCTTAGAGCAAAAAACTCTCTAAAACAAATATATATATATATATATATATATATATATATATATATATATATATATATATATTTGGTAAATAATAATCCTAGTGATTACATCAAACCATTACTTCCTTGGCTCAAAACCATTCTGCTTGGAGTAAAAACCCAAATCACTGCAATGACTGTCTCCACTCATTTCACGTCCACTCCAGTCAAACTGGCTTCCTTGATATTTCTTAAACTCGCTTCTCTCAGGGCATTTTCACTAACTGCTCCTTCTGTTTAGATTCTTCTCTCCTAGATCCATGATTCACAGGATGTGTGCTGAGGTGTCTTGAGACACCAAATCTACTTTGCAGTGATGTTGAGGGATATTTTTTTTAAATCACAGGAAATAATAATAATATTAATTAAAAAATGATAGGAAATACAGCAACATCTGCTGGACAAATCACAGACTATAGTTTAAGGTAGTTGAAAGTTTCACCATTAAACTGTGTGACATTACTTCAGATGACATTACAGTTTTGAGGGGAAAAAAAATGTACCATCTTAAGAACTAACAGCCAAGTGCTACATGAATGTTATATAGAAGAGGAAATGAGAGTAGAGATGTCCTATAGGAGTCCAAAGACTTAGAAGTTTTGTTGTGCACAGTAGGACATCCATCCATTTACAAAGTAATTTTGATTATTTTTGAATGGCATAGGAGCCAAGTGGTGGGTGCAGTGGTAATGAAACTGGCCCCACATGGGAAAGGTCTTGGGATCACGTTCTAGGAGACGTCTGATCAAGCTGGATGTGTCTACATGTGCCATTTATTCAGACAAGCTGAGACTGGGGGCAGACTGCAGTGTGAAAGACCTGTTGAGGATACCTGTTTCTCCCTCTTTTTCTCTGTTTCTATCTCTCATGAAATAAATAAATGAATAAACTTACACAAAAACTAAGAAAAAAAAATTTTCCCCTCTATTTTGGAAAGCTAATGAACTGTGCTATGGTCCTTTCAGAGAAATGATTCCATCCTTCGCTTCCTGTTTGCAGTGGGTGGTGCTATCAGTCTCCCAATTAAACTAATAGAACAGGGACTTTCCTAAACTTAGGGGAAGGGCAAAAACACAAGAAAGTCAAAATAAAATGGCAAATGTTCACATTATGATGTAATCTTTCCAAGCTTTAGTTTACTGATAAACTGGAACAACTAATAACATTTCCTTTTTTTAAAATTAATTTTATTTATTTATTTTTGTATATACATTCAATCGCATTGTTTAGCTTACAATGTGAGCATTTCAATATGTGAACATTTCTCCCCAGTCCCATTGATCAAAATATCTTCGACCGATAACACCACACTTCCGCATCCCATCAATGTTCTACCTCTGTATCCCTTCTCCAAATGCCCTTCGTTATCTAAGACCTCATACTATAAAGCTGCTCCTGAAAAACACTGGGGAAACTCTGGGAGACATTGGTGTAGGGAAAGACTTCTTAAATAAGACCTTCAAAGCACAGTCGATAATCCCCAAAGTAGACAAGTGTGATTACATCAGACTAAGAAGTTTCTGCATAGCATTTCCTTTTTGAGGGCATCTTGAAAATGAAATGAGCTCAGACCTAGAAAGTAGTTACCAAAGTGCCAGCCACTGTAGATAATACCCATCAGCTGAATGGGTACATACTTTGTCTTTAGGACTGAAATAGCCTACCTGAAATGTGTGGGGAACTGTATATTGATGAATTAATTTTATCTACTGTCAGAGGTTCAATTTTAATAAGGTCCTCAACAAATGGTAGTAGAATTTAGTTACTAGTCATTTAAAAATGAAACATAAGATGGCCTCTTCCATTAAACATCTTATGATCTGAAAGCAGTGATAATTCATACAAAAAGTAGAATGTGATTGAGCCCTCCTTTTTATGCTTATTGGCAATTTTTTATATGATCATTTATCTTATTTTTATGCATTCAATCACTGTATGTCATTACAGCATGAAAAATGAATTTCCTCAGCATGAATATACTACATGAGTCCAGTTAAAGATATTATTACACTTCTTATTATCAACAGATACTTTTCCATTTTTGTGTCCCATAAATGTTTTGCTTCTTTCTTTTCCCCCTTATTCCCTTCCTCTCAACCTCCCCCATTTTCTCCCTTCCTCCCCCGCTGTCTCTAGTATCTGCGATTGTTCTCCATGCTTTTATATCTTCCAGTCTTTAGATTTCTGCCATATAGTACAAAATTCAGTGTATAGGGAGTGTGGGCATACAATGCCTCCCTTCCAAAGTCTGGCTTGCTTTGCTTAGCAGTATATTTTTCACATTCATCCACTTTATGTCAAATGCCAGTCTCATTGCTTTTTTGTGGCTGAGTAGTATTCCATACTGTGTATGTGCCACACTTTTCCAATCCATTCATCTGTTCATGAACATTTGGGTTGGTTCCATGTCTTAGCAATTATCAATAATGCTGCAATAAACATGGATGTGCAAGCACTTTTCCAACTGAGTATATTCCTATCCTTTGGGTAGAAACCCAGGAGTGGAATTTTTGGATCATATGGTGGTTCTATTGAATCATTGGAAAAGACATGACACATTTTTGCATAGAAAAATAAGTAATGACTTTTCTGATGCCCCAATATTTTTAGGTCTTTGAGGAACCTACATATTGTTCTCTGCAGAGGTTGCACTAATTTACATCCCCACCAATAATGTAGGAGAGTTCTTTTTTCTCCATAGCCTTGCCAGCACTTATCATTGTTTATTTTTTTAATCTTAGCCATTCTGACTGGGGTTAGGTGGTATCTCATTGTGGTATCAATTTGCATCTCCCTTATGATTAGGAATGTTGACAT
Organism: Tupaia tana; assembly: GCA_026018925.1. Taxonomy (NCBI): domain Eukaryota; kingdom Metazoa; phylum Chordata; class Mammalia; order Scandentia; family Tupaiidae; genus Tupaia; species Tupaia tana. The sequence goes on from JAKSZU010000015.1 coordinate 50,495,633, forward strand.
TTTTTCATATTTTTTTTGGCTGTTCATATATCTTCCTTAGAGAGTTGTCTGTTCAGCTCATTTGCCCATCATGTAATTGGGTTGCTCATTTTTTGGAGGGCCGAGTAAGCTCATTGAGCATATTCTAGTTATCAGTTCCCTGTCTGAGGCATAATTTGCAAATAAATTTTCCCATTCAAAGGGTTGCTGATTCACTCTAACTATTGTTTCTTTTCTGAATGGAAGCTTTTTAACCATTTGCCTATTTGGGGGATTATTTCCTGTGCTTTAGGGGTCTTATTAAAGAAGCTTTTACCTGCTCTGAAGTTTTCAAGTTTTTACCTTCATTGTTCATCAATGATTTTATAGTTTGAGGCCTTAGGTTTAGATCTTTGATCCATTCTGTTGTTAATGGTGAGTGATAGGGGTCCAGTTTACCTTTCTCCAGGCCATTACCCAGTTTTTCCAATATCATTTGCTGAAGAGATTTTCTTTTCCCCACTGGATTGACTTTGTCAAAAATCAGTTGGTTGTATATTTGGGGGTTTATTTCTGGGGTCTCTATTCTGTTCCATTGGTCCACATGCCTGTTTTCTGTGCCAATACCATGCTGTTTTGGTTATCACAGCTTTTATGTATTTTGGAGTTCGGGAATGAGATACCTCCTACTCCACTCTTCTTGTACAGAATTGCTTTGGCAAAATGGGATCTTTCAAAATTCCAGACACATTCTATGATATTTTTTCTAAATCTGTAAATAATATATCTAGTAATTTGATTGGAATCACATTAAATTTGTAGATTAAAATTTAGATAAGAAATGTTATGAACATTCTCATTAAAATTCAGTATTGAAATTTTGAAAGTCGTTTATTAACTGTCAAGAACTATGGAGTATGAGTTAAATTTTTCTTGATATGTAAAGTAAATGTGGAAAAATGGAAAAATAAATAAAAAAAGAGGAAACAAAATTTGTGGATTAATTTGGGTAGGATTAACATTTTTATTATATTAATTCTTCAAATTCAGAAACATGGGATGTCTTTCCACTTTTTGGTGTTATTTTCAAAGTCTTTTTTTAGTTTTTCAGTTATCCTTGTAGAGGTCTTTGACTTATTTGTTAAGGTTTATTCCTAGGTGTCTTATACGTTTTCTAGGTATTGTAAATGAAAATGTTTTCTTCAATTTTACCTCAATCTGCTCCTTGTTCATGAATAAAAATGCTGTAAATTTTTGTATGGCGATTTGGTATCCTGCCACTGTATTGTATACATTTATGACTCCCAGGAGTTTTTCTTTTTTTTTTTTTCCTTTTCTTTCTTTTATTTTGTGTGAATCTTTTGGATTTTCTATGTGTATAATCATGTCATCTGCAAATAGAGATAATTTAACTTTTTTTTCTTATTTGAATGCCTTTTCTTTCATTCTCTTTTCTGATTGCATTGCAAGACTATTGAAAAGGAGGAGAGAAAGTGAGCAGCCTTGTCTCGTTCCAGGTTTTAGTAGAAAAGCTTCAATATGATGTTAGCTATGGGTTTTTCATAGATACCCTTCATTGTGTTGAGAAATGTCCCTTTTATGCCGATTTTGTTGAGAGTCTTAATCATGATGGAATATTAAGTTTTATCAAATGTTTTTTCTGCATTAATTGATATGAGTTTTATCTTTCTGTTAATATGGTGTATTACATTTATTGTTTTGTGTATGTTGCACCATTCTTGCATCCCTAGAATAAACCCTACCTCATTGTGATGTATAGTCTGTTTAATGTGTCATTGGGTGCAATTGGCTAGCATCTAGTTGAGTGTTTTTCCATCTATTTATCAGAGATATTGGTCTGTGTTTCTTTGTTTGTTATGTCTTTAGTTTGGAGATGAGGGTGATGGAAACTTCATAAAATGAGTTTGGGAGGGGTTTTTCCTTTTGGATCTTTAGAAATAGTTTGAATAGAATGGAATGTAGCTCTTCTTTAAAAGCGTTATAGAATTTAGAAGTAAAACTATTTGGACCTGGGCGTTTCTTTGCTGAGAAGTTATTCACTACTGATTCAATCTCGTTGCTTGTTATTGGTCTGTTCAGGTTTTTTATGTCTTCCTGATTCAGTCTTGGTAGATTATTTGTGTCCAGAAATTTGTCCATTTTGTCCTGGTTTTATTTGTTGGCATATAGTTAGTCATAGTATTCTCTAATGATCTTTTGTATTTCTGTTATATCTGTTGTAATATTGCTTGTTTCATTGTGAATTTGATTTATCTGCTTCCTTTCTCTCTTCTTCTTAATGAGTCTAGCTAACAGTGTATAGATTTTGCTTATCTTCTCAAAGAACCAGGTTTTTGTTTTATTTATTTTCTGTATAGTTCTTTTATTCTCTATTTCATTTATTTCAGCTTGAATCCTTATTATTTCTTTCTTCCTAGAATTTTATTTTTCTTTGTGGTTGTTTTTCCAGTTCCCTAAGGTGTATTGTTAGGTTGTTTATTTTCCACCTTTAAATCTTTAAAAAAAGTTTTTTATGTGCACTAATTACTGTGAACTTCCTTCTTATCACTGCTTTCATTGTGCCCCATAGATTAATGAATGTAGCATTAATGCATTATCATTGATTTTGATAAATCTTTTTATTTCAGTCTTAGTTTCTACAGTGGTTATGAAGTCATTCAGGAGTAGGTTGTTTAATTTTTATAAGTTTATGTATTTTCAAGATATTTTTCTGAAATCTTTTTAGCTTAATTCTATCATGGTTGAAGAAGATGCTAAATCTAGTTTCTGTGACTTTGAATTTGTAAAGGCTTGATTTGTGCCCTATCATGTAGTCAGTTTTCAAAAAGGTTCTATGTGGGAGTGAGGAAAATGTATATTTTGTGGTTGTTGGGTAGAAAGTTCTATAGATGTCTGTCAAATTCATTTCATTTATGGTGGCCTTTAAATCTTTTATCTCTTTGCTTATTTTTTACATAGATGATCTGTCTAAAAGAGATATGGGGTATTGAGATACCCAACGATTAGTGTGTTGCAGTCTCTCTCTCCCTTTAGATCTAGCAGTCTTTTTTTCATGCATTTGGGTGCTCCCAAGTCGGGTGCACAGATATTTATATGTGTTATATCTTCTTGGTGAATTAGACCTGTTAGTACTATATAGTATCCTTCTTGTCTCTTCTTACAGTTTTTGTCTTACAGCCTATTTTTGTCTGATAACAGTATCATGATTCCAGCCTTTTTAAAATTTTCATTGGCATGGAATATCTTTTTCCAGCCCTTCACTTTCAGTCTGTGTGTATATGTCTTTATCCATGACATGCACATTTTGTAGGCAGCAAAAAGAGGGTTTCTGTTTTTTTATTTATTTTTTATTTTTTTATCCATTCATCCAATCTGTGTCTTTGATTGGAGAATTTAATTAATTAATATTCAATGTTATCAATATTTGAGAAATTTGTCTTCACTGTATTGTTTTCCATTCTCTTGATCTTTTTTGTTGTTGTTCTCTTTTTTCTGTCTGTCTCTCATTAGTTTTCCTGATATAGTACTCCCTTCAGTACTTCTTCAAGAGCTGGTCTAGTATCGGTAAATTCTTTTTCTTTTTCTTTCTTTCTTTTCCTTTGCTTTTTAAAATTTTTTACTTTATAATTTCTTATTGAAGATAGTTTTGATTTTCCCCCCTAGTCCAACCATCTTTTATGTATTGGTGAATTCTTTCAGTTTTTCTTTGGGAATTATTTTACTCATTCTTCCTATTTGAAAGATAATCTTTCTGGGGATAGTATTTATGGTTGAAATTATTTTTCTTTTAGTATTTTGAATATGTCTTCCTAGTCTTTTCTTGCCTGCATTGTTTCAGTTGAGAGGTGCAATGTTAACCATTAGGATAACCTTTGTAAGTGACTTGATGTTTCTCTCTTGCCATTTTTAGCTTTTGTCTGTGACTTCGCCAATCTGGCTGTAATATGCTGTGGAGAAGATCTTTTTACATTGATTCTACTTGGGTTATTTTGTATTTCTTGGGTCTGGGTATCAGCATGCTTTTCTAGATTTGGGAGGTTTTCTGCAAGTATTTCATGGAATAGATCTTCTATGCCCTTGTCTGATTCTTCACTTTATGGAATACATATTATTCATCTATTTGGGTTTTAAATTATTTTTGGTGGTTTTTATCTAAATCAAAGATTTTTACCTTCAACTCTGAGATTCTGTCTTCTGCATGATGCAAACTGCTATTAATATTTCCAAGGGAGCTCTTGATTTTTGTATTGCTGTCTTTATCTCTGGAAGTTCTGACTGGTTCTTTTTTATGACGTCTATCTCTTCTTTCAGATTCCAGGAAGATTCTTCATCTTGATTCTGAATTCTTTCTTTTCTTTTCTTTCTTGCTTTTTTTTTTTTTTTTTTTTTTTTACATTCCTGCAAATTCTTTTGTTTTGTCTATGGTTGAAGAAGTGTTACTTTATTCTCTTGAGGGAGAGGTTTTTCCATATTTCTGTGTCTCTGCACTGGTTTCTAGTCATCTAATGGATTATACATTTCTTCCTACTTTTCTGGTGTCAGTTCTGTAGTGCTAGGAGGGAGGAAGAGCTCTGCTTCTCAGATGTGGCCTTGGTAGAGAGCCTTGTCTTCTAGTCAGAGAAGAGTGTATATAGCCAGACTTAGGTGTTGGTACCTTTCCCAATTTCTTGGGCCAAGATGCACCTGGGGCTGAACTGGAGCATTTCAACTGGGGGAGAGAGTAGGTTCAGTAAACTATGAACTCTCAAAATATTCCTTGGTGTGCAGAAGGTACCTAGAGGTACGAGGCAGTCTTCCTGCCTCAGTTGGTCTCACTGACTGTTGTTGCTTCCTGCTTCATGTTACAGGCTTGGGGCGATTAAACATTCTTGCATGGAGACAGAAGAGAAATAGGCTTGGGTTGGAATAGTAGAAAAGGTTTCAGTGACAAGCAACTAAGTTGGTTTCTGGACCCAGCAATGTAGGAATTTGGAACTGTTGATATTTAAGGTGGAAAGAAATTGATAGCTTAGAAGTGTGTGTGTATTTCTTTAATTTTATCCTTTTCAAAGGAGAGGCTGAGAATGTCAGCAGTTCACCTGTTTCTCTTCTGTATACCCCTGGCTAATCCTAAACTGATTTATGCATTTTTTAAATGGCACTTTCTTTTCCTGGTACACAAAATTGTCACAGCACGAAGTTTAATATGATGGTATACTTTTTGGGATATTACTGGTCTCAACTCCTTTTCTTTTCAAAAGTTTTTTTTTGGGAACCAGCATCTCTAATGTCTCTCTCTGTCTGTCTGGCAAGTGCACGCGCCCTATAGCAAAAATCTCTCCAAAAAAAAAAAATTTTTTTAAAAAAGTAATTAATTAATTAAAAAAATTTAAATTATAATTTCTTTTTTTTTGCTCGAACTAATATTCTAGTTACTTCTTTTCTTATCTCAATAGTCCCTGAAAGCAAAAGTGTTCATATATGTTATGAGATGTGCTAGAATGTAAGGCAGCTGTCTGGCCTGTCTTTGCTGCTTGGTAAGAATTCATTGGTTACATGGAAAGAATTTATTATGGCCTCTCTTGTTAGCTCATTTCTCTCATTTGTGCTATTTCCAGAATTCAAACCTCTACTTATTTTGCTGTTTTGTTCTATCGCTCCCTAATCCAGAGCCTTGCTAACAAGATTCCCAGCTGCTTTAAAAAATGCTTTGAGTAAATGCCAGAAGGTACAAGAGGCATTTACTCAGAAAATATTTTTAGAGCTGCTGATGGTGTTTACAGTTAGAGCGATAATTGAAGGCCTCATTCTCAATTCAAAAGCAAGTAAACACAAGGGTCTTCTCAGCTTGAAATGTGTTGTCTTTTTAAAACATTGGTCTAATCTGTAGGAGAGCAGCAGTATTAATTTATCCTCACCTTCAACCTGATGCCCGCAGCCTCATTGCTACTTAGAAGAAAACACACATTTAAACAGTTTGAATTTATTTTTTTTGTTAATTTTGTATTTTTAAATTTAAAATGTTCTAGTAGATAATATATATTCATGGATGAAATACAAAAAGTGCAAAATTTGTACAGGGGATAGTAAAAGTATTTCCCACTCTACCTTCCATCAGTCTAGTTTCCTTCCTCAGTCAGTCAACCACTATTGGCTTCTTGTGTGTTCTACCAACTAAAGTTTACATATATGGGCATGAAATGTACCCAAATGGTATATGCCATTGTGCATCTTGCTTTTTTTCAATTAATGCTGTATCTTGGCTACCCTACTAGATGATTAAATTCAGAGCTGGTTTATTTTTATAAGCTGGCATAGTCTTCCATCATGCAGATAAACTGTCACTTGTTGAATCTGCCTTGACTGATAAACATTTAGGTTGTTTACTATTACAACCAAAGCTGCAATTCAAATTCTTGCACAAATGTCATTTTAAGCATCTATAATAAAATATTTTCATTTTTTTTCTGTGAGTGATGGAGATGGAGAGAGAGAGAGGAGATAGAACGAGAGAGGAGTCAAAGTGACAAGCTCTTCAATATGGTCTTGATGTCCTAGCAATCCCCACTTCAGTCAGCCCTAGGTAATGGTGAGATGTGGCCTTCTTCCTTTCTCTCTCTCCTCCTCCCTAGGTAATGGTGAGATGTGGCCTTCTTCCTTTCTCTCTCTCCTCCTCCCTCCCACATCCCTTCTTTCTTTTCTTCCTTCCTCCTTTCTTTCTACCCTCCCTTCCTCTGTCTTAAAAAAGACTCTCTAGTTCAAGATTATGAAAACCTTGCATATTTTAGTTTAGTTTGTTGGGGACTTCATAGCTATATTATTATTATTTTTTAATCCATCCAAATTTTATTTTTTAACAGCAGAGACACAAATATCTTTGCCCAGAAATTTAGTTGTTTTTGCACCATTCATTGGATAATTAATCCTCTCCCACTGATAAACAGAATTATCTTTACCATATATCATCTCTCAGTAAAATTTGAGTTTACTCTGTATTTTTTTCTGTTTCATTATATCTAAAGACTGTTATACCTACAAATACGTTTTACTATTTGGTTGAAATACTTCTTCATTTATAGTCTGGTTTTTTTTTTTATATAAACTTTAGAACAAGCTTTAAATAATATATTTCATTATCTTAAGAATATTTTTCATACTTTAAATTTTCTTGGAGAGGTTTTTTTTTTTTTTTTTCTATAGGGTATGTGTACTCTCCCCCAGGGGGATGTTACATCGCAATCCCTTCTCCTCCATTCTCCTCTCAGGATCTTGGGCATGCACGCACACATGCCCGGCGTGAGTTTAAGCCACCGAGTCTGGAACTCAAACCGCGATTGACTACATGGGAATCCAGTGACATAGCTATTACACCAACTGCTGGTCCCAATATTTTTTAATGAATTAAAAATGTTATTGGTCTTTTCTATCTCAAAAAAATGACTGCAAATTTTTATATTCTCATGTAACATTTCAAAGTTTTTAAAATATAAACATACATTTTTGTTGTTTATTTGTACACACTGTATGTATATTTTATATTCTACATGTATTAATATTTTAGTTGGAAAAATGTGTTTGTATAGGGCTAAAGTGTTGATTTTTCTTTCTTTTTTAGGCTTTTGCCATAGGGTGCATGCGTTCACTGAGAGAGACAGAGCTAGGGAAAATGAGAAATCAGCCCCTCCCCGCCAGAGGAGATGACCATACTATAATCCCTTCTCTTTCATTCTCCTCTTGGAATTCTGGGCATAAACACACACACATACCAAGCATGATTTTCAAGCCTCCCTGTCTGGGACTTGAACTGTGATTGGCCATGTGGGTGTCTAAAACCTTAACCATCACACCACCTGTTGGCTCCATGTGTGTTTTTTTTTTTTTAATTAAAATTTGTTCATTTATTTCTCCATGAAATAGAAAAAGAGACAGAATTAGAGAAACAGGCACCTCTGACATGGTCCTCCGACGTCACACTCCATCTCCAGCTTTAACTAGTCAGATCATGGGCACACCCTCATGTGCCTGGCATGCACAGGGTGACCCTGGGACACAAACCTGGGACCCTCCCATGTGGATTCAGCAGAGCACCGTGTCACCACTGTGCCACCAGCTGGCCCTGATTCTGGTATATTAGTATAGCCAGGAATTTTCTGGGTTCTGATTCAGTTCTAAGAATTTTCTAGCTTACTCACTTGGGTTTCCCAGGTGTACAGACCATATTCTCTACACTTCATAATAATTTCCCACATCTCTAATTTAAAAATAACTCATTTCTTTTTCTTGCCAAATGCCTTAACTAAGAACTCCAGGACCACGCTCAATAATAGTAACTTTAAGGATTAACATTAAATAGCAGTGACTATGGTGATCTTTTTCTCGCCTTGTCACATTTTTATTATTTCTTATTAAACAGATTTTTTTAATGTTTGTATGAGATAGATAATGATATTAAGGATGCAGTCTTCTAATCTTATTTAGTTAGGAGATTACTTGGTTGTTAGTAAGAATAGATACTGAAGTTTATTAAATGTTCTTCAATGTTAGAAATGGTAATTTATTTTTTAAATAATTTTTCTTATTGTAAGAGGGCATGTGTGCTTGCCAGAAAGAGTAACGGAAAGAGAGCAAAAAAGCATCCCCCAGTGGGGCGTGGTCATGCAGCAACCCTTTTTCTGCCCTTTCTCCAGCCCTTCAGGATTTGGGGCATGGAAGCACACCTGTCTGGCATGTTTTTCAGACAGCTGGGGCCAGGATTTTAACTGCAGTTGGCAATGTGGGATCCGATGCTCCATGTATAGTGCTTGCTTATCCAATGTGCTACAGGGCTGGCCTTATTTATTCGTTTGGTATATTAATATGTCTAAATATCATTATAAATCTCCTAATAGTGAAACATCCCTGAATTCTTAGAGTAAACATGACTTATCCAGGTGGTGGTGTTCTTTAAATGCACTCCTAGCTTCTATTTGGTAATATTTTATCAAAATTTCTGCATGGGTTTTGACATCACATCACTGTTATTTGTAAGCATGTATCCTTGAATGGATTTGCAGAATTCCTCTCTCAAAAGATCAGACTCTTGAACTTTTTGAAGAGTACACAATTCTTTTATTTTTCCTCAATTGTTTCTATGACATTTAGACAACTTAGATTTTTAATGCGGTTGTTTTGAAAATTTATACTTTCTAGAAAGGTATCAGTTTTATTGAGTTCAACAAAGCAATTTCTTATTATTCTTTTTAAAATTAATTAATTAATTAATTAATTAATTTATGGAGAGGTTTTTGCTATAGGGCACATGCGTTCACCAGAAAGACAGAGAGAGACAGAGAGACAGAAAGCGAGAAATCACCCCCCTAGGGGAGATGGCCACACCACAATCCCTTCTCCTCCATTCTCCTCTCGGGATCTTGGGCACAAATGCACATGCGCCCAGCATGAATTTAAGCCACCAGGTCTGGGACTCAAACCATGGTCAACTACATGGGAGTCCAGTGACATAGCCAGTACACCAACTGCTGATTCCAATTTCTTATGATTCTTTAAATTTCTCTTCATTTGTATTATTTGCCTGCTCTTCTTTCTTATGTCAACTATTTGTACATTCTTTTTTTTTGTTTTCTTTTTCCTGAATGAGGCTAGCTAATGACTTCTCTACTTGACTATGTTCCCCTCTAAAGGAAAAATCAGTTTTAAAATTAATTCTTTATGTCTTGGGACCAGCAGGTGACATAATGGCTATGTCGCTGGACTCCTATGTAGTGGACCGCGGTTCGAGTCCCAGACCCAGTGGCTTAAACTCATGCTGTGTGTGTGTGTGTGTGTGTGTGTGTGTGCCCAAGATCCCGAGAGGAGAATGGAGGAGAAGGGATTGCAGCATGGCCATCCCCCTGGGAGGTGATTTCTCACTTTCTGTCTCTTTGTCTCTGTCTGTCTTTCTGGTGAGCACATGCACCATATAGCAAAAACCTCTCAAACAATTTTAAAAATTAATTTTGTATGTCCTAATTAATTTCATTTTTTCTGATTTTTTAAATATTATATTGTTTTTCCCCAACTTTAAAAATAGAATTCCTAATTATTACTTTCTTTTTCTTACTTAGGTGTTTGACTATAAATTTTCCCCTGAGCACTATTTCAGCTGTCTTCATAGGTTTTGATATATATTTACATTTTTATCTACATTATATATAAACTCATAATTATAGTCATATTTGTTTCTATAATAGACCTAAATGATTTTACTATCACGCGTTTAAATATTAAGTAATGTTCATTTTTATTTTATTTTTAATGCAATTATTTTTTTTTCCAGAGGGAGTATTGTTAATTTCTAAGTGCATGGAGTTCTTTCACTTTTTTTAAGAGTTTTTTCTTATAGAGCAGGTGTGCTCATTGAAGAGAGAAACAGAGACATTGAGAAATCACCCCTGAGGGGGGATAGCCGTGCCACAATCTCTCCTCCTTTCTCCTCCTGGGGTTTTGGGCACTCATACACACATGCCCATTATGATTTTCAAGCTGGCAACTCCAGGGCTCAAACCATGGTTGGGCATATGGCAGTTAGATGCCTTAATCACTGTCACCTGCTGGCCCCACTAGACCTCATTTTAAGTGCCAAGCTGCAGAGGAGAAAAAATGCAAAATCTCTCCTCATATAAGTCTATGTTCTAAAGTAAGCAGAAGAGAGACAATGAACAAGATGGTGAGTTTAAGAGCTGATCCTGCCTGCTACCCATCCCCACTCTTGGCCTCATATAAAATTCTTCAGGAAGAACATTGGGAATTTGGGGACTGGCTTTCAATTATGGTTGTCATCCCTGAGTTTACTGGACCTTGAAAGGCAAAAAGCAGTCCATTAAAGTCATTCTGCTTCCTGGCCTAGTTGGTTCTCTGTCACCTGTCAACAGCTTTTACAAATTTCGGCAAGGAACAACACACCATCATGCTTACAGTACTCTATCAAAAGCTCATAATCCAAAACATGAGGAAGCATGAAGCAAACCCCCTAATGAAGGACACTTGACAGTTGTCCTGACAGCTACTAGCCACGTGTGTCTCTTTTAATTAAAATGAAAGAAAACTACAAACTCAGTTCCTTAGCTCTGTTAGCCATATTAGAAATGCTATTTCATCTGTCTGGTGGTGATCACACTGGACTGCACAGAGGCAGAGTTCAGTTCCATCATTGCGATGTCATCACTGGGTGGTGCCAATCTATAATAACATTAAAATGTCAAGGTCAGGAAAGACCAAGGAAGACTGCGAAGCTGTTCCCAAGTAAAGGAGACTAGAGTGAGTAACAGCTGAATGCTGTGTGAGGTCCTGGGCTGGATCCCACAATAGAAAGGACTTCGGTAGGGTGAATGGCAAAATCAAAATAGGACTTTTGTATTAGTCAATGATATTCTATCAGTGTTAATGTCATGATTTTGGTTATTGTGGTGATGTAAAATGTAAACATTTGTATTATTTTTGCAACTGTGTGGTAAGTCTGAAATTATTTCAAAGTTACAAAGTTAAACAAAATATGAAATACCCTTTGGCCCTATCTGGCTAGTTATGTTATTTTATCTTTTATTGTTTAATGCATTCCATTTTATTTCATGGGTACGATTCATTGATTACTGTCCATTTATTAGTGGAGGCGTGAGTCATCCACCCCCTAGCTGGCAGGAAGGACCTCACTGCTAGAGGCAGGTAGGACATGGATAGTCCCCAGCATGCTGTTCCCTATCAGAGAGGTTGTCAGCATTTTACCACAGGTGACCTGGGGTGTGATTCTTGTAGAACTGAATGTTCTGGCAGATGCAACATGTCAGGTATTTGAGAAGCTCAGGAGAAGTAGTAATTATAATGACGACGGAACTGAATGCCACTTGCTAAGTACAAATGATGCATTGAAGAAATTCAACAAAAGGTCAAGAGCAATTAATCATCAATTTCAGGCAGAATGTGAAAGTCAGAGAACCTCCTTTCCATTGTGTAAAATAACCTTCATATCCTGCCTGCAGCTGGGAGGCAGTAAAAATCTGAGGACGAGGCTTAGGACTTAATTAAAAAGGTAGCATCGCTCCAGAGAAGATGGTTGGATTTTCAGGCCCCTGGCCATCCTGCAACGCATTGGTCCCCGCCATATTGATGACATCATGCAGGTTGGGCTAAATTCACAAGAATTAGTAAGTGCATTAGATACAGATCTTGGTGAGAGGCATGTGTTCCAAAGAGCAGGAGTAAACTCTGTGAAGATTCAGGGGCCTCTCAGGTCTGGTGGCATTCAGGTAAAGTATTGGGCCTCCCACCTTTGACTACTAGGAAGGGAGCACGAATCCTGATAATACTCTTTAAATTCCAGGCAGCTTATTTAATACTTTACATACTTCTCTGACTCATTTACTAGATTCCATGGAAGGCTGCCAGTTTCAAGTATTTTGAAATACTTGAATAGGGTGCTAGAATAAGGCAGGACTCTAGCAGATCCAAGCTATGCTGTAAATAGCCTTGTTGCTTGGCCGAAGTGCTCCATCAGACCCTAAGGCACTAGAGGGACCTACGAAGGCTAAAAAGATTTTGTGGACCTTGGAAAATCATATTACTAAAAAATAGTTTAGCCTTAGGGTTCTGAAGCAAGGATGAGAACAGAGATTCATGCAGATACAAAATAGCCCACTACATGTTACTGGGTTTTGTAGAGAGAGAACACTTGATAGTGGTACATCACCTAAACTTAGAATTATATCTTTCTTTATGTCAAATCTACCATGTTTTAAGGTTGGGTGGGACCTGCAATAATCCACTGTGAGATGGAAGCCATATAATCAGAATTAGGCAAAGGCAAGGACAGAGGGCATAAATAAGCTGGATGGCAAAGGATCCAGGTCCTGATGCCATTCAGCAATATTTCACCAGAATCTCTTCTATAGCTCACTCCTATGGCCATCTCGTGTGTGTGTGTGTGTGTGTGTGTGTGTGTGTGTGTGTGTCTGTCTTTGGGCAGACGAGGAATATAGTGGATGGAGCCGTGGCCCTGAAAGCGAGCTCTGAGGATGAAGTCCTTCCAGTGGGCACAAACTTAGTCAGTTTGCAAGAATGCACCTGGTCACCTACTTCCCATGGAGAGAGAAGTGCTCCACTTAACATATGATACATGCAATTCATCAACTGTGGGGACAGCTTTTCTGTTTTGTCTGGAATCCAGAAGGAGAAGGATTGGAAAGACCAAGTACAAGAAGGTCTGGGTAAACGCGTGGTAGTAAACTGAGGGAATAGGCACAAAGTATAACTTCCATTTGCTTGTTTTGCATAGAGTGTACCCTCTAGCAGAGGTACAAGGCAACCAAGTGGACAGAATGACTTAATCAGTTTAAGGTGGTCAGCCTCTGCCATTGGCCACTTCATAGTTGGCACACGAATAGATGGAAGATACAAATGGACCCAACAGCGTGAAGTCCCATGTGACAACTTGTTGGAAGGAATCCATTGTATAGCAACAGACCTGCAGGGATCCACTGGTCCTAGCACATACCACATCACCTAGAAGCCACCAACCTCACACAGACTTCAAAAGGTACAGCTGAGGAATTAGTTTACAGTTGATGGCCCATGGGGATAAAGCATCATCTTCCAAGATGCAACATACACCCTAATTAATGATCCTTTGATGGTGCTGTCTCTCATGGGTAGAATACATGCATTGGAAACTACAGGGAAAAGAGAGGAGGACTCCACTTATCACCATCCTGAATGACTCACTTGGAGTATTTATGCTTTCTGTCCCTACAATCCTGGTTCTGTAGATTTTGAGGTCCTGGTTACCAGAGTGATAATGCTTCTGCCAAAAGACAGGAAGAGTCCCATTAAACTTACAGGTGTCGTTGTTATCTGGTCACTTGTGTATCATTGTGTCAAATAGAAGTCAAGGCAAGGAGTCATCAAATGTTGGCAGGACTAAGTGACCCTAATCATCACAGGAGGTAGGGCTGCTATTATACAATGAAGAGATACAATGGTGTCTCTTGGTGCACCCTGCCCAACTGTGATAGTGAATGAATAAGTTTAGTGATGTTAGCCTCAGAAAGGCATGATCACCAGGAATTCATACACTTCAGGGATGGGAGTCTGGGGCACTCCACCAACAAAATCACCTAATACATCAACTGTGCTAGCTGAGGATGGGAGTGGGGGTAAGAATAAGTGACAGATGTGGACCAGCAGATGGTGTAATGGTTATGTCGCTGGACTTCTACATAGTTGACCATGGTTTGAGTCCCAGACTCAGCAGCTTGAAACTCATGCTGGGTGCATGTATGTGTGTGCCCCAAATCCTGAGGGGAGAATGGAGAAGAAGGGATTTCAGCATGACTATGTCCCCTGGGGGGTGATTTCTTGCTTTCTGTCTCCCTGATTTCTCATTTTCTGTCCCTCTGTCTCTCTGGTGAGTGCATGTGCCATACAGCAAAAATTCTTTTTCTAAAAAAAAAAAAGAGTAAGTGACAGATGGTGGCGATAAGGAGAATCAGCTGTAATCCTGAGACCAGTGCTAACCTTCTTCTTGCCAGTTTTCTCCAAGAGATGAGATCAATCAGAATTCTGGGGAGATGCTTTCAGATGGGGTAAGTTATTGAAACAAGTGGGTCTAAGAGGCACACAGAGTGGATTTAGTAGATTCTGTGATGTGGCCCTAAATTCCTTTTCAGAAGCAAGGTACGGATACCTGCTGGGTGTGTTGACTGCTGACATCCCACAGCTGAGTCACCCTAGAAATTGTCTTCTACAAGAGAGTGCATCCCATCTCAAAGTTATGCCTCCTCTGGGGGCCAGTATGCTTGCATAAATAGGAGATACAAGTGTAAAAGGACTGGCCCCCTTACTTCAGTTTGGAGCATTTCAGAAGGGCCATCCAGGGCTCCAGAGCTCCTCTGACATTAGCCATGCTGCTGTGGAGACTGCATCACCATCTAAAGTCTCCTGCTCAACCCTGCTTCCCTTACTCTCTGTGGTAGCTTTTAAGTATTATTCCTAATGCTTTGGTGCTCCTTCCCTCAAGAGATAGAGTTTAATTCCTCTCCATTATGTGTGGGCTGAACTTAGTGACTCATTCTAGGGAACAGGTCATGGCAGACATGATGAAATGTCTATTCCTAGATTAGTTTACAGAAAGACTTACGCTTAGTCTTGGGTGCACTTCCTTCCTCCCTCACTCGGTCTTATCACACATTCTGGGGAAAGCCAGCTGCCTTGTTAAGTGGACACTATTAGGAGGCCCATATGGGAGAGGGCTGAGTATTGTCAATACCATGTCATGAGCTTAGGAATGGATCTTCCCTGAGTGATAACCAGACTGGACCTTCATGGGGGCCCCTGAGCCAGAACCACATAGTGAAGATGCTTCTAGATTCCTGACCTGCAGAAAATGTGTGAGAAAATAACTGTGCACTGACTGAAGCTGCAAAGTTTTAGGGTAATTTTTCATGAAACAATAGGTAGTTAATATACAGCCTTACAAATGTAAGGCTGTATATTTTCTCTAATATACTTTTCTCTAATATACTTTTTGACAAATTTCTCTAATATACTTTTTCCTTGCAAATCTCCGTCGCAAACTCTGTTTCCTAGGAAATCCATCCTATGAGGGTCTGCCTCATAGCCTAGTGGTTAAGGGAGTTGAATCGTACATGGTCACCTATGGTTTAAGTCCTGGTTCTGGTGACACACAGCATGTGCATGCCCCAAATCCCAACAAGATGTGATGTTTGGAAAAGAAGTAAAAGTTATGAACTGCTCTAACTCCCAGTGGATGGGAGAAATGGAGGATAAATGGAGGAAAGTGATCGCAGCATGACCACAAACCACTGAGGTGTGATTTCTCCTCTCCTTCCATCTGCCAAGCATATATGCCCTCTAGCAATTTAAAGAGAGAGAAAACGAAGGCTCGTAGATGTTAAATGGCTTGCTTTCCCTGAAGGAGGCTGAATACCTTGTTGCCAAGTGTAGGAGGATCAACCTATGGGCAGTAAAGTGAGGGAAGTGAGAAAGGGGTCATCTGAACCATGTTAAGGAGATAGAACTTTACCTTTGCGTTGGAGACAATTGGGAGCCACTTGAAGCTTTGAAGGCAGGAAGATCATTCTGAAAGCTGAATGAAGGGTACATAAACTGTAGTAAAAAAGTAGCAATCAAGGGACAACAGAGGGACACAACTGGAGCCTGCTGTGATGTTTGGAAAAGAAGTAAAAGTTATGAACTGCTCTAACTCCCAGTGGATGGAACTAACAAAGTAGGGGTAATAGCAGTACCTATCCCACAGGAAAAGTTGTTAGAATTAAATGAGCCAACACTTGTAGGGTGTGTGGTGGTGTCGTGGTAGCACAACTAGGCCCTGTGGCAAAGTTGTGGATTTGGCCCTTAGGGCCACATTGGGTATGCTGGGCACCATGCCCATGATCCAGGTGGCTAAGACCAGGGGTGTATCAGCATGATGGACCCTGCTGGGGTGCCTATCTCTCTGTTTCTTTGTGTTTCTCTCTCGTGGCAGAAATACATAAATAAACTTTAAAAAAATTAGTAAACAGGGCAGCAGATGGCATAGTGGTTACATCACTGGACTCCCACATGGCTGACTGGTTTGTGTCCCAAATCCAGTGGCTAGAAAAATCACAACGGGTGTGCATGCTTGAGTGCCTAAGATCCCAGGAGGAGAATGGAGGAGGATTGTGGTGTGACCATCTCCCTAGGGGTGATTTCTCACTTTCCCTCTCACTGTTTCTGTCTCGCCAGTGAGCGCACATACCCTAAGGCAAAAATCTCTTTAAAAAATAAGTAAACAGGGACCAGCAGTTAGTGTAATGGCTATGTCGCTGGACTCCCATGTAGTTGACTGCGGTTCGAGTCCCGGACCCAGTGGCTTAAACTCACACCGGGTGCGTGTGCATGCATGCCCAAGATCCTGAGAGGAGAATGGAGGAGAAGGGATTGCAGCATGGCCATCCCCGCTGGGGGGTGATTTCTCGCCTTCTGTCTCTCTGTCTGTCTGGCAAGCGCATGCGCCCTATAGCAAAAACTTCTTAAAAAAATAAGTAAACAATCATAAAGTTCTTAGAACAATGCCTAGCATATATGCGTTCATTAAATATGTGGTAAGCTGGCTGGCAACTCTGGGACAAGGGAATTTACCAGTCCATAGTGCAATAAGCCAGAGTTGGAAGGAGAGGGTGGGCATCACAATTAGTCCAGCTGGGCCAACAATGGTCTGATTCAACAGGCTAGAGCTCCAGGAAACCACTTATTGAAAAAAAGTTGTGTTGTGTTTGTGGGTGCCTTTCTGAGTACAAGGCATCGCTCCTTGCCTTGAGTGTGGTTTGTGCTCTTGGCAATAAAGACGACCGGCAAGAGAGACAATAACTGACCACCATGACAGTGAAAATAAACTCAGAGCTCATGTTCCGCTGACATTGAATCAGCAACTGCAGTCTCCTGAGAAAATAGCTACTCTCCCCATACCTTCATCCCGCTCACCAAGTGGACCCATTATGCGAGGCTTTATAATGCCTTCAGGGCTTCACTGTATCTCCTCTGTGAATAGGAGAATGGATGCTTGATGCTTGAACCTGGCAAATTCTTGCTGCTTCATTTCATAGGTCACTATGGGTTATTTTTCTGAAAGGCCATTTTCCACTTGCGCAGGGCCTAACAGGCTTACTCTGATATTTCAGCTCCTGGCTCCAGCTCATGGCCTGGTTAGCCAAAGAGGTTATTGAATATCTACGTAATTAATAAAGTACAGGGTGCTGTGCAGAATCACAAGGAAGAAGTTTATGGTACAGAAGATAAGATGGACCCAGGCTGTATGAATGCATTCCCAGAAATAAGCCTATTACCTGAAAGAAAGACGTTATCCTGAAGAAATAAGGCTCATACCTTCTTTCACTACCACTGGGCTCCAGAATCTTGACTAAACATTTAGACAGGATTTGACCAAACTGGTATTCTAGACACAGAACTATTGTGTGCGAGTTCTTTAACTCAGATATTTTTGAAGTTGACTAAAGAATTTGTGAACTACTGAGTTTGAATTCTGTAGTGGAAATGACACATACTTGTCTTAACTTGGGTGACCTCCCCCAATAGGAGTAGCAGATAATATCTTATGAAGACGGTTTTATCTGGGAAGTGAGTCCGAGGAACAGGAGTGAGCACTGAGGAGAGCACACATTTCCAGTCAGTGCAGATGCTTTCCCAGGGCTCAATCTTTGCGGATATGTCATAATTTTCTTTTAAGACATTTTTGCCTTAGGGTGCACACACTCACCAGAGAGAGAGAGAGACAGTGAGAGGGTGAGATGGAAAGTGAGACGTCACCCCCAGGGTGGATGGCTATGCCACAATACCTTCTCCTCCATTCTTGCCCTGGACTCGTGAGCACATATGTACTTGTGCTCAGCATGATTTTCAAGCCACCAGGTCTGGAACTTGACCCACGGTCAGCCATGTGGGAGTCCAGAGACCTAACGGTTATGCCATCTGCTGGTCCCAGATATGTCATAATTTATATAACCACTTTCCCAGTTGGCATTTAGATCATTCTCATTTTCTCCCCTAAACTCTTGGAAACAATATTTGAAACATACCTATGCTTTTATCTTTGCAAACGCAATCTATTTCCAAAGATAAACTGTAAAGATGAATTGCTGTTAAAATGTTAAATACTTTTAGGGGACCAGCAGTTAGCGTAATGGCTATGTCGCTGGACTTCCATGTAGTCGACTGTGGTTCATGTCCTGGACCCGGTGGCTTAAAAATCACGCTGGGTGCGTGTGTCTGCGTGCCCAAGATCCCGAGAGGAGAATGGAGAAGGGATTGCGGCATGGCCATCCCCCCTGGGGGATGATTTCTCGCTTTCTGTCTCTCCGTCTCCCTCTGTCTGTCTGGTGAGTGCACGCGCCCTATAGCAAAAACCTCTCAAAAAAAAAAAAAAATGTTAAACACTTTTGATGTGGGCCAGCAATGGCCTGGAGATTAAGGTGTTGGATCCCAACATGGTCGACAGTGTGGTTCAAGCCCCAGACCAGGTGGCTTGAAAATGGAGAATGGAAAAGAAGTGATTGTGGTGTGGCCACCTACCCTAGGGGAGATTTCTCACTTTCTGTCTCTCTCTGGTGAGTGCATATGCCCTGTAACAAAAACAAACAACAAATAAACAAACAAAGCAAACCATCAAAAACCGCTTTTGATGTGTAGTGCCAAATTTTCCTGCAGGAAATTGTACTAACTTACACATTCACTAGTAATGTATGAGAATGCCTACTTCGTCATAGGGCAAAATATTACAATAATATTTTTTTTTTCTTTTTCATCTTTTCCAGGAAGAAAGTAAGAGCTCATTTGGCTTAATTTTCATTTTTATACTGTAAAATGTATTTACTGATCATTACAATTTTTCTTGTTATGAATTGCCCACTTATAGTCCTTGTTCTTTTTTTCTGTTAAGTGTGATAGAATATTACTTAACATTTATTCAAACAAATTATTTATATATGATATTAATCCTTTGCAAAAATATAGATATGTATACATTTCATGAGTTTATTATTGCTTATTTAGAATTTTTATTTATAAGCTTAATGTATTAAAGTTTACAAAGTTTATGATGCAAGATATATCAAATCAAAAAATGTTATGCTTTTCAACTAAAATAAGTAAAGTCACTTTATATTCAAGATATTTGCTTTCTCTTTTGTTTTTTTAGAGAGATTTTTGCTATAGGGTACATGTACTCAATGGAGAGACGGAGAGACAAAAAGCAAAAAATCACCCCCTGGGGGGATGGTCATGCCACAGTCCCTTCTCCTCCAGTCTCCTCTTGGAATTTTGGGAACACATGCACATGTTCCTGGCGTATTTCAAGCCACTGGGTCCAGTATTTGAACTGCGATCGACTATGTGGGAGTCTAAGACGTAACAATCATGCCATATGCTGGGCTCACTTTCTCTTATAAAGAAATGTTAGAGGATTCTTTTCTGAGTTCACTTTCATTTCTCTACGATTTTGAAGTGATATCTTTAGCATAAACTAAATATGGACATTTGAGTCTATAAAATGAGACATATGGGCACTCTAAAAGTATTTATAGAAAACTTTGAATACCCTCCATATGAATAAATATGTAACTATTATTGAAATGAACTCCTAAGTAGGGGTTTTCCAGAGAAACAGATTCAACAGCATATAGACAGGTAGATAGAGAGACAGGTGAGAGTGGATTTACTAGGGGACTGCTGGCTTTTGACATTATGGAGACCATGAAGGTTCACCACAGACCATATGCAAACTGGAGAACCAGGGAAGCTGGTGACATACTCAGCTCAACTCTGAAAGCTTGAGAATCAGGGAAGGCTACAGTAAAACTCTCAGTCCATGGTCAAAGACCTGAGGTCTTGGGGGACCATGGACACAAATCTTGGAATCTGAAGTTCTAAACCTAGACGTCTGATGTCTGAGAGAGAGCTTGGTGTCCCACTCCCAGGAGAGAATGCAAGTTTGCTTTCTCTGTTCCTTTCCTCACTTAGAGCATCCAGCAGGGCCCTCAGCCAATTAGATTGTGTCCCCTGCCCCACACATCAAGTGAAGGCAGACCTTCTTATTCAGTCCTCTGATTCAAATACTGATCTCTTCCGGATACACCTTCATGAACGTACACAGAGAAAATGCTTTACCAACTCTGGGTACCCCTGAATCCAGTCAGGTACATATCTAAAATCAACTGTCACAACAATGCTTTATGAGAACATAAATTTCCAAAGCTAATCAAGTAAAAAATACAAACAGAGAAAGGACCACTTACTAATTTTATAAATGTATTAAATAATCACCTATTTAATAACAAAATATAAGGCATCACAAACTAACTTTTCTCTTTTAATTTCTTTTGAATAGGTATTCATATAGTTTAAAAATCAAAACAATCAAAAAGCAAAAGTCCTTATTTATTTTTATTTTTATTTTTATTATCATCATAATCTTCTTTATATTACATTGGATTAGATATAATTTTGCAGTGTATTACATTGCTTTTTCAAAAGGGAATGCCATGCATGTCAGCCAATACAGAGACATTAATGTCCCCACTTCATCATTCAATATCTTTTCTGTTTTTTCCCAATCATTATTATTATTATTCTAATTATTTTTTAAAACAGTCAATCACTA
Organism: Tupaia tana; assembly: GCA_026018925.1. Taxonomy (NCBI): domain Eukaryota; kingdom Metazoa; phylum Chordata; class Mammalia; order Scandentia; family Tupaiidae; genus Tupaia; species Tupaia tana. The sequence goes on from JAKSZU010000015.1 coordinate 50,516,796, forward strand.
TTTCTCATTTTGCTTGTAAAAAGACTTTACCCATCATGAAATATTTCTCAGACCAATCCAGTTGAGAATACTATACATGTCATCATCAAGAGGTAATAAGCCATATCTGTTTCTCACTAACGTCTTGCCTCTCTATTGTTCTCTTGCTATCTTTCTCTATCCTCTTCTCCTCACCCCCCCCATTCCACACTGTCCTATTCTCGTTAAGTTCTTTCACTGCTTTTATGTCCTCCAATTTTTTGCTCTCTACCATAGAGTGCGGGTAGTCAGTATATATTGAGTGGATACATACAATATCTTTCTTTCATAGCCTGGCTTACTTCACTCAGCAATATATCCTCCGTATCTGACCACTTTCTATCAAATTCCAGGGTCTTGTTATGTTTTTATGGCTGAGTAGTATTCCATAGAGTATATATACCACACTTTTCTAATCCATTCATCAGTTTGTGGACATTTAGGTTGGTTCCATGTCTTGGCAATTGTGAATAATGCTGCAATAAACATTGATGTGCAAGCACTTTTCTGACTGAGTGTTCTCCTGTCTTTCGGGTAAATACACAGAAGCGGGATTGCTGGGTCAAATGGTAGTTCTATTTGTAGATCTTTGAGGAACCTCCATATTGTTCTCCACAGTGGTTGAACTAGTTTACATTCCCACCAACAGTGTAGGAGGGTTCCCTTTTCACCACATCCCCGCCAACACTTATCACTTTTTATATTCTTCATCTTTGCCATTCCGACAGGGGTTAGGTGGTATCTCATTGTGGTTTTTATCTGCATCTCCCTTATGATGAGGGATGTTGAGCATTTCCTCTTATGCTTTTTGGCTGTTCATATGTCTTCCTTAGAGAGATTTTTGTTTAGCTCATTTTCCCATCTTTTAATTGGGTTAATCATTTTTTTTTCGCATAAGGCACTTGAGTTCCCTGTGTATTCTGGTTATCAGTCCCTTGTCTGAGGCATATTTAACAAAGATATTTTCCCATTCTGAGGGTTTTCGGTTCACACTTGATACTGTGTCTTTTGCTGTGCAGAAACTTCTTAGTCTAATATAGTCCCATTTGTCTATTTTAGGGATTATTGCCTGTGCTTTGGGGGTCTTATTTAAGAAGTCTTCGCCTACTCCAATGTCTCCCAGAGTTTCCCCAGCATTTTCCACCAGTAGTTTTATTGTTTGAGGTCTTAGGTTCAAATATTTGATCCATTTTGAGTTGATTGTTGTTAATGGTGAAAGATGGGGATTCAGTTTCATCTTTCTGCAGGTGGATACCCAATTTTCCCAGCACCATTTACTAAAGAGGTTTTCCTTTTCCCAATGGATTGACTGATATCCTTTGTCAAAGATGAGTTGGCTGTAAGCTTTGGGGGTTATTTCTGGGGTCTCTATTCTATTCCATTGGTCTACATGTCTGTTTTTATGCCAATACCATGCTGTTTTGATGACCACAGCTTTATAGTATATCTTGGGATCAGGGAGTGATATGCCTCCTACTCCATTCTTCTTGTGCAGGATTGCTTTTGCAATACGAGGTCTTTTATGATTCCAGACAAATTCTATGATTGTCTTCTCAAGATCTGTGAAGAATTTTTCTGGTATTTTGATTGGAATTGCACTAAACATGTTGATTAATTTGGGTAGAATTGCCATTTTGATTATGTTAATTCTTCCAATCCAGGAGCATGGGATGTCCTTCCACTTTTTAATGTCACTTTCAATATCTTTTTTAAGATTTTCATAGTTTTCTTTATAAAGGTCTTTAACTTTCTTGGTTAGGTTTATCCCTTGGTATCTTATACATCTTGTGGCTACGGTGAAAGGGATTCCTTTCTTCAGCTCGGCTTCGTTCAACTTGTTGTTCATAAATAGAAATGCTATAGATTTTTGGATATTGATTTTGTATCCTGCCACCTTACTGTATTCACTTATTAATTCAAGAAGCTTTTTCATGGATACCTTTGGGTCTTCTAAGTATACCATCATGTCATCTGCAAATAGAGATATTTTCAACTCTTCTTTGCCTATTTGAATGCCTTTAATATTGTTCTCTGATTGCAATAGCTAAGACTTCCAGTACTATATTAAAGAGCAGTGGAATAAGTGGGCAGCCTTGCCTAGTACCTGTTTTCAGAGGAAAAGCTTTCAGCTTTTCTCCATTCAGTATAATATTAGCAGTAGGTTTTTCATAGATTGCTTTTATTGTGTTCAGAAATGACCCTTCTATACCAATCTTACTGAGAGTCTTAATCATAAAAGGATGTTGTATTTTGTCAAATGCTTTCTCTGTATCAATTGAGATGATCATATGTTTTTTATCTTTCTTTCTGTTAATGTGGTGTATTACATTTATGGTCTTGCGTATATTGAACCACCCTTGCATCCCTGGTATGAAGCCTACCTGGTCATGATGAATGATCTTTGTTATATGTTGTTGGATATGATTTGCGAGTATCTTGTTGAGAATTTTTGCATCTATATTCATCAATGATATTGGTCTATAGTTTTCCTTTTTTGTCATGTCCTTATCTGTTTTGGGGATGAGGATGATGGAGGCTTCATAAAATGAATTTGGAAGGTTTCCTTCCTTTTGAATCTTTAGAAATAATTTTAGTAGGATAGGGGTTAACTCTTCCTTAAAAGTTTTGTAGAATTCAGAAGTGAAGCCATCTGGACCTGGGCATTTCTTTGTTGGGAGGTTATTTATTACTGATTCAATCTCCTGGCTTGTTATGGGTCTATTCAGGTTCTCTATGTCCTCCTGATCCAATCTTGGTATATTATATGCATCCAGGAATTTGTCCATCTCCTCCAAGTTATCTTGTTTGTTGGCATATAGTCACTCATATTATCCTCTAATGATATTCTGTATTTCTACTATGTCTGTAGTAATATTGCCTGTTTCATCACATATTTGATTAATCTGGTTTCTTTCTTTCTTTCTTCTTGATCAGTCTAGCCAATGGTGTGTCGATCTTGTTAATCTTTTCAAAGAACCAGCTTTTGCTTTCATTTATTTTCTGTATGGTTTGTTTATTTTCTATTTCATTTATTTCTGCTCTAACCTTTATTATTTCTTTTCTCCTGGCATTTTGGGGGTGTGTTTGTTGTTGTTTTTCCAATTCTCTGAGGCATGATAATAAGTATCTATTTGCCATCTTCCCATCCTTTTCTTATGTGTGCTAATTGCTATGAATTGCCCTCTTATGACTGCTTTAGCTGTATCCCATAGATTCTGGACACTTGTGTACTCATTATCGTTTGTTTCCACAAATTGCTTTATTTCAGCCTTAATTTCTTCAGTAGTGAAGAAGTCATTCAGAAGTAGGTTGTTCAGTTTCCATGTGTTCGTGTATTTTCGGGGTTGTTTCTTGAAATTAATCTTAAGTTTAATTCCATCATGGTCAGAGAAAATGCTGGATACAGTTTCTATGCCTTTGAATCTGTAAAGGCTTGATTTGTGTCCTAACATATGATCAATCTTTGAAAAGGTTCCATGCCGGGGTGAGAAAAATGTATATATTGTGGATGTAGGGTGGAAAGTTCTATAGATATCTGTCAAGCCCTTTCGACTTATAGTATCATTTAAGTCCTGTATCTCTCTATTTATTTTCTGTTTAGAAGATCTGTCTAAAGGAGATAATGGGGTGTTGAGATCTCCAACAATTATAGTATTTCTCCCCATCTCTCCTTTTAGCTCTAGCAGTCTTTCCTTCACATATTTAGGTGCATCTGAGTTGGGTGCATAGATATTTATAAGGGTTATATCTTCTTGTTGGATTACTCCATTTACTATTATATAATGCCCTTCTTTGTCTCTTCTTACAGTCTTTGTCTTGAAATCTATTTTGTCTGAGATCAATATCGCTACTCCAGCCTTTTTTTGATTTCCATTTGCATGGAATATCTTTTTCCAGCCCTTTACTTTTAGTCTATGTCTATCTTTATCCATAAGGTGAGTTTCTTGTAGGCAACAGATAGAGGGTTTCTATTTTCTTATCCATTCAGCCAGTCTGTGTCTCTTAACTGGAGAATTTAATCCATTGACATTCAATGTAATTATCGATATTTCCGTACCTGATCCTATCATTAAGTGAGTCATTTTCTTGGTTGCTTTTTGTTCTCGTATAACTGTCTGTCTGATTTCTTAGTTTTCCTGGTATAGTACTCCCTTCAGAACCTCTTGAAGAGCTGGTCTGGAGTTGGTAAATTCCTTCAAATTTTGTTTATCTGAGAATGTTTTTATCTTTTTTTCCCATATGAAAGATAATTTTGCCGGATATAGTATTCTTGGTTGAAATTGTTTTTCATTCAACATTTTGACTATGCTTCCCCATTCTTTCCTTGCCTGCATTGTTTCCACTGAGAGATCCGATGTAAGCCTGATAGGGTGACCTTTGTAAGTAACTTGACATTTCCCTCTTGCCAACTTTAGTATCTTGTCTTTGTCTGTTGTTTTCGCCAGTCTGGCTATGATGTGCCTTGGAGAGGATCTTCTTGGGTTGATTCTACCTGGGGTCCTATGTATTTCTTGGGTCTGGATATTTGAATGCCTTTCTAGGTTTGGAAAGTTTTCTTCCAGGATTTCATGGAATAAATTATCTAGGCCCTTATTATTTTCTTCCTCTTCTGGAATACCAATTATCCGGATATTGGGGCGCTTCATGGCATCGAGTATTCCTCGTATATTGTCTTCATTTTTCATGGTTGTTTTCTCAGTCTTCTTGATACTTTTTTCTAGGTCAGATGTTTTGTCTTCTACGTTGGAGATTCAATATTCTGCCTGGTCTAACCTACTTTTAATACTTTCAAGGGAGGTTTTGATTTCCTTTATCACATTCTTCAATCCTAGAAGTTCCATCTGGTTCTTGTTTAAGGTATCCATTTCTTCTTTCCAGTTATTAAAAGACTTCCTGATCTCCTGAAGCTCCTTGTCTCTTTTCTCTTCCATCTCAGTTAGTTTGTTCACTACAAGTATTCTGAATTCCTTATCAGACATGTCCACGACATCCATTGTATTGACTGTGGGTGATGTAGGCTTGATGATTTCCCTTGAGGGAGAGGTCTTTTGTTGGTTGCTCATATTTCTTGAGCCTCTGCGATTGTTTCTGGTCATCAGGTACTCTATATGTTGCTTCCTAACTTATTTAAGGTATCTCTGAGTGTTAAAAGTTGTACAGGAATAGAAAATTGATGATTTCTCTTATGGTTGGCCTACCTGTTGCTCACAATTACCATTAACTGTTGAAACTAGTCCTGGATGGCCCAAGATTCTCCCTGTTTCTAAGGAGTGGTGAGTCTCCAACTGACCTAATAAGCAACACCTCAAAAGCAAAGAATAATGAAAAAAGGAAATCGCGCAGTGCGCATTCAAATAACCAATATTCAGAAAGTCCAAAGGCTAGTGGGAAAGGGCCAGAGGCTGAGTGACAGGATCAGGTTAGTAGGGCCTGCAGCCTCAGTCTGCCTGGTGTCCGGAACTGCTGTCCGGCTCGGTCCGGTTCGTGGGTGGGATGGGGGCGGGGAGCTCATCTTAAAGTCCCAGACAACCAACCTGGGGTCCAAGGAAGAGGAACGGTGGGGATGCACGGAGGTTCGGAGGGGTTGGGCCTGCAGCCTCAGTCCGTCTGGTGTCCGGAACTGCTGCAAAATTCCTTATTCTTGTTTTCTACCCTGAATTTCAGTTGTGCTTGAGTTCCTTTGTACAAATACTAATTACATATACATAGATACATATAACTGTATGTACATATATAATTTATACACAAAAGGTAGCACACATTACACACTGTTCTGTACCTTCATGTTTTGTTTAGCATGGTGATCAGGCATGATCTAGAAGTTTTACAAATGTTAACTTATTGATTCTTATAGCAACCTTATGAAATATGTATTATTATTATTAGCTCTATTTTATTGTTAAGGAAACAGTAGAGAGAGGCACAAAAGAAGCCAACTAACATGCTCAAGGGCTTACAGATCATAGGGGACATGACTGGGATTCCCAGCCAGGTAGGCCATTCTCAGAATCTGATATATTTTTAATTGACACATAATAATTTTTTGAGAGGTTTTTGCTATAGGGTGCGTGCGCTTGCCAGAAAGAGAGAAACAGAGAGACAGACAGTGAGAAACCACCCCCCTACCCCCCCCCCCCAGGGTATGGCCATGCTGCAACCCCTTCTACTTCATTCTCCTCTTGGGATTTTTTTTCCCCTAAATTAAAAGGTTTCCATTTAAAGATACATCTTTTTTTTTTTTTTCTTCTAGTCTTTCTAAGAAACCAACTAACAAAAAAATATTTTTAACAGGTTTATGCTTGGCTTTGAAAAGTTACACAATTATGTAAACCAAAAGAACAAAATTCTTTTTAATTTGGCTTGCTGGTCCCATACCTCATCTACCAAAGTATCCACTACTATTTTCAAACAGAAATGTTCTATACTATTATTTACAGTAAAAAATCATTGCAATCCCTCTGAAACATTTTAGTCCTCTGTTTTATTCTGAATAACAGATGACATATTTTAAGTTTTAAGGCAGATGGTAAACTTTCCTGTTGGTCTTGTGAGGTTCATCTTGTCATGGGACAAAAACTGCACAGAAAATAATAAAGCTTCATCTTTTTGAGGTTGAAGTAAAGAGACCTTGAGCAACAGAATAGCAAAGCTCCAGAGGCAATAGATGTGACCTCAGATGCTGTGGTTATGCTCTTGGCCTTTTCTTGAGGCCAGTGTAGTGTTTTACTTGCCACAATAGAAAACAGACTAAATAAAATATTTCTAAACTCAAATTCCAAAGCATGTTAGTAGGCTTTTCACTAGGCATCTTAAAGCATTTTAAGAACAATACTAATATTGCTCAGCTCTTTGCTGAAAGCAAGTTCTTTATACTGACATTCCCAGTATTAAGAAGTACAGATACTAATCATCTTCACTCTTTCCATTACCAAGGAGTACCTCTTCCTCCATCTTCTTCTGAAGGACAAGCAAAAGCTTGAGGTGTGCGTTTCAGAAGATAAACTGCACCATGAAGACCCCCTATGTTCACCCAGACTGTATGCACCTTTCACCATACATGTCCCATTCCAGATAATGCCTTGGTAAAGCATTTCTTGTCCTGAGTAAGTAGGACAGCCCGGTCTGTTCCAGGTCTACAGACATGGCTCATCTCTTGTAGGCACGCTGGATAAAGGTTCCAGTTTCCCTTTTTGGAGCCCATCCTTTTTCCAAATGGCATATCTGTTACAATAATATCCACAGAGTCAATTCTCAATGGCAGATTGCAGATATCCCACTGAACAGCATCTATGGACAAGCCCCAGGAGGGTTTGCCTTCTTTAATTTGACTCTTGGTCAATAAAGATGAGATGTTATGTGCTGCTTAATTCACAGCCAATGGATTATTATCTCCAGCAATATGGTAACAGACCATTCTGTAGCACTCTCTATTGGTATTGCCCCCTTTCCACACATTGAATCAACTATTATATCAGTAGGTTGAGGAGCACAGTAGTCTGAGCATCCCATAAGCAAGAGCTGACCTGAGGATTGTGGGTCCAAAATGTGTGATATTTCTTTGGTGGAGACTCTCTTTAGTCAAAGCAATTCCCACAATGACTTCATTATCATGAATATTTAAAAGAATCTCTACATCAAAGTTGGTTATGTCAGCCTTCCACTTAAAGTGATCTTGAACAGCACCCCCAAAATCTCTTGCAGCCTCATTTGAGGGGAAGCAGTGTTTCTCTCCTGCCCTATTGCATGTGACTCTGAATTTTATCACTTGAGGCTCTGTTTCTTTTTTTGTGTTTTCATCAGTCTCATCTTTGCAAGACGCCAAATCATCACCTACTAATGTTGACACCTCTTCTTTGAGGGCTGGGTTTTCATAATAGTCCAAAGCATTGTTAGTGGATTCTTTTTTAACATCTCTCATTTAGTTTGTCTCTTTGCCCATTTTCAGTCTTCCCTTTACTTGAATTCTGATTTATCTTTTTGTGCTTTGTTTTTCTTTTCTTGAAACTAGTATTAATTTTCCATACTTTCAGAGGGTCTGACCATGGGAGTTTTCCAGCCAAGTCTTCAAAATCTTTTAAAACTTCTTCCTTTGTTTTTGTTTTTTTTTTTTTGACTTGGTAATCTTTGAACTCCTGAACTACCACAAATAAGTTATCAACTGATCTCAGACAATGAACCTCTGATTCTCATAAAGGTTCACATCCAGGAGTTGGTTAGTGGCTTCTTCTATAACTAACATGTTGGCAGTGCTTCCAAGATTCCCAACACAGTCCTGGTCACCAATCAGATCCTCTTGGGATTTTGGGCACACATGCACACGCCCGACATAAGTTTAAGCCACTGGGTCTAGGACTCAAACCGTGGTTGGCTCTAAGGGAGTCAAGAAACATAGCTATTATTCCAACTGCTGGTCCTGACACATAATAATTTTACATACATATAAAGTGCAGTGTGATTTTTCAATATAGGGATAAAATGTAAAGATTCAATCAGGGTAATCAGTATGTCCATCATTGCAAACATCTATTATTGTATTGTGTTGAGAACATTCAAATCCTTTCTTTTAGTTATTCAGAAATAAATGTACAATGAGAAAATAAAATGAAAAAAAATAAAAGAAAAATAAATTTAAAAAAAGAAATAAATGTACAATGAATGTAAACTATAGTTATCCTACTGTACTACAGAGCACTAGAACTTATTCCTCTTGTCTACCTGTAATTTTATATCTGTTAGTCATTTCCCTACCTCCCAACCCTCCTGCACTTCATAGCCTCTAGTAGTCACTGTTCTTTTCTCTACTTTTTTTTAAAGATAGAGTCTTGATCTGTTGCAATCCTTTGGCCCCAGTCTCCCAAGTAGCTGGGATTGCAGGCACATACCATCACTTCTGTCTTTCGGATTGAGCTGAGAATCAAACCTGGGCCTTCCATGTGGCCTCAGCTTGCAGAGAACAGTGTCTTAGCAGTGAGGGCCATCATGACTGGGCCTCCACTTATATTCTCTATTTCTGTGAGGACAAGTTTCTTAGTTTCCACATATGAGTGAGTACATGTCATTTTTTTCTTTCTATGCCTAATTTGTTTCACTTAACATAATGTCTTCTTGGCTTGCCCATGTTGTTTCAAATGACAAGATTTCATTCTCTTTAATGGCTGAATACTATTCCATTGTATATGTGAGAAGTCTTCAAAAAGCTCATAGTAAAAATATGTATTACATATTGTAAAAAATTTATGCATGTATTTCAATTTTTCTTTTGCACCAAAATAAGCCTGTACTTTAAGTTCATGTCCATTAACTTGTTGAAGTCCCTAATATATCACATTTTATTTGATTCCATATTTTGGGTATTGGAATAGGGCTGCCATATACATGGGAACACAGCTATCTCTATGACATACTGATTTCTGTTCCTTGGATATATGCCTAGTAGCGGGACTGCTGGATCTTAAGGCAATTCTATTTTAAACAAAGTATGACATTTTGAATACTAGCACAAGACTTAAAATACAGAATACAGAGACTGGAAAGATACCCAAGATGAGCTACAGACAACTGAACTCCTAAGCGATGCACAACTAATTCTAGAATTCCAAGCAGCCACTGAAACCCAATGTCCCATTAGAGCAAGGGTTTTCTAATTCCTGGAAAAGGCCCACTAGCAGCAGACACAAATTTGCCTGCAGAGAATAAATTCTGTTTTTGTTTTTTGTGGTTTTTTTTTTTTTTTTTTTAATACTTGTATGTCCATGCAGAGGTCTTTGGAAGGACCTACAAGAAGCTGGAAACAATAGTTACCTCTAGGGAAGGCAACCAGATGCCTGGGCAGAGGGATGTGAGGGAGATTTCATTTTTTCCATACACCCTCTGCTTTTTGAAGTCTGAACTTAAATCGCCCATTAAAAAAAATAAATGAAATATATCCCCAATAAAATACAATTTTGAAACCATGAGCTATATGAACTCTCTCATATATATTCATGTATACATATAGGTATATTTAATAAATTAAACATCTATGTATTCAAATATATACATTACATATATAAAACAGCAAGCAATTAAAAATCCTATCTATAACCAAATGATAAATGTTCTCAACACTAATGTTGCAATTAGTTTGCAGCCAAAGAAAAGGCTTTACTGCAAGTCAGTCAAGCAAGGACACAGGAGAGCCAGTTTCAGATCTGTCTTCCCAGTGGCTGGACCGGGAAGTATTGAAACAAGAAACAGGATAGATATACTTGTACACAGGAAAATATTTATTTACTGTGAAGTGAAATATGCAAGCTGTGGAACAATGCAATTGTCTATCGTATGTGGAAAATAACTCTTTACAAAACATATAGTTATACTTATCTATAGATAGTTCTACTCGTGTCAATGGGTTCCAGAAGTCCTGGAAAAGATTACTTCAAAATGATAACCCCAGCTACTTTTACAGAAAGTACTAAAATTTTAAGATGAACTTTGATTTTGCATTCAATGACTCTGTATTCATGTTTTACTTGTATACTAAAAATACATTTAAAAACACAAAACAAATCTTTGCATTTATGCAAAGTTCATTGCTTTATTGTTCATCATGGTATAAATATTGAACAAACCTTTCCCGTCCTCAGTGGGAGAATGGCTAAATAGATGACACTAGGTCCATGATATTTAAGCACATACTGCTATTAAAGAGAATGAGGTGGGTCCCTTCGCAGTTACATGTATGTTTAAAGATATTGACAGTAGGCTGATGCAGACCAAAATACTGACTCTACTGAGGGGGAAATGTCTGGCTCTTTATTACACTTAGATTTATACTTAAATGAAAATGAAAATGAAAATGAGTTTCATGCCATATTAATCAACATTTTATATTGTAATTTACTTTTCAATCTTTGCCTATTCACTTATCATTTTCATTTTTGTTTTTTTATTTTTTGAGACGTTTATGCTATAGGGTGTGTGCACTCACCAGAAAGACAGAGAGAGAGACAGAGAGACAGAAAGCAAGAAATCACCTCCCAGGGAAGATGGCCACGCCACAATCCATTCTCCTCCATTCTTCTCTCGGGATCTTAGGCACACATGAACACATGCCTGGAGTGAGTTTAAGCCACTGGGTCTGGGACTTGAACCATGGTTGACTACATGGGAGTCCAGAGACATAGACATTTCACCAACTGCTGGTCCCAATTTTAATTAAATTTTTACTTTTCTGAATTATAATTTTTAATGTGTTCTTGGCTACTTATATTTGTTATGAAAGCTATCCATAATTTTGCCTATTCATTTTCTTTTTAAAAATGAATTATTTATTTAATTTTATTTATCATTATTATTATTATTATTATTTTTAATTTGACCAGAGAGAGACAGAGAGAGAGAGAGGGAAAGTGAGAAAGCAAACTGCCATGTCTAGGACTAGAATTGCAATTGGCAATGTGGGAGTTCAGTGCTTTCACCACCATGGCAACTGCCAGCCCAAGGCTATTAGTTTCCTAATAAGAAATATAGGTATGTATATCTGTTTCTCTCTCATCAAATAAATAAGTAAATTTTTAAAAATGATGTCACAAATATAAGATCCATAGTAATAGAATAACAGTGTATGTGGATCTTTAAATGGGAAAGACATAATATTTACATTCACACTTCTAATGGCTGACTGTTGTTCTTTTTAGCTTTTTCTTCCGTTCAAGCTTCATGATTGATGCCATTGAATTTTGACTATCCTCTTCATAAACCAAAAAGAATACACCACCTAATCACTCCACCAGTAATGGGGTGTGGATTCGTTTGCCCAGCATGTAGCAGAAAGGCCAAATACTGAGGCACCGGTTTGCAGCGAGAGAACAGGCTTTATTGCAGGACAGGAGACAGGAGAGCCATTCTCAGATCTGTCTCCCCAGTGCCTAGACTGGGAAGAATTTATGGGTTAAGGGCTCATGGAGGTGGGGAGATAAGGGTTCATGGCTGATAAGGGTTCATTCCTAACGGAAGTTAGGAATGCTTTTTGATCTGTCTGTATAGACACAAATAGATTTCAGGCCTCTTCATGGGTCATGTGTGAAAATTCAGGGGGAGTTGGTATGAAACATGGCAGAAATTTGGGCTCGGAGGTCAAAGGTCATTCAGTAGACAGGCAAATCTCTGTCTTGCAGACTCCAGTCAACAATGTTTTCTGGCTAGATTCAATGGACCCTGAGGTCTTGCAAGGAAATATCCTGTAAAAATGAATTCACACATTTTGTTAGTTACTGGTCCCTCTTACCCCATGAAGCACAGTTTTACATCCTTCTCTTTCATTCAGTTTCAAATGGCTTTAAAACAAGAGCTCCTTCCTAGGGGGCCAGAAGATAGCATAGCGGTTACTTTGCTGGACTCTCACATACCTGACTGTAGTTCAAGTCCTGGACCTGGTGACTTGCAACTCTCTCCAGGAGAGTGTGTGTGTGCCCAAGATCCAGGGAGAAGAACGGAGGAGAACGGATTGCAGTGTGGCCATGCCCCCTGGGGGAGTGATTTTTTACTTTCCCTCTCACTGTATCTGTCTTCCCGCCCCACCCCCTGTACATGTACCCTAAGGCAAAAATGTCTAAAAAAAGTTAAAAAATAATTAAGAGCTACTTTCTAAACATTACATTAAACAAAAGAACCAAAGTTATTCTGTCTCCAAGAAAGCACTTATCATTTGGATCTCCCAGGAAAAATTGTACTGTGGTTACTTCTGTAAAAATCTGGAGACTTTCTACTGCATTTTCTGGAGTTGGAGCACATCACTCTCGCTTGTGTTGCTGGTGTAGAAGTAAAGAGGACATCTCAATCCCTCTTTATTTGCAGACCTTAAAGGACTCAGAGAGTAAGTTCTTTCAGACGGCTTTACTACAGGACATTCTCACTTGTGCTGCATTGGCAATGTGCACGATTACCAGAAAGGAAAGCTTCCAAGCACGCCATCTGTCATACTCGAAAGCCATATTCTCTGAACCGCTCATTCGCAAAGTTACCTGGAAAGCCAAGTTCATTATTAAGTTAATGGCTTTGAATATGCCAGCAAAAGATGCAGGATAGTATTATAAATAGACCTTAATTCCACGATCCAAACGGGGAGCATTTGATTAAAGAAGATCTCATTTTCCCATTGAGTTTCTCTTACACCTAAACCCCATTCCCTACAGTGTAGAATTTTCATAAGAAACTAGAGCCAAGTACTGAAAATCGCTAGTATTTCAGAACTATGTTCTCATTTCCGAACATAGGAAACACTCTGACCACTGCTAAAGGGCTTGTGGACATTTTCAGTACCTCTTGGTAACATCTGAAGAAATATTTGTACATGGGATTCGGAAATAATTCATGTTATTAAGATGCAAGTGAAATGACCTAATGAGGGAATAGTTCTATTTATATTTCAAGGGACTTTGCCCCAAATTGCGTTTTTAGTAGAACCGAACTGGCAAATAGAAGCACAAAATGAACTTTAGTACCTTTATTAAGATGCTCATGAGGCACAGGTTTAACAATTAGTTGCAGTCAATGTTGGGTGATTTTACACACAAAGCAACACACACAGGCACTCACACCCTTCTTTTATAGATGTATTGATTCAATCCTAGGTAATCTTTCTTTACAAAATCTTGAAAGTTTTACCTATATTTACTATTTTTTTCTATTATAAAAGTGATATATATTTGGGGCCAGCAGGTGGTGTGGTGATTAAGGCACTGGAGTCCCACATGGTTGACCGTGGCTCAAGTTCTGGATCTAGTGGCTGGCTTTCTCACTTTCCTTTTCTCTCCCTCTCTCTCTTTCTCTGGTTGTATTAAAAACCAAAAATATTATAATAAATAAAATTAAATTCATTCTAAAAAAGTGATATACATAGCACAAAAAATTCAGAAAATAAAAGACAAGATTCAAAATCACAAATTATGGGGACCAGCAGTTGGCGTAATGGCTATGTCGCTAGACTCCCATGTAGTTGACTGCAGTTCAAGTCCCACACCCAGTGGCTTAAACTCACACCAGGTGTGTGTGCATGCATGCCCAAGATCCAGAGAGGAGAATGGAGGAGAAGGGATTTTGGAGTGGCCATCCCTCCTGAGGGCCGATTTCTCGCTTTCTATCTCTCTGTCTCTCTCTCTGTCTTTCTGGCGAGGGCACATGCCCTATAGCAAAAACCTCTCCCCCTGCAAAAAAAAAAAATAAAAAAATTAAAAAAAATCACAAATTATGTCAAATTAGACATAACCACAGTTTAATAAATGTTGAGATCAAAAGCAGAGTATAAAACTACACATAGAGCCAGTCAGTGGCATGGTGGTTGGGGTGATTGAATCCATTTGGCTGACTGTATGGTTCAAGTTTGGATCCAGCTGCTTAAAAAACACACTGGGTGTATGTGCCTGTGCTCAAAATCCTGAGAGGAAGGGGAACTGGAGGAGAAATTACAGCATGACCATCTCCTGTGGTAATGCTTTCTCATTTTCTCTCTCGTTCTTTCTCTGGTGGGCACATATACCCCCTGGAAAATGATTATTAATAATAAATAAACTACTTATGATCTTAATTAAGTAATTTGTATCTTAATTTCATTAAAAGTTGTAACATTGCCATTACTTCATGGCATTTAAAAATTTAAAAGGCAACCCAACAGTTCTGAAATGGGCCAAAATGGGCTTACTTGTGGTGCTGTAAGTAAGCAGTGTAATGCTATTCTATTAAACTAATCATTGTCTTAGAGTAGAATGCTGTTTAATTAAACTAATCATTTTCTTATTGGATATTTAAGTTGTTACTAAATTTTTAAGATTATACCTAATACTATGATTAACATAGTGTTTGTCAATCTTTTCTGCACCTCTAATTATTTTATTAGTCTAGATCCTTGGTAAAAGTATGACTGGGTTAGAGAATATGGCACACTTTTTATATCCAGGAAAAATGTACTCTTCCATGAGTGCTTGGAAACTCATTTAGCAGGTGCTCAGTAAATATTTGTTAGACGGTTATGTATATTTTAAAGTTCTGGTTCATAGTGCCAAATTAGTTTCTAGGCTAGTTGTCTAGAAATGCTTTAGACCAATATGAAAATGACACTTAGATTTACTCTTAAATCAATATGAAAATGAGTTTCATGCCATCTTAATCAGCATTCTGTATTACAATTTACTTTTTATCTTTGACTATTCATAGGTGAAAAATGTAGTCTTGTTTTAATTTTCACTTTTCTGAATTATATTTTTCTATGTGTTCTTGACTACTTATATTTCTTATACAAATTATTCATTCATAATTTTGCCCATCTGGGAGAGGCTATTAGTTTCTGTTTAAAAAAATATTTATTTAATTTTATGTATTATTATTCTTTTTTAATTTTAATCAGAGAGAGAGAGAGAGAGAGAGAGAGAGAGAGAGAGAGAGAGAGAAAGAGACAGAAAGTGATAAAACAGGCCACCAGGTCCGGGACTCGAAGTCCAGTGCTTTAACCTGATGGCAACAGACCTGAGACCAGCACCTGCTGGCCCAAGCCTATAAGTTTTCTGATAATAAATGTAGGTATCTATATACTTTTTAAAAATGTAAGTCCTAGTCTACAGTATTTTTTTTGGTAATATTTGCCCTGGTTGTCCTTTGCCTTTAATTTATTTTCATTTTAGTTCAGAAATAAATAGAAAATTTTATCAAATCTAGCAGAATTTGCTTTTTTAAATATCTTGCTTTGCTTTTGGACCAAAACAAACAGGTCTTATCTCAAAATTATTAAAATATTGTCACATTGAATAATTAATGTTTTTTAAAAATAAAACTATTTTATGCATCTAGTATTTAATTAGTGTAGTGTGCCATGATTAACTAATTTTTCCCACACAGTCAACTTCTTTTTTTTTTGGGTATTCTTTAGTTATTTCTTCCACAAGCAAAAGATACAAAGAGAGAGGGAGAGACAAGTACCCCCAACAGGGTCTCTTGTGCTGTGATCCAGCCCTGGCCTCAGCCAGTTTGGAGTCATGAGCACACACACGTAACTGTATATTCATGTAGGTCTCTGGATTTGAACCTGGAGCCTTCTCATGGGGGTCAGCTTCATATATTTTACTCCTGTGCCACTGTTGGGCTCCTAATGGGCAACTTCTAAATACCAATTTTCTCTCTCTCTCTCTCTCTCTCTCTCTCTCTCTCTCTTTAAGAGAGATTTTTGCTATAGGGTGTGTGTACTAGCTGGAGAGACAGAGAAGACAGAGAGACAGAAGGTGAGAAATCACGGGGGATGGACATGCAGCAATCCCTTCTCCGTCCATTCTCCTCTGGGGGTCTTGGGCACGTACACACACACACACACACACACACACGGTGGCATGAGTTTTAAGCAGCCAGGTCTGGGACTCAAACCATAGTCGACTATCTGGGAGTCCAGTGATGTAACCATTGCACCATCTGATGGTTCTTGTTTTTTTTTGTTTGTTTGTTTGTTTGTATTTTTTTTTTTTGCTAGAGGGCAAATTAATGCTTTCTTTTTCTTTTTTTAATTCGCTGGAGGTGAAACAGAGAAAGAAAATGAAAATGCCTCCCACCACAGGAGATGGGCATCCCACAATCTCTTCATTCTCCTCTTGGGATTTCAATCACACACACACACACACACACACACACACACACACACGGAGCATGTTTTTTTCAAGCCACCAGGTTAGGAACTCAAAGAGTGCAATTGGCCCTGTGGGATCCAACCGCCTTAATCACCATCCTGCTGACCCCTAAACACCAGTGTTGAATCATCGATTTTTCCTTGTTTTGTTGACGTTACCCTTATTGTAGACAGAATTCTTACAAATCTAGGATCTAGCTGAAGACTTAACTGTGCTGCTATGGCCCTTGTGTTGCTGCCACAACTTCACTTCTTAGTTATTGAGTTTTATAATGCCAAGTAGAAATAATTTATTATACATTTTTTAAAATGAGCTATTTTATCCCAGTTGTGGCATACAGAGTTGCACAGTAAAAAGTGAACAGATGGGGACCAGCAGGTGGTGTAGCGGTTAAGGTTTTGGACTCCCACATGGTAGAATGCAGTTTGAGGGGCATAGCCATCCCCCTAGGGGTTGATTTTTCACTTTCTCTCTTACTGTCTCTCTGTCTCTGGTGAGTGCACATGCCCTGTGACAAAAACTTAAAAAAAAGAAAAAAGAAAAAAAAAGAAGAGATGAATCCTAAAACTAAACCCCAGATCTGTTGCCAGGTAATTGGAGGGCTTCATGAGAAGCCTCTGAGCCCTTATTCCTCCAATTTACTCTTATGTTAAATGAGTCTAATCATCTGGCTTTGAGTCTCACGACTGTCAGTTTCTGATACCTTAGAATGTAACCGTGAAGGCTATATGTTCTACTTTCCAAGAGTCAAGGGGAAGAGATAGATGGTCACATGAACATCATTTAATAATAGCGTGCGTAAGAACTCTAACAGAAAAATAAGTGTAATGCCAAAAAGAAGGGCAGACAGAATGATTCATTGCAATTATTGGGACAAAAATTAGAAAAGGGTTTACAAAGAAAGTGATGTTTCAGCTGGGTGATGAAACTAATATGTATTTTTAAAGTTTATTTTTTATTTTGAGAGTATGAGAGAGAGAAACTGGCACTCTCTAAAGGATCTCATGCCACAATCCCCTTCCCTAGCCTTCTAGCCTACCAGGGTCACATTTGCACAGATACATCTGCATGACCTAGGATCCCAACCACAGTCTTCCATGTGGCCTTGGCATTGCAGATCTACACCCTATCACCCATGCAACTGTAGCTGGGCCAAAGTAAATATTAATAACAAAGAAGGCATGCCCAAACACATAATTATTTGAAAGGGCATGACGTGTTAAGAGACCATAAGAAGTTGGAGAAGCTGTACAGTGGCATACTGTAGCTGGAGACAGGAGGGATAGGAGGTTGGAGCCAGTTGGTGAAGGCAGAAAGTTTCTCTCTAAGTCACTGGACTTAATCTTACAGGTTATGTGCAGCCAACACTTTGGTGCTCCTCTGGTTGCTAGGTCATTGCACCCTCTCCACACCCCTATATGCTTTTGCTTGTCAGGTATTTATCTCTCTTTTTAAGAGGACTGTAGAAAGGCTACTGGAGTCACTTTGCAGACAGCTGGATGTGCCTGGGATTGAATATGCCCCCACTCCAGCTACAGGTCTGTTCTTAGCCCATGACAGAAGGGTGTGAGAGATGCCCAGTCATTCCCTCCTTTCTGTGTTTTTGGTTTTTTAATCTTCTTAAATTCAATTTTTGAATTCATTATATCTTTACATGGTTCAATGTTTAGAAACTACAAAAAAGGATGTAAACTGAAAATCTTCCTCTCACCCCTATGTCTAACTTACCAAGTGTTCTGCCGGGGTCCAGCCTTGGTGGGGGTGGGTTATCTCATTGGAGGCGGTGCAGGAAGGAAAGACTGAGGCCTCGGTGCCTTTTTCATGCATGTCCTCAGTCGGACACCCCGCCCCCTGAGAGATCGCTCTCTGTAGAGTGACCACTGCTAGGAATTATCATGCCTTTTTGAACAATAGGGAACATAGATTCCATTCAGGGTTGGATTATCTATTACAGTTCAGCAATGGTTTGTTTGATGTAGGCAAGTCTTCAGGAACTTCATGGAATGCCGTTTTAGGAAATAGCCTCCAGCAAGCAGAGTTAATTATCAGCCATCTTGTGATTACTGAGTACGATGCTAAAAAGAAAATCTCAAGTATAGGTATTAGTTCTTATGGATCTCAATAAAGAATGATACTTATATAATTTTATAGGGACCTAAAACTTAATTTAAGGAATCCTAATATATTTATGTATTTCACTTGGTGAGGGCGGGGGTGTCCTGGGCCAGTTTTGGCCTAATCCTATTCTATGTAAAGAAAAGATTATTTTTAAGCTTATGTTAAATGTATCTTGAAGGGCCTTCCAAAGGTCAAGAAGATTATTTCTGCCTAGATAGAACTTCAGCACACCCTCTATTGTGACCGCAGGGATGAAGCATTGTAATTAACAGTAGGTGGTCAGGGCAAAGGGGAGTGGTCAGGGGACTTTCAGGAAATCTTATCATATACTCAAGATGTATGAGACAGCTATGTAATTCTTTTATAGTAGTATATCAGGGAGTCAGAGTGGGGTCACTTCCCAGAAAGGCTACCGCAGTCTCCTGAGCATACAGCAAGTGGCCTTGCCAACATGCCGAGTCGACCCAAGCTTTCCTCATAGGTTGGAGGGCTTACAGCTGCGGCCTTGCCAACGTGCTGAGCTGCCCAAAGCTGTGCTCACAGGTCAAAGGCTCAAAACAGATCCTGGGGCCCTACCGGGTCAGACTCCTCCAGTGTTCCTCTTTGAACCAAAGTTTCTAGTGTTTATTGTAGTTTTCCAGAGATATTTTATACTTATGCAAGCAAATATTTAATTCTATTACCCCACTTTTTACATAAGTGTGATAACATTGTCTAATTTGCTGCATACTTTCTCTAAATTAATATTAATTTTATATATAGTACTTTTATTGCAATATGATTCATACATTTTTAAAGAATTATTTTATTTAACTTTATTTATTTGTTGATTTATTTTTAATTTGACCAGAGTGGGACAGAATGAGAGAGAAGGAAAGTGAGGAAGCAAGCTGCCAGGCCCAGGATTTAAACTGTGGTCAACCATGTGGGAGTCCAGCACCTTAACCACCACACCATCTGCTGGCCCCTGATTCACACTACTAAGTGTGCAAGAGATCTTAGTATATTCACAGAATCCTACAACCCTCACCACTGTCTAGTTTTAGAACATTTTCATCACTCCTAAAAAGTTCTCATACTTATTCATAATGTAATCATTACCTTTTCCTTTCTCCCCCAGCTCTGAGTACTTTCTCTTTTCATATATTCAAGAATCCTCCATGTTATGCTGTGTATCATGACTTCATTTGTGTTATGGTCACAAACCATTCCATTGTATGGATATACGACATTTTGTCTATCCATTCATTAATTGGTGGGCATTTGGGTTGTTCTCATTGTTTTGCTTTTATGAAAAGAGCTACTATGAATGGTCATGTATAAGTTTTTTTTTTTTTTTTGGAGAGGTTTTTGCTATAGGGCAGTGCACTTGCCAGACAGACAGAGAGAGACATAGAGACAGAAAGCGAGAAATCACCCCCCAGGGCGGATGGCCACGCTGCAATCCCTTCTCCTCCATTCTCCTCTCGGGATCTTGGGCGCGCACGCACACGCGCCTGGCGTGAATTTTAAGCCACCGGGTCCAGAACGCGAACCGTGGTCAACTGCATGGGAGTCCAGCGACATAGCCATTACACTAACTGCTGGTCCCATGTATAAGTTTTTATGGACACATTTTCAATTCTCTGTGTGTGTACATAGGAATGGAATCACTAGGTTTATGGTAACTCTACATTTAACTTTTTGAGGAACTGCCAAACTATTTTCCAAAGTAGCTGGACCATTTCATATTTTCACTGGCAATGAAAGAAGATTCTAATTTCTATTTTCTACATTATTACTATCAGTCTTTTTCATTTTAATCACCTGATTAATGATTGTTTGTAATTTTCGCTGGTTTCTCTGGGGAGTAGGTATATTGGAGCGCCACACTGCCTTGCAAAAGTAGAAGCTGCTGTTTTTTATAAACCAGGTAGCTGCCAGACAGGTCACATAATGACATTCTGTATGAGTGGAGCTTTTTAAGATGCTCCTAACCCTATCTTTTTCCTCTATTAGTTTCCAGGCCATTGTTTTTCATAGCTACTATGGTTGTAAGACTGCTGTTTTTCAAGGTAGCATCAAGCTGGAGAGAGAGCAATAGTTAATAGGGAGAATTAAACTATCACAAAATAAACTGTTATTCTCAAGTCATTTTTATGTCTTTTGCCCATTTTCTCTGCTTTTAAAAAATTAACTTCTGAGAGTTCATTAGTCTCAATACTAGCACTGTGTTATCTAGGTGGTTTTAAAATTTTTTTCTTCAGTTTTGACTGTCTTTTCACTTTAAGATAGTTAAGATCTGTTAAGATCAGCATCTTTTGTAGAGCAGAATTTTAATTTTGATGAGACACAATTCATCAAAATAATTTTTTATTTTGTGAAACATGCTTTTGATGTCAAGTCTAAGAGCTCTTTGCCTACCTCTAGATCCCAAAGATTTTCTCCTATATTCTTTAAAAAGTTTCATAGCTTTATGTTTAAGTCCCTAATCCATTTTGAGTTGATATTTATGTTAGGTGTGAGGCAACTGAAAGATTATTTTATTTTTTTTACTTATGAATGTCCAGCTACTCCAATATCATTTGTTGAAAAGAATATATTTGATCCACTTATTTGCTTTCACAACATTGTCTAATATCAGTTGGACATATTTGTGTGAGTGTATTCCTGGGCTCTCTAATCTTTTTTTCTCTATGATTGGCAGAGGGTGCATGCACTCAGCAGAGGTAAAAAAAAAACAGAGAGCGAGGAAGAGAGAAAGCAATGGGGTGTAGTCATGCTCCAGTTCTTTCTCCTTGATTTCTCTGCCTTGCTAGGATTTTGAGCATGCATGCACATGCCTTTGGAGTGTTTTCTAGCTGCTGGGGCTGGGGCTGAACCATGTTGTCCATGTGGAATCCAGCCCCCTTAACTATTAGGCAGTGAGACCTGACTCCTGAGCTCTCTGTTGTGTTGATCTATGTGTCTATTACTCCTTTGCCAGTATCAGAAAGCTTGACCACTGTAGTTATATCACATTTCTTCAAATCAGGTTTCTCCTACTTCATTCAATTTTTTGAAATTGTTTAAATTTACTTTTTTCATATAAATTTTAGAGTAATATTATTTATATCTACAAAAAATCTTGCTTTCAATATAAACAATGTTAAACCTGTATATCAATATATATATTTACTATATTGTCTCTTCCTATCCATGAATACTGTATATCTCTACATATTTCAATATTTTATTTACTTTTTCCCCTCTATCTTAGTATTCGCCATACAAGTCTGTACATGTTTTACTAGATTTAAACTTAAATATATTAGTTCTTAACTGTTGAAAATAACATTTTAAAAAATGTTTATTTTTTATTTCTTGAAAGAGAAAAAAAGAGTCAGAGAAATGGAATGTTTGCATCTAGATTCGTGATGGATATAGGGCTACAGTTTTCTTTCTGGTACTGTTTTCATATAGATTTGGTATCAGGGTAATATAAACTTCAAAAAATTAATTAGGAAATGTTTCCTCTTTTTTGTGCTGGAAGACATTTTGTAGACCTGGTGTTAAATTTTTTTTGAATATTTGGTAAAATTCTTCAGTAAAATTCTGCACTTAAAGATGTCTTTCTTGGGATCAGCAGTTGGTATAATGGCTATGTCAATGGACTCCCATGTTGCTGACCATGGTTCAAGTCCCAGACCTGGTGGCTTGAACTCACACCAGGCAAGTGTGCATACATGCCCAAGATCCCGAGAGGAGAATGGAGGAGAAGGGATTGCAGTGTGTCCATCCCCCCAGGAGGTGATTTCTCACTTTCTGTCTCTCTGTCTCCATCTTTCTGGAGAGCGCACATGCCCTATAGTAAAAAAAACTCTTTAAAAAAATTTGAAAAAATATTGAGATGTCCTTGTTATAAGCTTTTTAAAGTTATAAATTCAATTTCCTTAATAGTTATAGGGGTATTCAAATTAGCTATTTCTGAATGGGTGAGTTTTGGTAGTTTTTGTTTTTCAAAATATTACTCTGTATCATACAAGTTATTAAATTGATGCATTTAGAGTTGTTTGTAGTAAATTCCCTTATTATCATTTTGATATCTTTAATTTCTCTAGTGTATTTCTTTAGTGATAGTTCATTGGTAATTGGTTGGTAAATTCATACAGGTAATTTGTATCTTCTCTCTCTTTCTCTTTCTCTCTGTCTCTCTCCTGGATTGCTAGAGGTTTTTCAATTTTATTGACTTTTTCAAAGAACTAGTTCTTGGGAACAGTGCAGTGGTAAAATGTGATACTATACAAGGTTGACTCAAAGAGTAAGGTTTCAGGTTCATGTCCAGAGTGGTTGACGTACTGGACTCCCACATGGCTAACCATAGCTCAAATCCTAGACCTAGTGGCGTGGAAGTCACACCAGACACATGTGCGTGCATGCTCAAAGTCCCAAGAAGAGAATGGAGGAGAAGAGATTATGGTGTGGCCATCCCCCTGGGGAGTGATTTCTTTCTTTCTTTCTCTCTCTCTCTCTATATATATATCTCCAGTGAGCACATGTGCCCTATAGTAAAAATCTCTCCAACTTTAAAAACAAATAAAAAAATACACTCCCACCCGAGTGAGCAATTCTTGGCTTAGTCAATTTTTGGGGGGATAGGTTTTTGCTATAGGGTGTGTGCACTCGCCAGAAAGAGCAACAGAGAAACAGAAAGCTAGAAATCACTCCCCTCCTGGGGGGATGGCCATGCCACAATCCCTTCTCTTCCAATCTCCTCTCAGAATCTTGGCCACGCATGCACTCACACCCGGCATGAGTTCAAGCCATCAGGTCCAGGACTTGAACCATGGTTCATTACATGGGAGTCCAGTGACATAGCCATTATGCCATCTGCTGGTCCTTAATCAATTTTATCTATTACTTTTCTGTTTTTTTCATTTCATTGTTTTCCTCTCTGCTCTTATCTTTGTTATATTTTTTCTTTTACTTGCTTTAGGTTTATTTTTCTTTTCTTTTTCCGAGTTTTTGAGATAGCAGCTTAGACATTGATCTGAGACATTTACTCTTTCTAATACATGAACTTGGTGCTATTAATTTCTCTTTCAGTTCTGTTTTATCTGTATCTTACAAATTTTAATATATATTCACTTTCATTCAATTTAATGTATTTTTATTTCTTTGAGAGTTTACTTTTGACTCATGGATTATTTAGTTGTTTGGTTTCTAAATGTTAGAATTTTTCTGTTAATGTTTTATAATTGATTTTCTAGTTTAATCCATTGTATTCAGAGAATATATGCTTTATGATTTCAATTCTTATAAAATTTTGAGATCTATATTATGGCCCAGGATACAGTTTACCTTGGTTTATCTGTAAATGTTGATTAGACACTGTTGCTTGATGGTGTCTTTTAGATTTTGGTCGATGTCTTTGAGATCTTACATATCTTTTTTTAAATAGTTCCATAAATTCCTGAGGGTACATTTCATTTTTATGTCTATTTCTCTCTGATATTCATATTGAGTAATTTCTTTTGTTTTATCTTTCAGTTCTTTCCTCTTTTCCTCCGGTCTGCTGTTGAGCCCAATCATTAAGTTTTTTATTTCGGTTATTATATATATATATTTTAAGTATTAGTCCTGTTAAATTAACTTTTATTTTGTCAGACTTTTTATTGTAATTTCTAATTTACATATAATAATTGGATGTCTTTGTAAAGTACGTATGATTTTTTTAAAGCATGTAGACAGTGTATAATAATCAAATTAGTGACATAAACACAAGTGTTGGTAAGGTTGCAGAGAAAAGGGGACCTTCATGTACTACTGATGGGAATATAAACTAGTATAGCTACTGTGAAAAACAGTATGGATATTACTCAAAAGTCTAAAAAGAGAACTACTGCTTGATCCAGTCAGCAATCCCACTTTGGAGTATATATCCAAAGGACAGGAAATCACCCTGTCCGAGACATTTGCACATTCATGTTTATTGAAACTTTATTCACAATAGCTAAGATATGGGAGTGCTTAACAATTGAGAAATGGATACAGAAAATGTGGCACATATGTACAATGGAATACTAATTCGACTCAGCCATAAAAAACAAAAACAAAAACAACAAAAACCCTCTAAATTCCTGTCAGTCAACATCAACTGGATAAACCTGGAAGATATAATAAACCTAACAAAACAAATATCAGTTGTTATATTTTTCAGTTCTAAAATTTCTGCTTGGTTCTTCATTATATCTTCTTTTTTTTGAGAACTTGTACTGTTTCATTTGTTTCAAGTCTGTTCATAATGGTTCATCAAAGTATTTATGTGATGGTTTATTTAAAATTCTAATTTAAAAATTATCACATATCTATCACATTAAAATTGGCATACAGGAATTCCTCTTTTTATTTAATAGGATTCTCTAAGAAGAGAATACCCAAGGAGTAGCCCTTAACCAATGAAAATAGAATTTACTAGATAAATACACATTTCTTCCCTCCTACTGTATTTCACATAGACTCTCAGAATGTCTCCAATAAGACTGACTTCAGTTACCCGTAATGATACCCTTCTTTTAAAAAAAATTAGTTAACTTATTTTTTTCATGAGAGAGGGTGATATTCTTGGCAGAATTGTCACACTGTGACCTGCCGTCAGCCTTGCAGCCAGCCAGGATCATAGATGCGGGTGCATGAAGCATGTCCAGGTAGACACAAATTGCAGACCTGGAGCTTTGCCTGCACCACTGTATATCTGCACCCCACTGTGGTAACCTTCTATTTAATGTTCTCTTAGCTTTTCTCCCTTCCTTGTCTTACTTTCACAGTTCCTTACCATGCTTCTAGTGATTGATTACCTCTCATGTTCCTAAGTCCATGTTTTGGGGTCCTCTTCTATTTTTTTTTTTTTTTTGATGGTGGCATAGTTCTGAGGTGAGAGCTGATGAAGAGAAGTGATGATTGACAGCTCTTCATACTCTCTTTTTTATACTATGAGATGAGATTAGGACAAGAAACATAATATATATCATTTATATAGAATCTCCACACAGATATTAAAAAATTATTCCTTTATAAGAGAGAGAGACAGGGAGAGACAGAGATAGGTTTATTTTTTTATTTTAAAGAATTATTTTAAACTTTATTTATGTATTTTAATTTGACGAGAGAGAGAGAGAGAGAGAGAGAGAGAGAACGAAGGAAAGTGAGAAAGCAAGCTGCCATGTCTTGGACTCAAACCATGGTAGGCCGTGTGGGAGTCCAGAGCCCTTAACCACCACGCCACCTGCTGGCACCAAGAGATAGGTCTTTTTGACAGGACCTCCCCTTGTTATCATCCTCCTGTCCTTGCCTTCACATTAGCTAGGATTACATGCATGTGCAGCCATACACAATGTGTTCAGGTTGTCCTGGGAACCAAACCCAGGCCACACATGCAGCCTTCAGACTCCCGAGTGGTGGCATTATCTGTGCACCATTGTGTCTGGGCTAGCATGGATCTTTAATTTATAATACTTTGTCTGGTTTTGAGTAAAGTCCTATTATATGTGATGTAGCTTAGTTAACTTTGAGAATGGCTCTGTTTTTTTTTTTTTTTTTTTTTTTTTGAGAGGTTTTTGCTATAGGGCGCATGTGCTCGCCAGACAGACAGAGAGAGACAGAGAGACAGAAAGCAGGAAATCACCCCCAGGGGGGATGGCCACGCTGCAATCCCTTCTCTTCCATTCTCCTCTTGGGATCTTGGGCACACATGCACACGCGCCTGGCGTGAGTTTAAGCCACCAGGTCCGGGACTCAAACCGCGGTCAACTACGTGGGAGTCCAGCGACACAGCCATTACGCCAACTGCTGGTCCCGAGAATGGCTCTGTTTTTTAAAGTACAACTAAACAAAACCCACATTACATGTATTCTATAACCTCAGTTAAAGGGAATGTAATGCCTGGGCAACCTGACTTCGTAAAGCATACTCTCCAATATTACCAGGTTGCATCATTAGAAACCAGCTCTAACCTCTGGATTTGGAGTTTTTTTAAAAATATATTTTTAATAAAGTTTATCTGTTGCTTCCATGAGCAAGAGAGAAAGACAGCACCCCCAATAGGGTCTTGACACCATGTCCCACCCCAGTTTCAACTGACCCAGATCTTGAGTGTGCGCATACCCAGAATACTCAGGGAAATTTCCAAATGTGAATCCAGACTCTTCCCCTGTGGGTCAGCCTTGCAGAATGTTGTGTTTTGCTTCTGTGCCACTATTCCAGCCCCCAACTTCTCTTCTGAACGTGACTTTTCAAGGTCACCTTGTCCTCCCTTCTTGATTTCTGGATCTCCTGGCTTTAGTCAAACTCATACAAATTCTGACTTTGGCGGAGAGATAATCAGGCTCCAGCAGTGGGCATTTGGAAGCCGCACGAAGAGCCACACGAAATAAGAGTAAGTGCTTCTCTGATTCCGTTCTGATTGTATTGCTGCTACTCAATGCTCCGGGAAGCGAAATTCTTCTTGATTAAAGGGGAAAAAAATAGCAATTTTTTCTTACCAGTGCTTGTTCAACATAGGTTATTTTGACAAGGACATATTTGAGTAATTCTGGGTTATGGAGTGAAAATGACAAGTTTTATTTATTACCCTCAATTGGCAATAAGATATACCACAGTGAATTCAGCTCCATGTTCGTGCAGGGCAGCATCAGGGAGAGACTGCACGTTGTAAGCACATTCTCAAGGTTCTTGTTATATCATGAAACCAAAGGAGGTGATAGATGTAGAATTAAGAAAAGAAACCTGAGAGAGATAGATCTCTGTCTGCAAGCTCAGGTGTGTAATAAATATACTTGATTTATTTTACCATGACTCGAATTAATACTTCAATTCTGTTTCTGCCAGAGTGATAGAAGCTGGGAACAGGATGCTTTTGTTTCCAGGAGGAATTTCTCTGAAAAAATTAAACATGAGAAAGACAGATACTAAAGGAGGGGTAGGAGGGTGGTCTGAAGGGCCCAGAGACTCCAACCTGGGCATATTGGGAAAGGAAGGTACATGGGCACTTTGAGGACCACCCAGAGTGCAGAGGGGCTACAGGAGGTACAACCATGGACAGAGGGATTAGTGCCAACCAGGAATCCTAGGTCTGAAAACCAGGAGCTGGCACCTCAAGCCATCTTTCCCAGTCTTATAAGAGAGGTAGGCAGTGGCGATGTTAAATTTTACCTGAAAGTTAAAAAATCGCTTTACGGGGACCAGCAGTTAGCGTAATGGCTATGTTGCTAGACCTGGACCTGGTGACTTAAACTCGTGCCGGGCGTGTGTGCATGCATGCCCAAGATCCTGAGAGGAGAATGGAGGAGAAGGGATTGCGGCATGGCCGTCTCCCCTGGGGGGGAGGGTGATTTCTTGCTTTTCTTCTCTCTATCTCTCTGGCGAGCGTACATGCCCTATAGCAAAATTCTCTCAAAAATAAATAAAAGAAGAACGAAGTCACTTTACCCTTTTATGTTCTAGAAAATGGTTTTCTTCAAAAATCTCTTCCTTGGAAGATTAGGTAAAACTCAGGGATGTCTGCATTTACCTCTGACAAAGGCAGACTCTAATTTCTCTTTTGAATTTTTTTGCCTTATAAACGTTCAGCTGAACTGCTTGTCTAGTTGGAGAGAAATGCTTGTTAACCAAGCTTTGATTAAGCCTCTCCTTCCTCCAGGCTTACCCTCAGCCAGAGCCACCACAAAACCTCTGGAAAATAGGCTAGACTCAGGGTAAAACATTCTCCGATCTACTATCTGATAATATCACTATCATGCCCCTTCTCCAACAGAGCTCTTTCTATTTAGTGCTCTATAAAAGAAAACTCTCTTGGCCTCACTCTGAGACACTTGCAGACCTTAGGGTAATAGCATTCTCCCTATTGTGATAGATCCTTTTCCCCTTGAAGTAACTCTTTAAATAAAGTCTCTCCTTATTAAGCTTGGATTTGTTTTCTATTTGACAATGGGTATTTTTTTTTTTTTTTGAGAGGTTTTTGCCATAGGGCGCGTGCGCTCACCAGACAGACAGAGAGAGACAGAGAGACAGAAAGCGAGAAATCACCCCCCCCCCCCCAGGGGGGATGGCCACGCCGCAATCCCTTCTCCTCCATTCTCCTCTTGGGATCTTGGGCACGCACACACACGCACCCAGCGTGGCTTTTAAGCCACCGGGTCCAGGACACGAACCACAGTCGACCACGTGGGAGTCCAGCGACATAGCCATTACGTTAACTGCTGGTCCTGACAACGGGTATTTTGATACCCATTCTGTAGAAGGGGAAATTGAAGTGGCAGGTGCCTGGGGTCTAGTGCTCAGGTTAATGGGGAAGTTGAAGAGGATAAATTCAGGGACCAGCAGTTAGCGTAAATGGCTATGTCGCTGAACTCCCATGTAGCCGACCGCAGTTTGAGTCCTGGACCCGGTGGCTTAAACTCATGCTGGGCATGTGTGTGTGTGTGTGTGTGTGTGTGTGTGTGTGTGTGTGTGTGTGTGCCCAAGATCCCGAGAGGAGAATGAAGGAGAAGGGATTGCGGAGTGGCCATTCCCCCTGGGGGGTGATTCTTGCTTTCTATCTCTCTGCCTCTCTCTCTCAGTCTGGTGAGTGCACGCGCCGTATACAAAAAAAATCTCTCAAAAAAAAAAAAAAAAAAAAAAAGGATAAATTCAAACCAAGGTCCTCTCCAGACTTCAGTTCTGGGGCTTTTTATACTGCCATATGGATTCTCTTTAGATGCTTGGGCAAGAGATTTCACTTCTATAAATGGAGGAGGTTGGAATAAAGATTCTCTTCAGTTCTACCTGCGGTAGGGATGATACTGAGAGGACTAAAAGCCCCAGGGTACTTCCCAAAATAGCCGTGTCAGATGGGAAGGCCAGACAGAAAACATTCCTGTAGGAAGATAAACATAAAAGGAGACTATAGGCTCAGCAGAGGTAGGGGAGTTGAATCTGCCCATCTCACCTAAAATCTAAAAATAAAAATCCATTTGGCAAGGTTTCTCAATAAAAGAACATGTCATATGAAATTTTGGGGTGTACCCTAGCTTATTCATCATATCACCAGGGTCTGCATCTGACTTCTGGATGCCTGGAATTATCTTCTGTCTTTCCTGTGAGAGTGAATTATTTCTAAGGGAATTCAGAGAAACCTTCAATAGAGTCTCTGTGTTACGTAAAGGAGATCTGTGTGCGGCAGCAGGAACATCACCCGGACCTTGTTAGAAATGCAACCCCATGGAGACCTCCTGGCTCAGAACCTTTTAGGGATGGGGTTCAGCTTCCTTTGTTCTAACAAGCCCTCCCAGGAGTTTTCATCATATGCAAGGGTGACCTATTTCAGGATGAGCTCTCAGATGGGGTCTGCCTCAGTGAACAATCCTACAGGGGAAGATGACTTTGCTATTGCAGGGTCCTTCCTCCCCTGACAGCTTTGCTTGGAAGGTAACTCATCTCCACCTCTCCCGATTGCTCTCCCTTCCCAGATGTTGTTAATAAGTGTTTTTCTTTTTCCTTCCTTCCTTTTTTTTTTTTTTTTTTCTGGTGGCAGTTCTCATATTCAAAGAAAGAAATCAAAATGTATTGAATATCCATGAATGTGCCAGACTCTTGGGCTTGGCACTTTTGATGAGTTATTTATGTGATCTTCATAACCTCACAGAAGAAAAACATGTCCCATATTTCATCCAGAGGGATGTTTGAATTTTATTAGAGGAAACCTTGAAAATCTAAAAGACTTTATGACCTGAAGGAATGTCTACTGGTGGAATTTCATGTACCTTAGGGAATAGAAGAGATATTTTTATCAAGCAGAAAAGCCGGCTGGCACATACAGTGAAAGGACCGCACTTCTGAAGGGCAATCTGTCAGTGCTTGGAGAAATGGAAGCACATTCATCTTGTATGACTCAGCGATTCCACTCTGGGTTAAAGATCCTAAAGAAACTCTCCCCCAGGTCTGTAGGAAACATGATGGATGATCTTGCAGTGTTGTCTGTGGTGTTGGTGAGGCAGAAGGTGAAGACAATCCCAATATCCATCACCATGGGATGGATAAAAAACACAACAGATGCCAACTTGGGGAACAAAGATCTGCAGATGCTTGCAGCAACACAGAGAGCACTTACAAGTATAATGCTATGTAAGAAAGGTTTGTAAGCAAAACTCCACTTATGTAAACATAAGAACAATATGCAAGGCTAGCAGGTGGGATATTGGTTAAGGCAGCTAGATTCCCATAGCTGCCTGCCTGGTTCGAGTCCTGGATGTAGCAGTTTGAAAAACATACTGGGCGTGTGTGTATATGTGCTCAAAATCCAGAGAGGAGAATGGATGAAACGGGATTATGGTATGGTCATCCTGCCTGGGGTGTGATTTCTCATGTTCCTTCTCTCTGTCTCTGATGAGCGCATGTGCCTTATAGCAAATTTTTAAAAAAACACGTTTCACAGACACACACAAACAAAAGGATGAGTATCAAATCATTGGGATGTTTGTCTATGGTGTGGGCATAAAGAAATGGGACTAGGGAAATGGGACAAAAGGGGATTTAATAAAACAGGAGAAATACTCTACACCATCAATAACGAGAATATGCCATGAACTGAGGTATATTAACCAAGTTCTCTGCACCCGAGGTAAGAGAAAGAAGAAAGGAAGAGAGGAAGGGAGGGAGGGGAGTAAATGGTAACCGAGTCATAAGAAAACCAAAGTGACTCCATATTCCACCTAGTATTGAGTCCATCTTAGTAGATTAAAATTGAGGAAAATTTGTCGTTAACATCTATCTTTTACTTTACAATGAGACTTAACTGAACCTAGCCTTTTACTTCCCCTCGATAGATGGAGCCTAATGCTTAACCAACAGAAGTTAACAATAACCTTCCTGTGCAGATAGGGAAGGGAGGGATGCCACCAGCCCCCTCATATTAAGGATTTATCAGCCTCACCAGCTTCTAAACCAGGAGTTAAGACTTGTCTTGATTGATTCTATTTGCTTCTGACTTTTTCTTCCTTGTCGTTGTTTTTGTTTATTTAGAGAATTGTTTGTTTTTTGCATATTTCTGGAGAGACAAAAATAGAAAGCATGAAATCATTTCCAGGGGGATGATCATGCCACAATCCCTTTTCCTCTATTCTTCTCTTGGGATTCTGGGCATGCATGCACATGTGAGTTTCAAGCCGCCGGGCCTGGGACTTGAGCTGTGAGGGTCCAGCAACGTAACCATTACACCATCTGCTGGTCCCTGCTTCTATTTGGTTAATTATTGCTTATATTTAAGACTCTTGAAGAGAATGGAAACTAGAAACCAGTCATTCCTTGCTGCCCTATATGTCGGGAAGGGAAACTGCCCCTTCAAGCAGTGGTTGTGCCCTGACACTCTTAGGTCTCCTTGTGATGCTGTGATCCTGCCAAAGGCAATGATAAGAACTCCTCATCACTTTTGCCCCAAGAGAATGAATTATTTGTCCTTTGTTTTACAAATTTTATCTCACATTGGGACCAGCAGATGGCATGATTGTTACATCGCTGGACTCCCACGTAGTTGATGGTTTGAGTCCTGGACCCAGTGGCTTACAAACTCGTGCCGGGCACTTACGTAAGTGTGCGGGCCCAAAATCCTAAGAGAGAATTTAGAAGGGATTGGAACATGACCATCCTCCCTAGGGTGTGATTTCTCACTTCTGTCTCTCTGTGTCTCTCTGCCTCTCCGGTGA
Organism: Tupaia tana; assembly: GCA_026018925.1. NCBI lineage: Eukaryota > Metazoa > Chordata > Mammalia > Scandentia > Tupaiidae > Tupaia > Tupaia tana. The sequence goes on from JAKSZU010000015.1 coordinate 50,549,272, forward strand.
CTGCACATGCCCTATAGCAAAAAAAACCTCTCAAAAAAAAAATGTATCTCACACTGATCTCTTCCCCTATGTAAGTTTTGTATCTTGTCCAGTAATACAGAAACAGTCTGGATTGCATTCCACTTTCTCCCTGGTGTTGGCATAACTGAGTAAATTTCTTTTTTTTTTTTTTTCTTTTTTTGGAGAGGTTTTTGCTATAGGGCACGTGCGCTCGCCAGACAGACAGAGAGAGACAGAGAGACAGAAAGCAGGAAATCACCCCCCAGGGGGGATGGCCACACCACAATCCCTTCTCCTCCATTCCCCTCTCGGGATCTTGGGCACGCACGCACACGCGCCCGGCGTGAGTTTAAGCCACCGGGTCCGGGACTCGAACCGCGGTCGACTACATGGGAGTCCAGCGACATAGCCATTACACTAACTGCTGGTCCCACTGAGTAAATTTCTTATTCACCAACTTTTGCTTCTTTGTCAAAGAGATTAGTGGCACAGACCTGATTTCTGGTCCTTGGAATGAGCATCCCTGCCCTGTTCCAGCAACAGAAGGAAGAAAATAAGACAGAAAGAAGAAGGAAGGAAGGAAGGAATGTAGGAAGGAAGGAAGGAAGGAAGGAAGAAGACAAGGAAAACATAAAAATGAAAGTCCCTAGACAACTTCTGATGGGCTTTGTAGGACTGAGACCAACACGAAGAAGTTGCAGCATCTGTGCATGGAGGCCCAGTTGAGCACATGTTGGTTTGGCACATAGAAGTCAACTATGGCTCCTGAAGACCTGACAGTGGGATCTGCGTTCTGATAGCACTAAATCTAGTGATTTTTCTCTCCCTGGCTCAGAGTGGATTGGGGATTCTTAGGTAATAGCTGAAGAGTTCTGTCTTCTCTCTTGGAAGATCCACACCCAGGCCAGATTTTTGACTGGTATTGGAGGGACCTTCAAGGTGGCTTATTCAGTCCTTCATTTTATGAAAGAGTCGAGGCACTAACAGGAGAAATACCATGATTGACAGAGCTGGACTAGAACACAACATCTTGATTCCTGGTCTAGGACCACTTTTGAATCTCACTGTGCAGTAGTTGAGAAACATGAATCCCAGGTCCCTGTTTCTCTGAAATTTGTATTGAGTAGGTCTGAGGGAAAGTTCATGAGCCTGTACTTCCCAAAAGTTCTCTAGTAGTACAGAACTGAAGCTGAGTTTGATAAACATATTCTGCCCTCAAAGTGCCATTGCAAAGGACAATGAAGGGACAAGGTTTAAGGCATAGGTCAATTTTTATTTTTAGGCATAGGTCAATTTTTTGAGAATACTTTGTATTAAAGAGGCTGCTGTAATTTGAATGTGACCCTCTTAAATTTTTTTTTTTATTTTTTTGGAGAAATTTTTGCTATAGGGTGCATTCATTCGCCAGAAAGACAGAGAGAGACAGAGAGACAGAAATCGAGAAATCACCCCCAGGGGGGGATGGCCACGTCACAATTCCTTCTCCTCCATTCTCCTCTTGGGATCTTGGGCACACACGCACATGTGTCTGGCATGAATTAAAGCCACTGGGTCCAGGACTCGAACCGCAGTTGACTATATGGGAGTCCAGTGATGTAGCCATTACACTATCTGATGGTCCCGACCCTCTTAAATTTAATGTTGAAATTTTTTGAGTCATTGTAACAGTGCTGAGAAAGTAGAGACTTAATCCAGTTATGGTACTGAAAGGTAGGATTTCTGAGAAGTGATTAGGCATCAAGGTGGGGCTACCATGATTGAGTCCTTGTGGGTTTAAAAGGAGATGCATGGACACAGACATGTGTGCTCCCTCCACTGTACTGTCATACAGCAAGAAGACCCTCAGTCGGTGTCAGCACTATGTTCTTGGACTTCCGCCTTCAGAACCATGAGCTATGTAAACCTCTATCTCCTTAAATTACCAGATTCAAATATTTTTGCTACTAGCAACACTTGGGACTAGAACAGAGGTTGATGGATTTCTCTTGTGAGAAATATCTACAGGGCATCTCAGATAGATAGAGAGGTCATTGAGGGTACTCTTTGGAACTGTGCAATCCAACTGCCAGGTCATCCTACTCTTCTGTCTCATCTAATCTGCAGTGGGACAAACCACTTGGTGACAATCAACCCATGTCTACTCCCTCCTTTATTTGTTCCTTAGGTAATTACTTAGAGATGACTGTGAAATATATTACACTGGGTGCCAGGGACGATGTATAGAAAGGAGTTATGGAGCCACCCCTTAAAACCAGGGCAGCTGGGGGAGGTAAGTGATGCACCACACCAAGGACAAGGAACCAGAGGATGCTAGAGACATATACACTGAGATCTGGGTTAGTAAAATAGCTTCAAGTCTTTCTCAGGTGGTATTTTTATTGCAACAAATTTTTCACATTTATTCCTCAATACTTCTTTTGTTTGCCAAAGCTATGTACAGTGTAACAATTTTTATTTTTAGGTTTTTACCATAAGAAGGTTTTTGCTCACTGGAGAGAGACAAAGAGATGGTAAGAGGAAAAGTGAGAAATAACCTCCCAGGAGTGTTGGTCGTACCACAATCCCTTCTTCTATATTCTCCGCTTGGAATTTTGGGCACTCATGCACACTTATAGTGGTGTGGGCTCACCAGGTCTGGGCCAAGCCACCAGGTCTGGGCTCAAACCACAGTTGACTCTGTGGGAGTCCAGCCCCCTGACACCCAGTATAACAATTTTACAAGTGACAGAAGACATGTCTCTACTTTGAGATTATGAGGTTATTATCGATATCTTGAGACTGTTGGTAACCTTAAGATGGTCACTACAGATAATGATCTATAGTTTCTTTCTTTCTTTTTTTCTTTCTTTCTTTCTTCCTTCCTTCCTTCCTTCCTCCCTTTCTCCCTTTCTCCCTTTTCTTTTCTTTTCTTTTTTTTTTTTTTTTTGAGAGGTTTTTCCTATAGGGAGCGTGAGCTCTCCAGAAAGGCAGAGAGAGACAAAGAGACAGAAAGTGAGAAATCACCCCCCCAGGGGAGATGGGCACGCCACAATCCCTTCTCCTCCATTCTCCTCTCGGAATCTTGGTCATGCATGCACACACGCCCGGCGTGAGTTTAAGCCACCGGGTGTGGGACTTGAAGCATGGTCAACTACATGGGAGTCCAGCAACATAGCCATTACTCTAACTGCTTGTCCCAATAATGATCTATAGTTTCTAATTCGATGTTGACAAAGTCCTTCTGTCCATGGTAAATATCTATTGGATTGTTTGGCTTGAGCTTGTTTTCCTTCTCTGAGTGCAGATAATGAGAAGCAGCCATGCTTTACCACATGATTCTGTTCTGGCTTCACTGGATTGATCTAAGAATGGGTCTGTGGCCCAGGCTAGGCCAATCCGAACCCTTCTTTAGGAATTTTGGATTTGGGAACAAGAGAGATGACACAATCTTGCGCTGGTTTCTGAAGCCGAGTACTACTCTGGGCCAGTCACTGTCCTGGGCTCCAAGGCTATAGCACTGAAGGCAGCAGATAACATGTCTTCTTTTAGGGTGAGCAGCTATTGTCTGATAGGGGTGGGGAGACATAATACATAAACACATAAATCAATAAATGTCTAAATGTAAATATAGATGAAGGCCAGAATTGGTCAATGATCATGATAATTATAAATCATGAGTAATAAAAATTATTTTAATTATAACAAAAATAGCAAAAATACTGTGGACATCTTTTGAGGCACTTATTATGTATGAAGTTCAATTATTATGGCTTTACATATGTTAACTCATTTAATTCATACAACCACCCAAAGGTTCTATGTCTAAACCCATTTGGGAGAGAGTGCTCATTTCAGTGAAAAGCAACGGTAAAAGCTTTGAAGAAAGACTGAGAGGTATGAGACAGCATTAATGGTTTCAGTTTTTCTAGAGCTTGACCGTGTTCCAGCCCTTGTAGTTGTTTATCTTGTTTAGTATTTTATTCATTTCATGAGCTAATAAATTTCCCTCTATCCTCAAAGTTTATAAACTGAATTTTTAAAAAAATTATTTATTTCTTCTATGATTGAGAGAAACAGAGAGGCAGAATCCCTAGGAGTCTTGACTCCATGATCTGTCCCCAGCTTCACCATCCCTGGATCATGGACATGCGTGTGCCTGAAACATTCAGGGAGGTCTTTGGACGTGAACATAGAACCTTTATATGTGGGTTAGCCTTGCAGAGACGTCATGACAAACTGGATTTCTGTCACCTGTAATCAAAACACTAAGGTGCTATAGAAACTCCTCAGTGTTTATTGAATGACCTTGACATGTCTGACGAGGATGGGTCTTGATAACATGACAAAGACCAGTTGACATGGAAATTGCTCCAACCTTTGAGAAGCAGCTCACAGCACAGTAAAGACACAGAGATAGCAGAGGTAAAGACCAGAAATGGAAGACAGTAATGTCGCTCTACTTCTCTCTGTGTTTTTCCCTTTCTTTGTGAGACCCTGATTATTCCACGAGCTCACAACCAGGGCTCCCAGAGAGCAAGGCCTCTGATGCTGCTGGGACTCCTGATCCTGTTATCCACCTTACACACAATTCCGAATGAAAAACTAGAAAATTCCACTACAACCTATCTGACGGCTGACCAGGGCTGACAGGTTTCAACCTTAGATTTGCAGCTTGCATTGCCCCTTACTTTTTCAAGTGGAATCATTGTCCGGTAGCTGTGTGTGGAGCTGCAGAAGTCATAGTGAAGAACTCAGGCTACAAGACACTGTTTTCTCTTTCCCTGAAAGCCAGCCTAAACAACCATTGTGAGTATATAGGTGAAGGGTATGTAGCACAGGGCAATGCCTGTGGGCTGGGACCTTGGGCTCTGGGGTCAGACTCTTGATGATCTATTACTAGCACTGACCTCAGAAGAGTCACTCACCCCACTTCCCAGCTTCTTCCAGATGAAAAGTTTCATGCTTCCTTCCCATATAGCGCTTTTGCAAGGATTAAATGAGGACATGCACAGAAAATGCTTCAATAGTGCTTAATACAGAGAGTGCTAAATAAATGGTAGATATCACTTTTACATCCAAAAGTAAAGTAGATGAATATATAGATCTCTATGTGCAATAGAAGTACACCTGAAGAACATAATGTGTGGGGGAAAAAAACGCAATGGGGCCAGTCATGGCCTGGTAGCTATGGGAGCTGGATCCCACAGGGTCAACTGCACCGTTCGAATCCCCAACCATGGCTTGAAAAAACACACTGGTTATGTGTGTGCACATGCCCAATTTCCAAAAGGAGAGTAGATACGGAGAAGGGATGGTTGTGTGACCATTCTCCATGGGGACATGGGGAGAAGAGTGCTCTCTGTGTGTGTCTCTCTCCATGGAGTGCACATGCCTGCTAGCAAATTAAAAAAAAGAAAAGGAAAGAAAAGAAAATGTTGCAACAGATTGCATAAATGCAATGTGATCCAAATTTAAGTAAGATTCAAAATGCAAAGTAATATACTATACTGTTGATGTACACTATAAATATATATTACATATTACGATATAGTGTATGTAAACTAATATGATATATAAACACACATGCATATGATGTATGCATGTGTATGCGTGTATATAAAAGCACATATTGTGCTTTTATTTGTGAATATCACATGTGTGTATAAGTGTATGTGTGTGTGTTAGAAAGCACACAAACATGTATAAGAAATATATGTACTATTTTGCAGAGTTACCTCTGGTAGTGATGGTGATAGTAATGGTTCATATTTGTGTGTGTGTGTGTGTGTGTGTGTGTGTGTGTGTATACTCATATGTTCACAGAACAGAGATAGTTTGTATGCTCAATGCGTTTCATAATTGAAAAATGTGGAAAATGCATTATAAAAACTTGCATCTGATAACTAGAAGGCCACCCTCTTCATTTGTATTCTAGTTGGCTAAGAATTTCCCTTTTAATATGCAAGAGAAGTTGCAGGATGATACTCATCTGAAATGTGGACTGTTAATGAGCCTGTGATAGTCCAAAGTGGAGTCGCCTGTTGGGAGAATGGAGGTAGGGAGGGAGAAAGGCCAGGAACCTGGAAACTGGTTTTATGCATTTACTTTGTACATTCTAACAAGATCTGGAGAAAGAGAAACTTAGAGCGAAATATTACAGACATGTTGCTTAATCCTTCTCAGTCCACTTTCTGAAGTATGAAATAGGAATAATGAATTGTATTTTGCCAGGTTGTTGAGAGAAGTAAATACACACAGGACACGGCACCTGGTAAGCATATCAAATACTCAGTTTTATAAAATCCAATTTCTATTTAAAGCTTATATGTGCCAGATGTTCAGCAGGAAAACAGTATCAATCACTTGCCAAGCTGAAAGATCATTTCTGCAGGAGTCAGAGCAAGCAGTGACATCTCACTTCTCCAAATCAATAGATGCATTCAAAACACCAAGAATAAAACCTCAAACAAAATCTTTCTGGTGTGGTTTAGAAACACAGCACATCTTTCCCTACCCTGTGGGTTTGTCAGAATTTCATGCATACAGTGTGGGGAGGAGGCATATGAAGTTCATCCTTCCCAGAGGGAGGGAGAGCAAAGGCAGGACAGGGACCAGGTCTCCAGGGAATTGGGGAGCAGTGGCTGAGGAGCTTAGCAAAGCCAAGGGAAGGAGACATAGGGAAGAAATGTTGCAACTGAGGGAGGGAGGGGCTGCAGGAAGGACAGAGGGCAGGCGAGCCACCTCCGATGGGCAAGTAGACAAAAATAACAGCCAGGTGAGGTCATCTGATCTCAGGGGTGATAAAGCATGACGATCTACCATGGTGATGAGAAATAGAATCTCATGTGGCAGCTTGCTCCGGGGGGGCGGGGCGGGGGGAAGAACCTTTGAGTCTCCCAAAGCTTGAGACTTTAAGGTAAACTGCAGAGAAGGTGTTCTTCCTTTAGAAAGATGTCAATCTACCCATCAGGAGACTAATGAGTAGAAGACCTGAACTCCATACATAAGGAGACAGTGTGCTCCCAACTTTCTTTTTAAGAAAAAAACAAAGCTCATCAATGCTGCCAATTCTGCCAATGATTCGATTCCTATCCTCTCTGACTCCTTTCCTATCGCTATGAATGTTTATGAACAACTGGCAAAACTAGGTAGAGCCATTTTGACTCATATTTCACAAAATATTTTTTCTTTTCTTTCTTTTTTTTTTTTTTTGCTTTTTATTTTTGGAGAGGGTTTTGCTATAGGGTGTGTGCGCTCGCCAGAAAGACAGAGAGAAAGAGAGACAGAAAGCGAGAAATCACCCCCCAGGGGGATGGCCATGCCACAATCCCTTCTCCTCCATTCTCCTCTCGGATCTTGGCCATGCATGCACCTGTGCCTGGCATGAGTTTAAGCCACTGGATCTGGGACTTGAAATGCGGTCCCTCACAAAATATTTTTTAATAGAGGTTTAACCACAATGAATGGCCAAGGGAAAGTTTGTAGACTATAAATAGGAAGGCAACTTGATATGATCAGAAAATCTGGATTTGATATCAGACATATCAAAGCATATTCATTCATTCACTTATTCAACAACTATTTATGAAATGTACACTCTATGTTGGATTTGTAGCATTTACATTCTAGTAGTAGGAAATAAATGACAATGTAATTTAAACGTATGATAAGTGCTGTGGAGAAAAAAATGTGAAGTGTTAAGAATTGGAGTAGCTGGGAAGAATGGGAACTTTTGGAGTGAGTACTCAGGGAATGATTCCTTGAGGAGGAGACTCTAGTCTGAGACCTGGATTCAAAGAAGTCATCTCAGGGGATGCAACTTAGAACAGCAAGAGCTACAGGGGAACCCTTGGTACATTCAGGAAAAAGAATGAAGGCCAAGGGGACTGGGGATTTACAAGTCAAGGTGGTATGAGACTGTCACAGAGGAAATTTTAAGTATGTGTTTTATTGGTTACAAGATTGTTTTGCTTAAAAAACATACTCATTTCTTTTATATGGGAAAAGGGAGAGAGAGAAAGAAGCTTCTGAGAGAGTCCTGCCACACCACACTCCTCCTATGACCTTATAGCCAGCCAGAACCATAGGCTCATCTGTGGGTACACCCGTGGCGTGCAGATCAACCCAGGACATGAACAGCAAACCTTCTAATATGGCTCCAGAATTGTGCAGTGATGCCCTATTGCCTGCACCACTGCGGCTGGACCCAATTACATGATCTTTATCACTTTTCCTTACCTATTTGAGGCTCAGGTTGCTAAAATGAGAAAGACAATGATAATACTACTTTAGTGTGTTGTTAGGATTATAAATATTAAATAAACTATAAAGTATTTAGTAATATGTTGGGCAGGCAATAGGTGTTTAAAATGAGAATTATTATTGTTAATATTTGATTAAGTCATTCCACCAAGTTTGCTAGCCAGATTATATTCGTAGGGGCCATTGGAAACTCACCCTCGGCTGAGGAGTTAGGACATGCTCTTTATTTTCGGAGAATTGTAAAAATATCTCGAGTAAAGGTTTTCTGGTGACTAGTATTGTAGAAGGATAGTTGTGAGGGAAGTGGATGAGTTAATGGCCGAGTCTCAGAAAGGCTGCTGAGGCCAAGGATAAATAAGAGAGTCCCAGTTCATACTTCCTTCAAATTATTTCAGCAGGTAACCCTATTGATCATTTTAGATCCATGTGAATTAGACTGAATTATTCCTCTTCCTCAAATCCTACGATGGCTTCTCTTCCATTGACGGACTCTGACATCCTGTCATGGCCTCCTGTGTGGAAGGGCCCTTCTCTCACTCTCTGAACCTATCTCTTTCTATTGCTTCTTTTCTCAATTTCTTCCAGCACTGGCTTCCTTGCTATTTCTTAAACACATCAAGGAATATTCCATTTCAGGACCTTTGTACTTGCTATTCACTCTACCTAGAAAGCTCTTCCCCCTTATCTCTGCACAAATAAGGAGGAGATCGTGTAATGGCCTCCTTCAAATCATGTAATGGCTTCCTTCTATTGCTTAAACTTATTGAATGTTAACTATGCTGAGGGGGCCTTCTCAAATCATCTTTTATTTCTATTTACTTATTTTTAAGGTTTTGTTACAGGGCATGTGCACTCACCCGAGAGAGACAGAGAGAGAATGAGAGATCACCCCCAACCCGCCCCCATATCACAATCCCTTCTTCTTGATTCTCCCCCTGGGACTTTGGGCATGTCTACACACTCACCTGGCATAATTTTCAAGCCACTGGGTCTAAGACTGTAACTGTGGTTGGCTCTGTGGGAACCCAGCACCTTAACTACACCAGCACCTGCTGCCCCCCTCGAATCATGCTTTAAATAGTATATCTCCTCTTCTTTACCCTGTCTTAGTTTTCTTCAGAGTCCATATTACTGCCTGGCGTGGTTTTTTTTCTTTTTTTTTTTCTTTTTTTTTTTTTTTTTGATTTAACTGTTTATTGCTTCCTTCCATCAAATGCTTCCCTACCCCCCATAGGGCAGAGACTGGATTTTGTCTATCAGTGAGGCTCCAGCTCCTAGGATTCAGTTGAGGGCTGAATAATTACTCAGTGAGTAAGTATGTAGTCCTCATTGCTGTAATCTTCCCTCAAACAGCTTCGTTATTTCTATAGATGCTGCTCAACAAATCTCATTCATTTATTAAACTTCTGAGGACAGTCATGAGACTGGAAGCCACAGTGAGAGGTGTTAGGACTAGTCCAACCTGCCATCACAAAGGTAGGTTAATTACAAAGCAAGTAATCCCCTCCAAAAAAAAATGTGAATACTTTCTCCTTCCTCTCTCCTTATACTAAGTTAAAATGTTCCCAGGGGGAGTCTAGTTTCCCATCAATCACAGCCCTGCTCGAACCCAAACCCTTGCAACCCTTCCAGAGGAAACCAAGTTTTTTAGAAGTGTGGGGTGTAAACTCCCCTAATTCTTTTCCTATGCACTTGAACATATAAAATATACCTTTAGAAATAAGAGTATTATTTTACAGATTTTTCATCATATTTGGATACGTATTTTTGTATCATTCTACAATTTGATTTTATTTCCCATGATCGTGTGTTCTAGAAAAATAGTTATGGTAACAGACATAGGTTGACCTCATTCTTTTCTGATTGTGTAATAAAACTTTTTCCATCTTTTCACTCTCAACTCATCTATGTTATTGATTTTGAAGTCAGGTTCCTATATAAAGCACAGTTGGATGATGGGTTTTATCCATATTGCCAATCCCTTAACTGACATTTAAGTGATTTACACTTAGGGTGAGTGCAGGAGAACAGGTTCTGGATGATCTTTGCTGACCCAACTCTTCCTTTCTTGCTTGGAACTCTCTAGTCAGACTACAGTGAGAACTCAATATCCTGTGATAAGGAAGAAATGCCCTGAAAAATGCAGGCTGTGTCCTTATTTCTCCTAGCAAAGGATCCTCCAGCACTTGAGCTCAGAAAGTCCAGTGGTGTCCAAAGGGTATAGACCCAGGCTTCTATTTATCTTGGCTATCTCTCTCAGCACTTAATCTGTTTTACCTAACTTGTTGAATAACTGTCTCTCTCACCAGACCAGACTTATGGAATAGTTAGAAAACCTTTGTAATAATTATTGGTATATTAGAGCTTAGCCTGCCATTTTCTTATTTGTTTTCTGTTTGCTTTCTCTTTCTCATTCCTCTCTTTCTCTCTCTTTTGCCTTCCCATAGTTCGTTTCAATCTATTTTAGAAGATTCATCTTGATTATTACTATTTTAATGCTCTTAAGCCTATCACTTTGCATACTTTCCCTAGTGGTTGCTCTGATTGTTACAATACACGTATGTGGCTTCACAGTTTACTAGTATCATGGTTTTACTACTTGGAGTGTACAGATCTCACTTCTTTTTGGGTTCTTCTACCCTCCACATTTTAAAAATATTATCGTCTTGAGTATCAGATGTTGGTACAATTTTTAGTTCAGTCACGAAATGCAACTTAGGAAAGTCACTAAGAGGGTCCAGTGAATGGTGTGAAGGTTGAAGTGCTGGATCCTGCATGGCTGACTGCACAGTTCGAGTCCAGGAACTGGGTGTGTGTGCACATTGCCCAAAATCCAGAGAGGAGAGTGGAGGAGGAGGAATTGTGTCATGGTAATCCCCACTCTGGGAGGTGATTTCTCACTTTCTATCTTTCTGGTGAGCATATATATATATATATATATATATATATATACACACACACACACATATATATACACACATATATATATATACATATACATATATATATACACACACATATGCATATATATATACGTATATATATGTATACATATACACACACACACACATATATATATATAAAATGCAGGCTGTGTCCTTATTTCTCCTAGGAAAGGATCCTGCAGCACTTGAACTCAGCAAGTCCAGTGGTGTCCAAGGGCTATAGACTCAGGAAAGGACACTTTCAACAGGCCTCAGCTGCAATGCAATGTGAGGCATGCACTTGAGACTACATATATATACATATATATATATATATATATATATATATGTATATATATATACACATATATATACACACACACACACATATATATATATATATATATATATATATATATATATATATGTAGTCATGAGGAGAAAGATAGTTTCTTGTATTGACATGTATTTTTGTACTTTCCATTTTATCATTTCCTTTCTGTTTAAAGAACTTCTTTGAGCCATCTTTTCCTTTCCTTTCTTTCTTTCTTCTTTCTTTCTTTCTTTCTTTCTTTCTTTCTTTCTTTCTTTCTTTCTTTCTTTCGAGAGAGGGAGAGTGAATAGTTTCCTGTCATTTAAAATTTTTTCAGCATCATAATTTTAATTGACACTATAATTATATATATTATACATATTCATGGGGTATAGTATTTCAGTTACAAGCTTTCTTAGTTTTCCTTTAAGAATGTCTTTTGTTCTCCTCCATTTCTGAAGAATATTTCCTCTGGATATAAAATTTGTGGTTGATAAATTTTTAATACTTGAAAAATGTGCACTTTTTTTCTGGATTTCATGGTTTCGGATGAGAAGTATGCTGACAATTGAATTAGATTCTCCTACAGGATATGTGCTATTTCTCCTTGACTGCCTTCTTTTCTTTGACTTCAGTTTTTAGAAGTTTAATTGCGGTGTATCTTAATATGATTTTTTTGGGGTATTTCTATTAGGTATAGGCTCATCTTCTTTAACCTATAGGTTATATCTTTTGCCAAATTTAGGAATTGGTAGTATTTCTTCCCATATTCTTTCAATTTTATTATTTTTATTCTCTTCTTATGAAACTCCAGTGGTATGAATGTTAGATCTTTTGTTATTTGTTCCACAGTCCATGAGGCTCTGTTTATTATTTTTTACATTTTTTTCCTCAATTGTTCAGACTGAAGGAATGGTACTGTTCTGTCCTCAAGTTCACAGATCCTATTCTTTGTCGTAGCCACACTATACTCAATCCACCCAGCAAGTTCTATTTCTATTGTATTTTTTCACTTTTATAATTTTCATTTGTTTCCTTTTTCATGTATAACATCTATATCTTTGTTGAGTTTTTCTGTATTTTTAAAAATTCAAAAGTGTGGCACATATACACTATGGAATACTACTCAGCCATAAAATATGAGACCCTGGCATTTGATAGAAAGTGGACATATATGGAAGACTTACTGCTAAGTGATGCAAGCCAGACTATGAAAGACAAACATTTTATGTTCCCAGTCAATATATACCAAATGTCTGCACTCTATGGCAGAAACTGAAAGACTGCAAGATATAAAAACATGGAGAACAATTGTAGATCCTAGAGACAGTGTGGGAGGAGAGTAGGCAAAGGATGAAGATGAGAGGAAGGGAATCAATGGGAAAAAGAAAGAAGTAAAATATTTAAGGGACACAAAAATGGACACTTATCTATTGATGATAATATGTATGATAATGTCTTTAACTGGACTAATATACAGTGTATTCATGCTGGGAAAGTTCATTTTGAAAGCTGTAATGATATACAGTGATTGAATGTATAAGAATTTTTTTTAAAAAATCATTTCACCAGAGTTTGTAATTCCTGTTGGAACATTTTTATGATGGCTGCTTTTGAATTCTTGTCAGATAATTTTAACATCTAATTCACCTTAATGTTGCCATCAGTTAATTATCTTTGTCATTCAAGTTTTGATAATCTGGTTCATGGTATAATGGGTGATTTTTTTTTACTGTATTCCAGACATTTTAGATATAATGTTAAAAGATTTGGGTCCTATTTACATATTATATTTTAACAAACAGTCACTCTTGGCTATGAGCTAAATGATTTCCCTTCCTGTATCCCCAAATTCATATGTTGAAATCTTAACCCAAGGGTCATACTATTAGTAAGTAAGGTCTTTGGGAGATGATTACTTTGTGAAGGTGACACTCTCTTCAATGAGATTTGTGCCCTTATAAAACATACCTTAGAGAGACCTTCACTTCCTCTATCATGTGAGGACACAGTGAGAAGACCTTGTCTGTAAACCAGAAAGTGGCTCCTCACCAGACATTAAATCTGCCAGCACCTTGACCTTGGATGTCCTAGCCTTCAGGACCATGATAAATGAATTTCTGTTGTTTATAAGCTCCCTGTCTGACAGTATTTTGTTAGAGAAGGCTGAGTGGACATGTAGATCCTCTCTTTCTTTGATGGGCTATATTTTCAAAGACAACTTAATTTTCAGAGACTTTATGATGCTAGTTTGGTTTACTTGGTTTGTCTGGTGATTTGGGAGAAATACCACTAATTTCTGCTAGTGGCATCTTGGGTAAAGAACTGTTCCTAGGCCAGGCCACCTGGTGACTCCAATCAGCTGAGAGTCACTGAGTGCTTCTTGGGCTGGGTGTTTATTTTGGATCTTCTTGGTGCTTCTTGGCACCACCAGTGTCTCTGGGTGGAGAAAGAGTCTTAGGCCCTTGGGGATAACAAGCTATTGTGGGTCAAGAGCTTGTTATAAAGGCGTCACTTTCTCCCGTGCTGCCCAGTCACCTGGCTGTATACCAGTGGTGGAAAGAAGTCTTAGAACCCGTGGAGAAAGAGAACACTTCTGTCTACTTATCCTTTAGCAGGGCTCTCAATCAATCACCCTTGTCATGCTTTAGGGCTCACCCGGTATTGTGAGCAGTGCCCCCACATCACCTAGGGAAAGAATAAGACTACCTGGACCTCTTTTAGTTGGTAAGTTGGGTTGCCTTTTGCTACTAACCAGTGAGGGTGTCATAAGATACTCTGCCACTGTGTTATTCCTCCAGTCCTAGGGTTCCTAACCAGCCTGCCTTGTTCTACTTGCAGAGTCCTCCTTTGGTTGTCTCCTATGTTCCTTTCAGAGATTTTAGTTGAATTTAGTGAGGAAAAGGCAGGGAGAAACAAGTCTATGCCATCTTACTTAGGTTGGAAGTTCTTTGACCTCATCCTTTTCAAACACTGCATAGAATTTCATCAGAAACATTGGTTTATCTGATGTATTTATATGTGTATATGGTTTTGTGTACATACATATCTGCATAGGCTCACAGAGATAAAAATATGCACACAATTTATTTAGTCATTTCCATATTTCTGGACATTTGGCTTTACTTTTCTTCTCTAAATGTGTCTTGTTACGTATATGAGGGATATTGGTAGGTTTTTTTTTTAAATTTTTTTTTTTTTGGAGAGGTTTTCGCTATAGGGTGCGTGCGCTCGCCAGACAGACAGAGAGAGACAGAGAGACAGAAAGCGAGAAATCACCCCCCAGGGGGCATGGTCATGCCGCAATCCCTTCTCCTCCATTCTCCTCTTAGGATCTTGGGCATGCATGCACACGCGCCCGGCGTGAGTTTTAAGCCACCGGGTCTGGGACACGAACCACGGTGGACTACGTGGGAGTCCAGCGACATAGCCATTACGCTAACTGCTGGTTCCCCAATATTGGTAGGTTTTGTTTAATGTTTTGTTTTTTAAGGATTTTTCTATAAAGCATGTGTGCTTGCTGGAGAGAGACAGAGAAGGGGAAAGTAAAAATATCACCCCCTGGGGGGGTGGCCATTCCACAGTTCCTTCTCCTCCATTCTCCTCCTGGGATTTTAGGCTTGTAAGCACACTTACTTGGTGTGATTTTCAAGCCACAAGTTCTGGACTTGAACCATGGTCAGTCATATGGAAATCCAGCACCTTAACTACCATGCCACCTGCTGGCTTCCAGTTGGTTTTTTAAGAGTAGATACAGGTACACAGAAGTTTTAGGTCAAAGATTGTACATATCTAAAACTGGCATTTTTTCCTTATTATATTTTAATGGAATTGCTTATAATCTTTCAACATTTAATATGCTGCTTGTTGAAATAATTGGTAAATATCCTCATCTGTTCTGGCTTATTAAGAGCTGATTTTTTTCCTGCCATCTATGGTGTTTATTATGCTTTGGATTTTTTTCATCATTAATCTGCTCATGTAGTAATTCACATTTTTTATACTAAATATTCTTACTTTTTTGGAATAAATATTTCTTTTATGAGAGAGAAAGAGAAGGAGGGAGAAAGAGAAAAAGTAAGAGACAGAGAGAGGCATTCTTGACAGTAGGTCTCACTGTCATGACTTTCCTGCCTCAGCTTCCAAATTGACTAGGATTACAGATATGCACAACTGTACCCTGCATATTCAAGTTCTCCTGGGAACTGAACTCATTCCTTCCATGTGGCTTCCAGCCTCCCAAGTAGTAGCACTACCCACACACTGTTTCAGCTGGGTCTCGTACACTGACACTTTATATAGAATTTTCTCCATCATATTTATAAGTGAAATTGGCCTACAATTTTTTTCTTCCTATGTAACCATTTTCTGGTTTATGCATTAAGTTGTACTTGTTTTCTAAAATAAGTTGGGTAGATGCTCTGAAATAATGTGCTTAAAATGGGAATTATGTATTCTTAAAAGTTTAGAGGAATGCTTTTACCTTATTTGAAGGTAGATCTTTGTCTATTTTGAAAATTTCCTTCTATACATACTGATCTAGTCAGGTTTTCTAATTTTTCTCAGGCAATTTTTATAAATCAATTTTTCTAGATTTATCTATAAAATTACTATCTATATTATAGCAATTTTTGTATAAGTCTATACATAGTATTATTTTATTTAAAAAAGCCCATGTTTATTAATTATGCTTTTTTCCATTTGTGTATGTGTCTTTCTTTCTCTTCCAATAAGATTCATACTATTTTGTTAGTCTTTAAAATATAGATTTTTAATTTTCTTAACTATATTGCATTTTTGTTTATATCTTATTAGTTTTTGCTTTTATCTTTTGTAATTTTTATGTCAATTCTCTGCTGTTCTTTTTCCAACCTTCTAGTGCTGATGAAGAAATCATATTTCATATCAAATCACAAAACTTGCTAACCAAAAAACCAAAAAAAACAATAAACTGGTCCAGTTGCAGTGGTACAAGCAGCAGAGTGCCACTGCATAAAACTGGGGCTTCTTAATAGGCCAGGTTTGATTCCCAGACCAACACATGAACAGGCTGGTTTTTTAGTGCACACCTGTGATCTTACCTAACTGGTAGGTTGGGGGAGCAGGATCACAACATGGTGAAACCATGTCAAGAATATCTTTCGGGACCAGCAGTTAGCATAATGGCTATGTCACTGGACTCCCATGTAGTCGACCGCAGTTAGCATCCCAGACCCCGTGGCTTAAAAACTCACGCTGGGTGCATGTGTTTGTGTGCCCAAGATCCCGAGAGGAGAATGGAGGAGAAGGGATTGTGGCGTGGCCATACCCCCTGGGGGGTGATTTCTTGCTTTCTGTCTCTCTATCTCTGTTTTTCTGGCAAGCACACATGCCCAATAGCAAAAACCTCTCCAAAAAAAAAGAATACCTTTCACTCTCTCTTTTCTTTCCTCTCTCTCATAAAAACTATCAACAAACAGATATCTTAACATTTTATTCAATAATTTATGTGGCCACTTTTAATGTCTTAGGGTGCATCTGTTTATGACAGAAAACTGACTTGATACTAATTCAGCTATGTATACAATTCTTAGATTTAATTATTTCTTATTGACACTTTGGGGATATGAATCCACTGTCATCTGAAATATAGGATATGGATTAGAGTTAACGACTTGCTTCTAATGAATAGAGAGTGATGTTGCTTAGCTTGTGAGGCTGGGTCATAACAGACTAAGCAGCCCATAGCTGAGGCCTCTCAGGACAGCTTGCCCTTGGAGCCCTGCCACCATGCTCTGAGAGAGCCCAGGTCACATGACGAGATTACATGAGGATATCTGACTGATAGTCACAAAGTGGGATCCCAGTCAACAGCCAACATCAACATCCACATATGTGAAGAAGGAAGACTTCAAGCTGATTTTAGCCCAGCCACCATCTAATGAACCTGCATGAGAGACCCTATGTGTAGACCACCTAACTGAACTCAGTTATCCCCAGAAATCATGAGTCGGATCTATAGCTCTACCATTGACTAGCTGTGTGACTTCAAGCAAATTTGATGACTTATCTATAAAACAGCACTAATAATACTACACTAGAGGTTTGTTCTGAGAACTAATTAAGATAATAACTCTCCAAGGTAGGTATTATTAGGCACATTTTACCCATGAGGACATGAACCAGGGAAGGTCCAGTAAACTGCTCAAAGTCAATTGAACATAAAACAAGAGCCATAATGTGAGTTTGAACTCAAATCTGACTTGAAAACCTGTTCTTTACCACTATTCAGTTTCATTGCTAAAAATGATTACCATAGCAACCCATTAACCTACCGAATCTCACATAAGGACCTAGAGAAACAATATCATCCTTTTGGATGTCTCAGTTTAATTTAAATCAGACTTGGCAGCAGGCTGAAGTTGTGATGCCATTTAAAGCAAAAGGGAAAAAAAAAAAAGTACCATGGATTTTGAATACCTGAGCCCACAGCGAGTTAAGCAGACACCTCACTGTGCTGGCGGGAGAGAGAACAGAGAGTTCTTTCTGGCCTCACTTTTTTCATAATACTGCTTTTGAAAAAATGATTTTTTACCAAAATAGCAAGTCATGTATGAATCTTGTTCAAATGCCAAAGTTGCTTTTGGAACCAGAATGTCATTAATATTGCATATTTTCATAAAGGTAGGGAGGGGAAGGGAACTGAGGAGCAGAGAAAGGAGTGTGGTAAGAGTGAGGAGAGTCTTAATACAAAAATATTTTCACACTCTCAAAATTCCCATATAAATATTCTTTGCCCTGATAAATTAAACACATTTTTAGAGGTTAAGATGTATCAACAGAGGAAAGATAATCAATAACAGCAGCAGAATTCATGTTTTCTCTGGACATACATCCCTCCAAGCAATCATCATGCATTCAAGAGATAATGCTAAAGCTCCATTTTTGACACACAAGGAATAGTGAGAAGTTGTTTCAGAAAGAGAAGTTTATTTAAACGTCTCTGCTTCAGTGATGGTTTTCTGCTGGTTTACCTAATCATCATCATCATGGGTTAGTATTTGTGGAGTATTTGATATACTGTTGTAGTTACTGGATAGTCAGTATTTATCAGGAGCATTGTAAATGCTTTTTATGTATTATACCTCCATTAATCCTCAAACAACCCTCGGATGCATTTTTTTTTTAATTGCCATAAGACATGTGAGCTCACAGAGTGGGGGAGAAGAGAGTGAGAGAAATGGGGCATGGTCAAAGCTCAGTCCTTTTGCTTCCATTTTCCTATCGTGTTGGGATCTGGGAGAATGAATTCACATGAGCCCAGTGTGTGTTTCATGCCACAAATACTTTTTAATGCACATTTTACAGTTGGAGAAATTGAAGTACGAAGAAGTAAATTCAGTTGCCAGCCTAGGAAATTTAGCTTATACAGGGAGACAAAACAATTTGCATCTAGAACTCATGTTTTAACTGCTCTACTCTTTTCTACTATTATTAATATTAGATTTATGACTATTAATTTCAGATAAGATTTACAGGCTTGATGTAAAGCACTTCACCTCGACCAAGACAAAGGAGCAAGAGATTATAAAAGGAAGGAATTTCTCAACATGTCAGTCAATGTTATTTAATTTCTAACACCTTTCCTTGTAACTAATAAGTCAATTCTATGAATTCCTTGAGCTGTAACACTGAAACTCATGGGTTCATAGAGAGATGGAACTGGGAGAGACTCTGAACTTTTATCTAACAGCTCTGTAATTTAACAAATGAGATCTAGATGTCTATATAATTATGACTCTGGTCTCTATCCTTTGGTGGCAGAAGTGAAATTACTCAAAATGATTTTCATGCACCGGAGGCTTTGCCTCTGAATCCCTTTCTGACCCTAGTCAAGGTGTCTAATCTCACTGGGTCTCAGTTTTCTTATTCATGTGATGAACTCGTTAGTTTGTGACATCCCAGATCCCTCACAGTCATAGCCTGAGCAGAATTTCTGTAGTGTGGGTCAACCATTATTAAGTTTATGCCTTTTAATTCCAATATTAGGAGAGAAAGCACTCATTTACTCGAAGATGCAAATTTTCTGAAACTCTAGTAGTACTGTACTGTCCTGACTAGTACTCATGTGTCAAAAATGGAGCTTTAGCATTATCTCTTGAATGCATGATGATTGCTTGGAGGGACATATGTCCAGAGAAAACATGAATTCTCCTCTGTTGATCCATCTTAACCTATAAAAATGTGTATAATTTATCAGGGTGAAGAATACTTCCCAAAATGGGGGCCCAGACCACGCACTGGAAGTGCTGTTTATGAAAGAGAAAGAGCAGGGAATGAAATAACATTAAATCACACATTTGTTCTTTAGTCCTTCTGCCAAAGTCAAAATGAAGGTCTCACTTTGGAGATGATGTCTGTTTACTGCACTAGCATTTTCTCTCTCTCGCACAAATCTAATAACATTGTTAGGCTGTTCTATTGCATTTATTTTGAGTTGGCTTCTATTTGTGTCAAGTAAAAATGTGTTTTCTGTTTGCCAAGAAAACTGTTTAAATATTAATTTATTTAAATAAAAAGGTAGATTTAGAGAAAAGATGTGGAATA
The DNA here is from genome assembly GCA_026018925.1 of Tupaia tana. Classification (NCBI taxonomy): domain Eukaryota; kingdom Metazoa; phylum Chordata; class Mammalia; order Scandentia; family Tupaiidae; genus Tupaia; species Tupaia tana. Next base: position 50,569,336 of record JAKSZU010000015.1, read on the forward strand.
GCTACTAGTAAGTATATGTGCCCCTTATTTATTGCTGTTTAAAAATTTACTCTCGAAGTTAATGGCCCAGAATGACACTATTTATTTCGATGACTATCTCATGGGTGGACAAGTTTGGCTGGACTCAGCTGGGTGGTTGTTAGGTCTTAGCTGGCTCTGTCATGCATCTGCAGTCAGTTGAAGCCTATGAATCCCCTCTCAGAATAGTAGTGTTTTTAGAGTTATAAAATAACCCATTGAATTGCAAAAGAAACCAATTATATCACAATACACAGTGTCTTCACAAAGTTCACAGGGAATATGTGCTATGATAAAACTGCATGACTTTCATTTTTATTTTTCACCAAAATAAAATTGTACTTTAATTCCATTTTTCCACAGACTTTTTGAAGTCCCCTTGTGTATTGGGAAATAAAATTTGTGATATTGCAGTATACTGATTCTTTATTAATACACTAAATGGTGAGATCTGGTGGCAGGTCAATTAACTACCATAATTCTGACTAATGGCAAATGAAAACAGTATTTCAAGATCTCTCCAACAATTGTTACGTGATATAAAAATATCTATTATTTCTGGTGGTGCCAAACTTATGGATTCTAGTATGGTAACTCACTTGTTGACTAAATTCCTAATAGAAATAAATACTAAACTATTAAGGAATTAGTGAACAATAAAGATGTACTTTTGCTTTTACCCTCCCCATTAATAGGTCTCTCCACATAAAAGGGAAAAATGTACTTATGGTCATATTTCATTGAATTCTTTTTTCCTCTAGAAAAATAAAGACGAGTGTTAGGAATCTGGGGAAATAGTGATTCCATTTTGATGAATATTTGTTCTTCAAATCCTTGTTGGCTCTTCTTGCCTGGGATTGTTTTTATGGGTTATGCATTGTCCACTAGCATTTAGTCTAACAAATGTTTCTTCTAACTCGTATCTTAGGTTCTTTGGTATTCTATCAGAGTTATCAGAGGGCTATCTTTGATCCTTCTCTCTTTCTGCAGAACCCATGTGAGCCTTTCTTTTTTCTATTTTTTTTTTTTTTGGAGAGGTTTTTGCTATAGGATATGTGTGCTCACCAGAAAGGCAGAGAGAGACAGAGAGACAGAAAGCAAGAAATCACCCCCATAGGGCCATGCCACAATCTCTTCTCCTCCATTCTCCTCTTGGGATCTTGGGCACACACGCATACACGTCCGGTATGAGTTTAAGCCACTGGGTCTGGGACTCGAACCATGATCGACTACATGGGAGTTCAGCGACATAGCCATTACGCTAACTGTTTCCAGCATTTCTTCATATTGTTCACTTTCCAAATATTTCCAAAAGATTCTCCAAAACTCGAAACAAAGCATTCTGTCATTCTAATACATTTAGTTATTGTATTTAACTGGTGGCCTGAGAGGGAAGGTTCTGGGATGGGTGGGAATGAGGATAGGAAGCAAAAATATGATGAATGAATAATGACAAGCTGAGGTCATAGGCTGACCAAATGGTTTTGGTTGGCGCTTAGGAAATACTGGAGGAGCTGAGTGATGAGACTTCTGGTGCAAACTCAGAGAGCAGTCATGCTTCATCCAGTTCCTCTGACTTTCCTGGCAAAGTTCGTGCCTCTGACTTTTCTGGATAATTCTCTAAGCATCATGGGAGAAGTCACAAAAAAATACAAGAAATAAAACACAGCCTAAAATAACTGATTCCTCATCCAGGGCTTTTAGGTAGGTATTTATAATGCTTTGCTATGTTGGATTGATTAGAGTGTAGAGACCAAATACCAGAATATCTGATTACCATATCATTAGTGTTTGCAGGGCTTGAAAATATTTCCATTTAGAGCAGACCGAGGTAGTGAAAATCTGAGACGTCAAGCAAAGCAGAGATAGCCAGTCACTCTAGTTATGAGTAGCTGAGTGACCTATATTGGCTACAAAGATTTTATCTCTTCGTTTGAATTATAAAAGGAACTCTCTGCAGAAGAAAGAATGATGCTGCAAATATGATGATGTATAGCCAGACAAGTCAGCCAAGAACACTGCTGTTTTGTAGGGAGTACAGACATTCCCATTATCTTCACAGGGATTAAAAAGATGGAACTTACATTTTTGTCCATGTAGGATTAAATGAGGGCTGGTACCTGATTAATTCAGTATCAAAAACTAAGAATTTATTTGTCCCCAGTTGCCTATATTTTCCTACTGTAATCAAATACCCATAATTCATTCAATGGATTGCTTATTTTGCTTGTTCATTTTTAGGTTGCATAAGTAATAGATATGTATTGTAAAAAACAAAAACAATACAAGTAAAAGAGAAATTTATTTCCCCCTTTACCAGTATGATCCCTGGAGGTAATAGCTTTTAACAGTGTCATGTATACTGTTCCCTCCTAGATTTCTAAATGTGCATATCCAGTACATCTGTGTATACATTTTATACAATAAAATTATACATTTGTCCTGCGATTTCCTTATATGACCTGAAATAACTGTATTCCATCTCCATATGTCTATATTTGAGGATACCTCCTATTATCTTATTACAACGGTACTTTATGAAAATTTCACTGTATGAGAGTCCCATCATTTATTTAACATTCAGCTAACACATAGTATTTAGGTTGTTTCCCACTCAAAAATATGTGAATTAAGAGTCTGTTGTCTTTTAAAAATGCTACGGGTGACTACAAAATATTGTAGTCTGTTTCCTCTTTTAAGTAGTTTGAAGCTGAATATGTAAGTCAAACACATCATGTAACAGCTTTCACATTTCATCAGGAAATCTAAAAAACTAAGAATCCTCAATGCCACCAAATAAAAATAGTCTAAAAAAGAAAGACATTATATAAAGGTGTTTTCTCAATAGAAAATGCAATATATCAGGACCAGCAGTTGGTGTAATGGCTATGTCACCAGACTCCCATGTAGTCGACCGTGGTTTGAGTCCTGGACCCAGTGGCTTAAACTCACGCCAGGTACATGTGTGTATGTGCCCAAGATTCTGAGACTAGAATGGAAGAGAAGGGATTGTGTAGTGACCATCCCCCCTGGGGGGTGATTTCTTGCTTTCTGTCTCTCTGTCTCTTTCTGTCTTTCTGGTGAGTGCACGTGCCCTATTGCAAAAACCTCTTAAAAAAAAAAAGAAACAAAGAAAGAAACGAAGAAAAAAAGAAAATGTAATATATCAAAACAGAATAAATAACAGATAATTATTTATAGTATAACAATTTTTTTCTTACATGTTTGGTTTGTTACATATCCCTCTTGTACTTAAATTTTGACTTTTGTGCCAATGGCTATTTGATAGTATTTGGGACACCTACCAAATAAAGGAAAACTTAAATATTAGGAGTGCCTGAGGTTGGAGCTATGTCTTCATCTCCTATACTATTTGGATGAAAAAATACACGATTTTATATATTGAAAGGGGTTTTCAAGCCCTTGGTATATCAGGAGCTTGTAGCTCCATTTCAGATCATCCCAGGATCACCTGTCTCCAGAACTCTAGGCCATTTATTGCTCCTTGGCTTCCATCTTGAAGATCAATTTCATGTAGGTTCTCACAATTGCCGTACCTTCATAGAAACTGCACAGGAACTACCTGGAAGTGGCTTGTCTCATGCCTATGCCTTGTGCCTCCTGTCTTCAGTATAAGGAAGACTTCCTGTCTCCACTGAATTTTAAAGTATGGTCAGGATGTGGATGCCTACTTGGCATCCACAGTGGTGTATAGTAGGATACAGAAGAGTTAATGCCTGGTGGATAGACCTATGATCAGTGAGAAATGAGAGCTATGGACAATGTATTAATATTCTTCTCCTTTTTCCTTTACTCTCCAACCAACAGATTATCTTCAGATTCAGTGGCCCTCACAGCCTCTCAGAACATGATCCCATGAAAAGGTACAAAGAGTCAGTCTCAACATAAAATGGTGGCCATATTAGTAGGGTAGCACATACTCCCTACTGAAACCATCCACAAATTCTCAAGGTGCTTCCCAGGAAAGAGGATCCATAGCTTTGCAGTCAGTTCTCTACCTCCCTCCAGTCTTGCTCCATCTTTATGCTCTCTGCTTCTGCACTGTCTCCTTGAACTTGGGTTAGTTCTACCTCAGGTTTTCTGTAGCAAGTCCCTCAACTGATTGACAACCTTCTACAACTCTGATTTCCAATTCTTTAGGGCCACCATCCTGCTTAGTGGTCATTGTCCTCTTCCTTGGTGCTGCATGCAACATTCCATTGCACACAGAAGTTGTTCACACAGCAAACTTATCTCTGTGATGCTCCCTTGTGCCTGGTAGAGTGCAGGAGGGAACTTCAGACATTCATGCTGGGCTTGCCATCTTGCTGGACATGAAATGATGGCTTGCCCTCCCCTTCTTTCTATGGATATAATGTGTGTAATGAAAAACACCATGGCACATGCTTTGTAACCCTTTAAAAATACTTAACCAGCTTTTTGTGCATGTGTGGGTCTTATTTATAGAAGCTGCTGTTGAGAAGAACCACCTCTTGCCCATGGATTCCTTCCAGAAGAGATGAACACTGGTCAAGGTCAACTTCAACTTTGATCCTGTCTGGGAAGGTGAATACCCTAAGTGGGAGAGGTAAGTATGCCATTCTATTTTATTTTATTAATATATTTAGTTCTAAAAGTTTCTTTTTTCCATTAAAATAGTTAGTTACAGAAATTTCCACATAATAGGATGCTTGAGAGCAGTTCAATAGAGCACTGTTTGAGAATCAGTGCCAGCAAATATTTACAAAGCACCTGTTTTGTGCTGGGCATCATGGTAAGTCATTCCATACATAGGTGGTCAAGATAGCCCTGTGAGTTATGTATTGTTGTTCCCAGTGTATAGAGAAAAAAAATCTCAGAACATCCTTAATATCTGACATTTAGTAGATGGCAGACTTGAAAAGGGTTCGGTTACAGTTTGTCTTTATCTCTCCAAAATTTATTAGGTTTATTGAAGTCTTGACTGTACCTCAGTATTTGACTGTGTTTGGAGAAAGAGTCTTAGGTAACTAAGTTAAAATGAGGTCCTTAAGATGGGACCTGATCCAGTATGACTGGTGTCCTTAGAAGAAGGGGAAATTAGAACAAGGACACACAGAAGGAAAACTCTGTGATGGTGTGGGGAGAAGATGGCCATCTGAAAAGCAACAAGTGAGGCTTCAGAGGGAACCAGCCCTGCTGACACCTTGAACTCAGGTGTCTATCCTCCAGAAAATAAATCTTTAAGTTGTTTAAATCACCCAGTCTATAGTACTTTGTTATTACAATAGCAAATTAATACAGGTTAGAACCCCCTTCTCTGCATCAAACTCTGTTATAGTTATCTAGTGCCTCACAGATTATCACACACTAAGTGGATTAAAAGAATAAATATGTTTATCTCATAGTCTTTTGGGATCAGAAATTTGAGATTGGTTTGTATGGACATTTCTGTCTCTCAGTCCTGGGAGTTTGCCATCAATAACACCTGAGACGGCAATCATCCGAAGGTTTGGTGGGAGTTGGAAAATCTGCTTCCAAGATGGCCCCTCTTATGGCTGTTGGGATTCCTCAGGTCGTCAACACATGGACTTCTCTTAGAGTTGCTTGAATGTCTTCAGTATTTTGTAGCTTATTTCTCTTCATGTAGTTAGTGTATTTATAAAGGTGCAATGCTGTTTCTTCTTTTGCATAATTCAAAACAATAATTTATTGTTATATGGTGAAGTGATTTTTCCTTGACATACTTCCTTACACAAGACCTGTTTGTTGTTCCCTTCTGAGTTACAGTTTGAAGTATTCTCTTACTATTTTCTCTCTGTACATTCACAAGTGAGGAAAGAGGTGATTTTTTTTTTCATGCAGCTGTTTTTTGAGAGAAACAGACCTTACTTTCTCTTTTTGGTATTCCATTATATGTCTAATATCATAACCAACTCCCTTTCTCCAACTCAGCAGAGTATCCTGGAGCATGACAAGCCTGGGTTTCTCTTTCCACTTCTGAGGAGGTTCTATATTGCAAAGAATATAGCAGCTTCCATTTGTTTGTTTTGTTTTGTTTTTCCATTCCTGAGGCTGCTTCATTGATTCAATTCATTTTATTCATATTGGAAGATATTCATGAGAATTATAAGTATTCTTTCACCTCACCATTTGTCCTGGGGTTGAAGGTGGAGAAAGAAGTACATTTTCTTGAGTTTATGTGTAGCTTTTAAACAACTTTCACTATACTCTAAAATTTGTTTAGAAACTAGATGTTACTATTGAGTCGTTGGGCAAGTCATGATGCATTTTTGCATAGAAAAACAGAAATATATGTCATGACTTTCCTGACAACCTAATACATGCTACCAAAATGAAAAGAAAAAAAGTAAAATCTTATTGTGATGATTACAGAAAGTACAGAGAAAGAACCAAATTATAAATCTTCAAAGCATGGACATATTTGTATAATTCCTTTTTTTTTTTTTGAGAGCTTTTTGCTATAGGATGCACAAGAAATAGAGATAGAGAGATAGAGATAGAGAGAGAGAGAGAGAGAGAGAGAGAGAGAGAGAGAGAGAAAGTGAAAAATCACCCCCTAGGGGGCTGACCACACCACAATCCATTCTCCTCTTTGAATTTTGGACACACACACACACACGTGACTGGTGTGAGTTTGAGGCTGCTGGGTCGAGTACTTGAACTGCAGTTGATCATGTGGGAGTCCAGTGATGTAACCATTGTGCCATCTGCTGGTACCCCCCTCCAGAATTATACAAATATAAATATGTATAAATATCAATTTTCTTCTGATATAAAAATTTATGTCTTTGTGTTGCTGCCTCAGGATTAAGTATGGCTGGTGATTTTACATGAATATTGAAGACACTAAGGAAAATCATTTAGAAGGAAGTTATTCTATTTAGGATATATTGATTTTAAAAAAGAATAATTTAGAACTTCATACTAAAACAGACAGGGCCAGTTCAGTAGGAAGGAGCAGGCTTCCCCAGTGAGCAATAGGCAGCTATACTGAGAACAGGAAGCTGATTACAAAAGTTGGTTGTGGTCCAGGAGGTGACGTGGTGGTTAGGATGCTAGATTCCACATGGCCAACTCCGCGGCATCTATTCCCAGATGCTGGTTGTACATGTGTGCCCAAAATACTGAAAGGAGAATGGGAGAGAAGGGATTTCAGGGTGGCCATTCCCCCCAGGGGATGACTTCTTGCTCTCCTTGTCTCCCTGCCTCTCTCTAGCATGTACACACGCCCTATGGCAAAAATCTAACAATGACAACATAAAAAGTAACGTAGTTTGTAGCCAGACAGAATATAGGTGAGGTGAGACAAGGCAGCTGATATTCACCAGAAGGTAAACTAAGAAAAACAGTGTCCCAGCAAAGAGATACTGCAATTTATGAATAGAGACAAGGGTGCTTGTTTGCTTGGTTAGAAATAATTCAGAACCTTGGATAGTTCCTTGGGAGAGAAAGTGTTTTAAGGCCTGTATACTTTGGTTTGGTTCTGTTCATGTCTAATTTTTTTTTTTTCCCTTTTAAAGAGATTGTTCCTATAAAGCACATGCACACATGGAAGAGACAGAGAGACAGAAAGCTAGAAATCACCACCCAGAGAGGATGGCCACACCGTAATCCTTTCTCTTTCATTTTCCTTTCAGGATATTGGGCATACATACACCCATTTTCAGCCTGAGTTTTAAGTCACTGGGTCTGGGACTTGAACCATGGTTGACCAGGTGGGAGTACAGTGACATAACCATTACATCACCTGTTGATCTCATTGTCCATATCTAATTAACCATTTCCATCACAATGACCTTCCCTTGTTGAGCTAGTTTGTTAATGGAGGTAAACCCATTAATAGAGATTAAGACTGGATTGCCACTTTAACCCAAATTTGTATATAAGCCATTGCATGGACAGATGTTTTTATTTTCTATGTTTTTCTGTGCAAAAATGCATCATGACTTTCCTGACAATCCAATATTAATAGAAGAGATCTTCAAAACTTAAGGAAAATGCATAGTATGGAAAAACTATGCCTGAGTTTTGCTTTTTTTTTTTTTTTTTTTTTTGCACTGAAATAGGCTTGTACTTTAATTTTCTTTTCTGTGAGACTTTAAAGTACCCTTGTAAATACATAGAAACTGGTATAAACCATATATTGTAGCCATTTCTAAATGATATTCTGAAATTAATTCTAGTTTAAGATACTTGGAAAGCAATTATGTGTTTCAAAGATTCTTATCCTTCTTGGGAGCTACTTCAGTGATTTTAAAAGCTTAAAAGGTTGAAGTCTGAATTTCATATTTCCAAAATCCAGGCTCACCTCAGAATACAACCACAAGTTCAGGAGCAACCCATTACTGAGGATATCGTTATCTATTGATTTTGAGCAATTAAACCAGCTAGGGTTCTTTGTTTGTGGCAAACAACAGGCAGCAATGGTGTCTAGTTTTTGCAAAAAGGGGATATATTGGTAGGATGTACTCTAATTTCCAAGATAAAGAAAGGTGAAGAACTGGTCTAAAATAAGTGTGACTCAGGGCACCTCATCAGAAGGACCATCTTCACAGCCTCATGGCCAACACTACTGGAGAAATTGAACTGTAGCAGTTTCTTCCCTCCTTGCCTTACTCAATTCAAGTTTCAAAGTCCTAGAATGAAGCAACCCATTTGCCAACAGCAGAACAAGAGCTATGCCCTCTGGGTGTACCAGGAGAACATAGGAAGGTTCTAGCTTAAGGAGCCATCAAAGTCATCACCAACTATTGTGTGTGTAAGCACTTGAATTTGCCATTCCACCAAGGCTGGGCAGAGTAGAGGAGAGCTAATTACCTCCAAGAAACTGAGGCAGATAGGAAAGTCAAATGGATGCTGGTCTTCATCAATGCCGGAAGTCCCCTGTATTGGTGGATGGCATTAGGAAGAATTCGTTCTGCACACTTTAAGTGCAATTGGACCTTAGAACTCAGTCTAGCTTTATATCTAATGGTTACAAGAAAAATGTCTTCTTACTGCTTATTCTTCTGTTCTGCAAATAGAAAACAATGCATGGTGTCTGAGGGAGCCACTGATGCCAACAGTCCCCTTCATTGGCAAGTGATGTTAGGAAGGATTTATTCTGCATGCTTCGAGTGCAATCAGATCTGAACACCTACTTTAGCTTTATATCTAAATGTTATCAAAAGAAATATGTTCTTACTGATTGTCCTTCAGTTTTTCAAAGAGAAAACAAAACCACGTTGTCTGAGAGCTAAACAGAGCTCAGATACGCATGAGGAACTCTGGCTTATCAGAGTTATGGAAGACTGACCTTGTGCAGTAGCCAGCATTGTGGTAGTACCTGACCGTTGGCTGTAAAATGGAATCCTGACCCCAAAACACCAGTTCCCTGATTTGCAGTGAAAAAAAGTTGACTGACAAGGATAATTTCTGGCTTTCAAGTAAACCACAGGGATCTTCTGGGTTTTTTTCCAGCATATGAGACTGAACTTAGACTGGTGAGAATTTCATGATGTTGATAACACATGAAACATAAAATTCTCTTATAGATTATCTTATATGTGAAGGAGTTTAAGCTTGAGACCACTGAGAATTGTAAAGAGATGAAATGACTTTTAAATATGAAGGGACTTCTGGGGTTAGCAGGTGGCATGGTGGTTAAGGCACTGGACTCACACATGACCAACTGTGGTTTGAGTCTCAGACCTGGTTGGCTCGCTTTCCCTCTTTCTCTTGTTGTCTTTCTCTGGTGAACATAATGTGCCCTGTAGTAAAAATTAAAAAAAAAAAAGATTATTTTTTTTTAAAATGAGAAGACTTCAAAAGAGTTGTAGAAAAAATGTAATTAAATAGCCATTTTATCTCAGTGCAAAACTTTCTGAAATCCATGCATAGTTTTTTTATAACATCATTTTCCATAGACTTTTTAAAGTCCTCTTGTATATGATCCTCTTATGTTTTAACTCAAAAATGCGGGAACCAGCAGTTAGTGTAATGGCTATGTCGCTGGACTCCCACGTAATCGACTGTGGTTCACGTCCCGGACCTGGTGGCTTAGAACTCATGCCGGGCGCGTGTGCGTGAGTGCCCAAGATCCCGAGAGGAGAATGGAGGAGAAGGGATTGTGGCGTGACCATCCCCCCTGGGGGGTGATTTCTCGCTTTCTGTCTCTATGTCTCTCTCTGTCTGTCTGGCGAGCGCACGCACCCTATAGCGAAAACCTCTCCAAAAAAAAAAAAAAAGAAAGAAAGAAAAAAAAATGTAAGGTAAGAACATGTTTAGATTGTACAAGATGATTTTTTGTCCCGAGATACAAAAATTCCTAACTGCATTTTGTTTGGTCTAAGAAAAAAAATATAAACAAATACAAATAGCTAGCAATAGAACAAATGTTCTTGTGTACAGATGTATAGAAGTCTATCTTCTTACTCCTTTTCAGGAAACATTTATAAAGTTTTTGAAAAAATAATTTTAGATTTATGGAAAAGTTGAAAATATACTACAGAGCATTACCATCTACCCCTTATCCAATTTCTCCAATTCTGATGTTTTCAAAATTCTGACACTGATCAAAACTGGAAATTAACATTGACTCAATACTGTTAACTAATCTGCAGACCATATTTGAATTTTATCTGTTTTCTCATTAATTCTTTTTCTAGTTCAGGATCTAATCCAAAATTCCGCACTGAAATTAAATATAGCATTTTCTTAGTGTCCTTCCAACTACAATAGTTTCTTTCCCTCTTTCATGTCCTGGGAACTTTTGAAGTATGAGGATCATTTTGTGGAACATCTTTTTTGAGTTTGTCCAATATTTCTCTCAGAATTAGAGTGAATCTATTTAACTGTTATGGGTTAGATGTTTATAATTCTCTCAAAATTAAAATGTGGAGGGACCAGCAGATGTCATAACGATTACATCGCTAAATTCCCACTTAGCTGACCACAGTTCGAGTCCCAGACCCAGTGGCATCAAACCCATGCCAGGCGTGTGTGTGTGTGTACTCAAAATCCCAAGAGGAGAATGGAGGAGAAAGAATTGTGGCATGGCCATCCCCTCTGGGGGGTGATTTCTTGCTTTCTTTCTGTCTCCTGGGGAGCATGAGCACCCTATAGCAAAAATCTCTCTTTAAAAAAAAAAAAAAAAAGAAATTGAAATGTTGAAAGGCTAAACCACAATTGGAGGCTTTTGGAAAGTAATTAGGTAATGAGGATGGAGCCTTTGAGAATGGGAATAGTGCCCTTATGAGGAGTCTTTAAAAAGTTAATGGAAAATGTGTATTATGAAAAAACTATACATGAATTTCAAAAAATGTTTGCAACAAAATAAACTCGTACCTTAATTCCATCTTACCACAAGCTTTTTGGAAGTCTTCTGTATTAGAAGAGGTGGGGAAGCTTGTTTGGGAAGACAGCCACCTGCACACGAGGAAGCCGGACCTCACTAGACGTCAGATCTGTAGGCACTTTGATCTTGAACTTCCCAACCTCCAGAACTGTGAGGAATAAATGTTTGTGTGTAAGCCCTCACATCTATCTTAACTTGTTATAGCAGCCTGATGTGAGATAGGGTTTCTGCAAGAATATCACATAAATGTCACAGAGCCTTTCCAGTACATCAGATAGAGGGTGGCTGGTAATGACCTAACTTATTTCTGGTGAGGCTTACTTTGATCCCTTGATTCAGGTGTTGTCTACAAATTTCCTTCACTGTAGTCCCTATTTTCCTTTTGATAAAGATGTTGCAAGAAGATACTTCAGAGCTACGCAAATAGCTTGCCTTTCTTCATACTTCTATTCATTAATGTGAACACCCACCCAGGAGTTTTGGCTTTGACAATTACCACTGCAGTGCTTACCTAAAAGTAGTTTTCTTTTTCTATCATTTCTTCTATGTTTTTTATGTTCATCAGTGAAATTCTACTGGGACAGAATTTTGCGAGTGTTTTTTTAAATGTCTGTGCTGTGAGGGAACCAGGTCAGTGAGCCAGCCTTCCTTCTGTTCTTCTCGGTGTAGGTGCTGGTCACAGAGGCTCAGGCTGGCTGTTTGATCCCCCTCAAGCCCCCTACTGCAGCTGCTGAGGAGGAGGAGAGGTTCCCCGGCCCTTGGCTCCAAGCTGCCCCTGCGTTTTTGCTCCTGCTGTTCCTTACCCAGGAATGCCTCCCACTGCACCCTCTAATTGTTCTTCAGACCTCAGCTCCTGTAAATCCTTAGCAGGGAGCTTTCCTATTTTTCCCCCTCCACCACCTTAGCACTCCTCTGTGCTCTCTCTGTCACAGCAAAGAATATACTCTTACAAAATGGCTGGCTTTTTTTTTTTTTTTTTTTTTTTTTTTTTTTTTACAACTTCCACCACACTCTGAGGAAAAGACCACATTATGTCTAGATTTCTGAACTATCAGACAATGTCTAGCTTACAAGACATCCCTGCAAAGGATTTGATAAAGGACAAATGAATCTAAAATAGATTTTTTGTCACGAATTCCTTTACATTTAATATTTAGACATAGTTTCACAGTATAATTCACACAGTAAAATTTGCCTTTTTGGTGTACAGTTTTATGAATTTTGAAAAATGCATAATCTCAGGTGCAAATTTTGCATCACTCCCCAAAATTGCTTTTAGTCACTCAAAAATACCTTTTTGGGGGAACCAGCAGTTAGTGTAATGGCTATGTCGCTGGACTTCCACGTAGTCGACCGCGGTTCGCGTCCCGGACCCGGTGGCTTAAAACTCATGCTGGGGGGACCAGCAGTTAGCGTAATGGCTATGTCACTGGACTCCCACGTAGTCGACTGTGGTTCGAGTCCCGGACCCAGCGGCTTAAACTCACGCCGGGCGCGTGTGCGTGCGTGCCCAAGATCCCGAGAGGAGAATGGAGGAGAAGGGATTGAGGCGTGGCCATCCCCCCTGGGGGGTGATTTCTCGCTTTCTATCTTTCTGTCTCTCTGTCTGTCTGGCGAGCGCACGCGCCCTATAGCAAAAACTTCTCCAAAAAAAGAAAAAGAAAAAAAAAAAAAAAAAAAAAAAACTCATGCTGGGTGCTTGTGCATGCATGCCCAGGATCCCGAGAGGAGAATTGAGGAGAAGGGATTGCAGCGTGACCATCCCCCCTGGGGGGTGATTTCTCGTTTTCTGTCTCTATGTCTCTCTCTGTCTGTCTGGCGAGCGCACGCGCCCTATAGTGAAAACCTCTCAAAAAAAAAAAAAACCTTTTTGATCATTCATCCTACCTACCATCACTCCTCACAACTACTCATCTATTCTCTGCTATTTCAGTTTTGCCTTTTCTAGAATATCATATGAATGGAATTGTAAAATATGTAGCTATTACACTTTTTTAACTTACCATAATGGTTGTGAATATCATCAATGTTGCTATTTCTGTTATTACTTTGATCCTTTTCAGTGCTGAGTAGCATTCTATTTTTTATGGATTTGCCATATTATATCCATTTATCAGCCACTGGACAACGGAGGATAATGAAGAAAACGGCCACAAGCACTCATGAACTATTTTTTGTGTGGACTTATGTCTTCATTCTCTTATGTACATACTGACCAGGGTCTTCTGGTAGGTGTAGGTGAAAAGCTACCAAACCATTTTCCCCAGTGGCCATACCATGTTTCATTCTGACCAGGATTATGGAGAGTCGTTCCTCATTCTCACCAGAACACTGAGACAACTATGATAGGTGTACCCTCTCCCCACTATTTTAAACTAATACTGGCAATGACTTTTTGAGGTGTTTGTCACCTGTGTATCTTTTCTACCAAGTGTCTATTTAAATATCTTGTCCATTTCTTATTGGTTTATTCTTTTTCTTATTGAGTTTGAGAGCTTTATATCTTTTCTAAATAAAGTGAAATTTTACAATTTGAATAAAGTCAGATTTATTGCTTTTTCTTTAATGACTTGTGCTAACATTTGCTTGTTTTTTGTTTGATTGCTGATTAAACCTTTTTGTTCATTTTATTTTCTTTATCCTGGTATTGTATTTAGGGAAAAATACAAGTCTTGACTTCTAGCGTCTTAGTTATGACAAGTACTAACTGTTTGCATGACTTAGTTTTCTTATCTATTAGGTGGGAACAGCAGTTCCTCCTTAATTGAAAAACTTTTGTGTTGCCTCCTGTAAAAGTCAAGATGATTGGCTATGGTGAGAATGAGAAAATGATTGGGCTTTGAGAATTTTATGTTAGCAGTAGCAGGTAGAAGAGGCAAGAGGGAAGTGAGAATTTACTGCAAAGGAGTTGTAAATAAAGTGAGATCCCATATCCTAACCTGCAGAAAGACATGGAGAATCAGTAAACAGAGAGAATTCAGAGCAGAACTGACTTCCCACTGAGCAGGAAGGAGACTCATTAAATAGGCATTTTTTAATATATTTTTTTAATTTCAAGAAAGGCAGTTTTAGCTTTAATAAATCAAAATCAAAAAATGTTAAAAGAACTTTGCTTAAGACTTAAAGCCAGGAAGCAGATTAAGATTCCGTTCGAATAGTCGTTACCTGGATCTGTCGACAATTCAAGAGGAAAAAAAAATCCTTATCTCTGGACTACAAAGCATAGAAAAAGATCAGTATTGTTTTAGTCAAAAGCCATAAAATTTCTATTTCATCATCTTAGTCTCATGTACTTAATTTAACTTCTGTTGTGGCCCAAGCTTGACTACAGTAAGCTATATAGCCTCTGCGAGGGGCTATTTTATAGTATACTCATTCTACTCACAGTTTCATGCCTAAAGGCAAACATTTGTTCACAGATATTTATATATCAGCTGGACTTGCTATTGAAAGTAGTTAGCTCAATTAAGATATTTTATTAACCGATAAAATGTGGGAGAAAAAAAAAGAACAAAAGGAACTAAAAGCAACTGCAGATCCCAGAGATAGAGAGAGAGAGTGCGATTAAGCTGGGTTATGGCAGAGGGTGAGAAATGAGGGTGGGGGATATATATATATATATATATATATATATATATATATATATACACACACACACACACATATACACACACACACATACACTACATACACACATACATACATACACACATACATACACGTATACACACACACTCACCACACACACACACATATATATATATATATGAAAAAGAAATGGAAAATTATCTGTGATGATAACATGTATGACTAAGCCACTATACAGTGTACTCTGGATGAGAAACTGCATCTTATATGCTATGATGTTCAGCAAATGAATGCAAAATAAATCATTAATATAAAAAAAAGAAGGAAAAGTCTCAGAAGCAAATATACAACATTAATAATGCTCAGTATACTCGAGGGAATGTCCAAAATCAAAAGGAGGGGTGGGAAGATAGGACTATCCATTTATTGATGATGTCACTGCCACTTCCTGTGGATAGTTACTACTTTTCTTTTAAAGTTTATTCTTTCTTTCATGAGAGTATGAGATAGAGAGAAAGAAAAGCACCCTCAAGAGGGTCTCATACCACAATACCCACCCCCAGTCTTCCCAGTCTACCAGAATCATAGCCATGCACTCCTGACATGCACAGGTCAGCTGAGAGACAGAACCTATGTTCTTCTATATGATCCAGCTTCGCTCATTAGCACATTACTGCTGCAGCACCAAGTCAGCCCAAGGTAGTTTTCTGTGAAAGTGTGTTCTGTTGGGACCAGCAGTTGGTGTAATGGCTATGTTGCTGGACTCCCATGTGGTCGACTGCGGTTTGCGTCCCGGACCCAGTGGCTTAAAACTCATGCCGGGCGTGTGTGCGTGCGTGCCCAAGATCCCGAGAGGAGAATGGAGGAGAAGGGATTGCAGCATGTTCATGTCCCCTGGGGGGTGATTTCTCGCTTTCTGTCTCTCTGTCTCTCTCTGTCTGTCTGGCAAGTGCACGCACCCTATAGTGAAAAAAACTCTAAAAAAAAAAAAAAAAAAAGAAACTGTGTTCTGTTATCAGCTCCAAGGAGTCTCATACAATGAGTGCTTGCCATGTGCCAGACCTGTGCCAGGAGCTTTACATGCCCTCTTCTTTTGGTGTTCACCCCACTTTGCTGAGGACTTAGCATACAAGGAGGCTCTGTGCCATTAACTGCAGAATACAATTGATTATAGGCTGCCCTATAATGTGGTATAACTGAAAATTTAAGTCACCCTCTTCTGAAGACAAAGTTCATCTCTGTTTGTTATACTCCAGGCTTTTCTTCTCTCTCTCTCTCTCTCTCTCTCTCTTCCTCTTCCTCTCCCTCCCCCTTCCCTCTCTCTCTTTATTCCTTTCTTTCTTTTTTTTCAAGGGATTTTTGTTATAGGGTGCATGTACTTGCTGGAGAGACAGATAGACAGAAAGAGAGAAATCACTCCCCCCCAGGGGGGATGATCATGCCACAATCCCTTCTCCTCCATTTTCTTCTTGGAATTTTGGGCATGCATGCACACGTGCCCAGCATGAGTTTCAAGCTACCAGATACAGGACTCAAACCATAGTCCATGTGGGAGTCTAGTGCCGTACCCACTATGCCACCTGCTGACCCCAAGGCATCTCTTTCTAAATACAAATAGATTCAGAGAGTAATACAGGCCTTTCAATGAGTATATGAGCAACTTCTTAGTCATATAGAATGGCTTCTTGACACCTTATTCCATTATATCCCATGTGTTGGTATCGGTACATCTTAGAACAAAATGTCCTTCTTCCACAAAGCTTGAGTGTATCACTGCAGAGTCTTTCTACTCCAGCTCTTTTCTGCATTATGGAGGTCTCAGGTATTAGGGTGCTCTCCCACTTTACCTGCCATAATGAGCTGCTGAGAGTTGTTTTCCATCACCCCCTTTACAAATGAATTGTGCATCACCATTTAAGTAGAATGGGATAGAATCTTATCAGACAGAACTTCACCAGCTGGAACCAGGAAAAAAAAATCTGTCCATCTGGCCTGGCAATGTGCCCTCCTGGAAAATTACTGAATAGCACCAAACTCCATAAAAATACATTCCTTAAAATGCCAGCAGAAGGCACAGACTTATGGGGAAATGAAGAAATTATGCAGGTTGTGCAAAACTATTCATCACCAGGCTTGGGTAATAGGAATAAATGCCCACCCAGACTTTTTGCCTGGAATATTAATCATTAGTCCATGAGATCTGTCACCCAGGAATGTCCTCACTGTGACTCAGATTCTGGGCATGAAAGAATGTTATAGAAACACTCTGAGACTGTAAAGAGACATTTTGTCCTGTGTGGGTTGAGAATCAGAAGTAATCCCCCCTGCTACAATGAGAAGTAATGGCTGTGGATTCTCTCTGGGTCAAGGAAATTCTGCCAAGTTCATTCTGTGCCTTTTCTTTTTTTCATACTGCATCCCTTAGAGAAGTTTTCTGGTTGCTGTCATTTTCCTTACAACAAGGAAAGTCATCAGATGAAGGTCACTGTATATTTTCTCTTTCCCCCTTTTCCACTGCCACTGTCTGCCCCCACTTTCCATAATGTCTTCTAACTGGCCTCCCCTCTTTTTCCTCCTCACGGTTCATTTTACTCTGTGTCCTAGTCTTTTTTTTTTTTTTTTCTTGTTCTAAGAATATCACAGACTGAGTAGTTTATAATGAGCAGAAGTGTATTTGGCTCATAGTTCTGGAGCCTGGGGAGTCCACAAGCATGACTCTGGCACTTGGTAAAGGTCTCTTGCTGTGCCATTATATGGCAGAAAGTACCACATGGACAAGAAAGAGCATCTGAGAGAGAAGGAGGGAGCAAAACTTAATTTTTCATCAGGAATCTACTCCTGCAATAAAGGTATTAAGCCATTCATGAGGGCAGAGCCCACATGATAGAACCATCTTTTGAAGGTCCAACCTCTCCACACCATTGCATTGGGGATTAAGTTTCTAACACATGAATTTTGATGGACACATTCAAATATAGCTCCCAGCCATTATGGCTGAGTTGTGTCCTCTAAAAGTTCATCTGGTGACATCCCAACTTCCAGTATTTTCGAAAGTGACTGTGTTTACAGAAAGGCTCTTAAAAGAGGAAACTCAGTTAAATGAGCTCAGTAGGGTGGCCCCTAATCTGGTATGACTACTGTCCTTATAAGAAGAGGAAATTAGGACAGAAACACACAGACACAAGACCATGTGAAGATGTAGACCCACCTGTTTGCTAACATTTATTATTTATTTTTAGAGAAATGTGTGCATTTGTTTATTTATTTATTTATTTTCTATAAAGTGCATGTACTCACTGGAGAGGCAGAGAGAGAAAGTGAGAAATCACCACTGGGGGATTAGTCGCACCACAATACTTTCTCCTCTTTCTCTGCAAGCCACAGAGAGAGGCCTCAGAGGAAACCAGCCTTGCCATACCTTGATCTCAGACTTCCAGACTCCAGAACTACAAGACAATACATTTCTGTTTTTAAGCCACCCAATCTGTGGCATTTTGTTACAGAGTCCTAGCAAAGTATTCCATCCCGCTACTCTGCAAATTATTCTGTTCCCTTCCTCACACACTGATAGTGTCTTTCTGCTGTGCAACAGATAAAGAACAAAAATCTGACCCCAACAGCCAAGTTTTCCTAATATGATCCTCCCCCATTTTGCTTTATTGTTTCTTGCTTACCTTTGCAATTGGCTTTCTTAATTACCAGTTTCTAACCCACATTCTCTCATTCTTTTGCCAGTGCCAGTACTATTCCCAGACTGACACTGTTTCTCTCCCAGTCACTGTCTATTAAGTATGGGTTCCCTTTTCCATGAAATCTTTACTCTCCCAGCTAAGAGAACTCAGTCTCCTTTGATATTCTTCTTTCATGGCATGTATAATTTCTATTTATATGTTAATTACTTAACTTCTACGTTCTCCCTTAAAGTTAGGAGCCAGAGCTAATTCAATTTTATATTCTCTCTAGTCCCCAGCACACCTCTCTGTATGTTGTAAGTCTTTACCAGTATTTGTTGAGTAATTAAAAGAAATCATTTATGGTTGTTTAATCCCCTGTCCAGAAATACATGTGCTTAAATATGCTTTAAAAAGTAGAATGAAATAATAAAAATAACCAAGTTTTTATAAACAAACAAATCTGGCTACAAATGTTGTCAAGACCCCATACTGCTTTTCTGTACATACCTTTATTTTACTGCCTCTTGGCCATCTCCAAAGGGTTTATTTCTTTTTTTTTTCCTTTAATCTTTTAAATTTAAATTTATTTATTTACTTTCATTCACTGTACATCATTACAGCATAAAAAATGAGATTTTCCATCCAGAATACACTGTATATTGGCTCAATCAAGCACATTAACATGCAGGTTATCATCAACAAATAATTTTCTATTTATTTTTTTTTCTTATTTTTTTAAGAGGTTTTTGCTATAGGCGTGTGTGCTCGCCAGACAGACAGAGAGAGACAGAGAGACAGAAAGCGAGAAATCACCCCCCAGGGGGGATGGCCACGTGGCAATCTCTTCTCCATTCTCCTCTCGGGGTCTTGGGAATGCACGCACATGCGCCCGGCATGAGTTTTAAGCCACTGGTCTGGGACGCGAACTGCAGTCGACTACATGGGAGTCCAGCGACATAGCCATTATGCTAACTGCTGGTCCCATAAATTTCTATTTCTTGTTTCCCATGTATTTTGCTTTTTCTTTTTTTCCCATCCTTGATTCCCTATCTCTCACCCTCTCACCCTATACCATGTCCTACCTTCCTCCCACACTGTCTCTGGTATCCATGGTTGCTTTCTATGCCCTTTCCCCCCATTTTATTGATTCGCTAAAGAACTTAATTAATCTAAATATTTTCAATAGCAAGTGCAGCTGATATATACATACCCATGAACAGAAGTCTGACTTTAGGCATAAATCTAGTAGAATGAACATACTATAAAGTATTACCTAGCTGGGGCTATATAACTTACCACAGTCATCAAATAGATATTTTTAATGCAGTTTTTTTTAATATCAAGAAAAACAGTTTTTGTGGTTTCTTTTCCTCCTAAAACTTTTTTTAAATTAATTAATTTACATTCATTTCCTGAGCATCATCACAGCATACAAAATGTGGTTTCCCATCCAGAATATACTGCATATTGGCTTAATCATGCATGTTGTCATTGATAATTTTCCATTTCTAGTTTGACCCTCTGCCCTTTCCCACCCTCTTTTCACACTATCTCTGGTGTCTACAGTTGTCTTCCATTCCTTTTCCCACAAAATTTTATTGATCACACAATTTCTTAAATAATCTAACTACTTTCAATAGCAAGTTCAGCTGGTAATTTCAAGAAAAGCAGTTTTGAAATGGTAAGGAACTTTGCTTAAAACTTAAAGCCGGGAAACAGGTTAGTATTCTGTCCAAATAGCATTCTGTGACTTTTGACTAAAATATTGCTGCTTTTCTTCTAGGCTTTGTTGTCCGGTTTTAAGAGTTTTTGTCTTGTCTTGAGCTGTCGATAAGTTCATGTACCAAAAGGTTTATTTCTATCTTCTTTCAGCACTGTCATATGAAATAGAGAAGACAACACATGCAAAACACCTACATATCAGATTCCCCCCCAATAGTAGTTCTCTTCTTTATCATTGCTGCATAAGTGCTTAATATAAGGAAATAAAAAAGAATTTTAAATATCAGAGGCAACTGGTTGGGCCTGCCATCTTTGCAGGAAGCTCTCACTGTCTGAGGAGCCCACACACTGTGCCATGCTAGACCAGGCAAATAACTAGCTCCTTTATGCTTCCCAAACTCATG
This sequence comes from Tupaia tana, assembly GCA_026018925.1. NCBI lineage: Eukaryota > Metazoa > Chordata > Mammalia > Scandentia > Tupaiidae > Tupaia > Tupaia tana. Next base: position 50,590,080 of record JAKSZU010000015.1, read on the forward strand.
AGTACCAAGAAGCAAAATGGTTAGGAAAGGTTCTCAATTATTCCAGTCACCAGATCCACTGTGAGAGTTCCGTGTTCTATTTAGGGACTAGCTATGTGTGCCCAAAGGGGCACCAGCTGTTCCATCACAGCCTGGCTTAATTGGATTGTGACTGACAGACTGTGCGGGAATAACACATATGAAGTTTGATTCAGTTCAACTGATATTTATGAACTGCTTACAACCTGTGGGTCTAGACTGTAGTTCTTTATCTTTGGATATTTTCACCCTTGCATGGGTACAGACAGAGACATAGAAAGCTATGAATCAGAGACTGAATAATTTGCAAATACAATGGATCCTCATTATTAGTATATTCTTTATTTGAAGACTCACCTGTTTGCTAATGTTTATTATTTATTTATTTTTAGAGAGAGGTGTGTTTTTTTTGTTTGTTTGTTTTTGTTTTTTTTTTTTTTCTTTTCCTTTTCCTTTCTATAAAGTGTATGTGCTCACTGGAGAAACACAGAAAGAAAGTGAGAAATCACCCCCGGGGGGTTGGGTGCACCACCATCTCTTCTCCTAGGATTTTGGGCACACATGCACATGCACCTGGCATGAATTCCAAGTCTTTGGGTCTGGGACTCAAACTGTGGTAAGCCATGTGGGAGGCCAGTGCCTTAACCACTACACAAACTGCTGGCCCTGCTAACATTTATTTTAATTCCAATGTCAATAATGTTGGTAATTTTGAAGCCATTCACAGACATGCACAGAGTAGCAAAAAATTTAGCTATCTAATGCACATGTTCCAAACTCAGGTAGAACAAGGTGACTCTCTGCCTTCACTTTCAGTTCTCATACTGAAAACGAGTTCTTTTCACAGTCTATGAAATGACATGTTTTCCATACTTTCATGCTGTTTCTTGATGGTTTCCCTGCTTAAAGCAGATCCCAAGCATAGTTCTGAAGTGCTGTCTAGTATTCCCCAGTAAGGAGGCTGTGACATAACTTGTGGAAAAAATGCATGTATCAGATGAGCTTCATTCAGGCGTGAGTTATAGTGCTACTGGCTATGAGTCCAGGTTAATATATGAATGCTATATACCCAGCAAGTGTTTTTAACCAGAAACACACAGAAGACAAGGTCATGTATTGGTCAGTTGATGGAAATGTTGTGACCAGAGGCTCTCAAGAACCTAGCTCTGTATTTCCCCTAGGGACAATGGTTCGGAAATCACTGATTCATTGTCCAAAGTGACTTTATAGATTGTAACTCTAGCAAATGAGAGAACTGACTTCATTTTGGTAAGAGATGTGGTTCAAGGTTAGATATAGTGGATGAGACTGGGGAGACACAAGCAAGGATGTTTCCTAAATGGCAGGAATGGACCTGGCTTGTAGCTGGGGAGGCAAAGGCCATGTACTGTGATTAAATTTTCATTTACACTCTGATGCCGTTGAGAGGAATTAATTTGAAGAAGGATTTGGGCAAGGAGATGCTGGATTAAAATAACTCTCTAAGACTCTTTCACCTGCATCAGCTAGCCTCACACACTTACAGGTATGCACTGGCTTCTGAAGAAAGGACTTAGTCTGTTATATGCTGTAATGATAAGAAAGCTTGTTCAAAGGGCCATATTAAGCCATACTTAGTCATCCAAAGGTGTGGCCCAGCAATCAGCTGACAAAGAGTTCATGGGATTGTATGAGCAGAAACACTGCTAGTATGAACTGAGAGTAATGGAGACAAAATTAGGGCATGATCTTAGAATTCAAGGCTTTGACAGGATGGAATGGTAATTACTTGACTGTGAACATACCCTATTCTTCAAGAGGAAGGAAAATTACCCCCAAAGTGATTCAGAACTAATGAGGGCCTCTACCTTGATTTCAACAGGCCAGATAGGCTCCAGTCTTTGATAGAGCCTTGAGAGCAGAACTGAGGGGGTGATACCCCTGCCTAGAGCCCAGGGGTAACATTGTCACCCCTGGCTTGGAAGGCAGGCATAGAGCCAAAGAGAATTATTATTGAGCCTTGAGATCTAATAGATTTTGACTTGCTAGGTTTGGAAATTATTTGGGATCTGTCTGATCTCTTCCTTTGATGTCTTCCCTCTAGCTTCCCGAACATTCCAATGGGAATGTTTCTTTACATCTGTCTTGCCATTGTATTTTAGAATCATCTATTTGTTGGGTTTCACATGTTTGTAGCTGAAGAGGAACTTCACCTCAGTAAGAATTCTTTTTATTTTTTCTTTTTTTGAAGAGGTATTTTTTTGCTATAGGGTGCATGTGCCAGTCAGAGAGAAGAGAAAGGCAGAGAGACAGAAAGTGAGAAATCACCTCTCAGAGGGGATGGCCATGCTGCAATCCTTTCTCCTCCATTTTCCTCTCAGGATCTTGGGCACGCATGCACATGTGCCCAGTGTGAGTTTAAGTCACTGGGTCCGGGACTCAAACCATGGTTGACTACATGGGAGTCCAGTGACATAGCCATTACGCTAACTGCTGGTCCCTAACTCAGGAATAATTCTACCTTGAGTCTTACCCATGTATGATTTAGGTGATATGCAGATGAGACTTTGGATTTTAGAACTGGTACTAGAACAAGTTAAGACTTTGGGGCTGTGGGACCAGCAGATGGCATAATGGTTACGTCACTGAACTCCAACACAGTCAACTATTGTTCAAGTCCCAGACCCAGTGGTTTAAAACTCACGCTGGCATGTGTGTATGCATACCCAAAGTCCCAAGAGATGACAGAGGAAAAGGAATTGCAGCATGGCCATGCCCTCTGGGGAGTGAGTTCTTGCTTTCTGTTTCTCTGTCTCTCTGGTGAGCACCACACACACCCTACAGCAAAAATCTCTCTCTCTCTCAAAAAAAAAAAAAAAAAAAAAAAAAAAAAAAAAAAAAAAGGTTTTAGTGCTGTAAAGAAGAAATTAAATTATTTTGCATGTGAAAAGGACATGGATTTTAAAGAGTCAGTGATGAAGTGCTATGGACTGAATTGTGTCCCCCCAAATTTTTGTGTTGAAGCTCTAATCCCACTGTGATGATATTTGGTAATGGAGCTTTGGGGAGGTAATTAGATTTCGATGAGGTTATGAGGATGTGTGTTCATAATCTCTTTATGATAACATTAGGATTAGCGCTGTTATAAGAAAAGACACCAGAGATCTTGCGCTTTTCCCTCTCGCTTCCTCTTGCCATGTGAAGAGAGAGGTGAAAGGCAGCCATCTATAATCAGAAAGAACGTTCTCACCAGAAACCAACTACACTGGCACTAGACTGTGGCCTCCAGAACTGCCAGACAATAACTTTCTGTTACTTAAATCACCCGATTTGCGTTACTTTGTTTGATAACTGAGCAGACTAAGACAGAATGTAACTTATAAAATCCCTAAAGGTGATTTCAGAGACAAGCAAGATGACTTTGTTTTTTGGGGAGTAAGGGGGCTAACAATAAGTTTGGAGGTTGGATTTTTATCATTAGCTTCCTACTGGAAACACTTTTTATCAGAAGGAGAGCAATTGGGTATTTTCCAACTCATATTCCTTTTTTATTTCTAATCAATTAAGCAGGCATATATGTGCACATCCACATTCATCCACTTCTCTATACCTGGAACACATTAGAAAGAGCCATGAATTGGGGTGTGGAAGATGGGAATTCCAGCCCTAACTTGCTGCCAACTAAATTGTGTCTCTTTATCTCCATTTCTTTAATGGTTACATGAGGACAATAATATTGCATCGGCCCTAACAGGGTCATTGTTGGAAGATAAACAAACCGTTATGTTTTTTAAAAGTTTAAAGCATATAAAAGTTCAAAGTATGAATATGGAAGAAATACAAATTGCCTCTGAATTGCTGGGAACCCAAGTCTGAAATAATTCTTAGAAGACAGTAAGTCACTCAAGACTTCCTAAGTGTCATATTGGTCTTCATGATTAAAGGACACCAGAATAGCTAAGAAATGTTACATAAGGAAAATTATTCCTAATACTTGCTAATAGTCACTTAATGGAGCTCCGTTTTTGCTCTCATCTGTGTGAATAAACGTAGACAGATGCAAACTAGGTCCTGCTTCAATTAAAATTCTGAAAACAAAACAAAACAAAAAAACCCTTGTGCTAGAAACTGAAGTGGCTCATTAGTTCATTTATCCTCTCCACAAATATCTGTGTACCCATTATATGCTTTGTATTATTGTAGATGCTTGGGGAGCCACCCAGCAGCATAAGGTCTAATCTACTTTCTAGAAGATAACAATGCAGTTGAGGGTAAGAGAATGACATGTAAGAGCTGTTAAATAGAGCAGGAAACTAGTACAAGAGATGTCACAGGCAGATTTGTGACAAGTGCTGACAGTATGTCAAGATTTCAGAGAAGGAAGAGATGGGAGAAAGCTGAACTAATCATTGACTTTTCCTGTTGAAAAAAGTGACTTGATTTGGGCATTGATAATTGACTAGGATTTGAATAGGAAAATAAGACGAGATGGCTTTGCAAGTAGAGCTATGAGTTCAGGGAGTCATATACAGATCAGCTGGCTGCTACCATCTAGGCAAAGCAGTGGTCTTATATACAACGTAACCCACAGTGCAATGGTGACTGGGCTCAGGTTGGAATCACAAAATCAAGACCACCGGTTTAGCACTCCTGCCTCCCTCTAGGGCACGAGGCCTTCAAAGTGCATGAATCCTTGAAATTACAATTTTTTTAAAGAATTATTTTATTTAACTTTATTTATTTATTTAATTTTTTGACCAGAGAGGGAGAGGGAGAGAGAGAGAGGGAGAGAGAGAGAGAGAGAGAGAGAGAGAGAGAGAGAGAGAGAGAGAGAGAAGGAAAGTGAGAAAGCAAGCCATCTGGTCTGGGACTCAAACCACGGTCAGGCATGCGGGAGTCCAACACCCTTAACCACCACACCACTTGCTGGCCCCGAAATTACAATTGTAAAACAATGATGCCCAAAATTAGTTTCATGAAACCATTATACCTTTGGAAATATATCAATAGGACTTTCCCTAAAATATAGATGTTCAAAAAAGCATGAGAAACACATGGCTTATCTCTACTAGAGAGTTTCAGTGCACATTAGTAGATATATCAGACAGATTTTGCTAACTTAGTCCCATTCCTGTCCCCTCCTTCACAATATTTAAAGACTCTTTGATGGTAGGGCATGATACAAAGACCCTCAATTAGATGAAAGGCAGAACTCTTTGTTACTTACAGCTCTGAAGGAGAGAAGGCTTCCATGGAGGACACGCAGGGGGTTGTACCTGGGGACAGGATAACATCAAACTGGAGATGTCAGGCAGCCTCTGGATGGCAAGCAGGGTTTTACAGCGTCTCTGTAAACTGGCTAATTTAAATACTGTTGGGGGCTCCAGCAGATAAGGACTGTCCCTAATTATGTGGTGTCTGACCCCAGGTTATTTTGGCAAGTGCACAGTAGTCTGGAATATGAGAACCCAATAAGGGAAATGGTTGAGATGAGGTCTTAATCAGCTGCACAATAAGGGGAACTAACTGGCCTGTAGCCAGGACTATAAAACTAAATCAGGTCACCACAGGACAACCACAGGCGTTGTTTGCCATCCTCATGTAGTGCCTCCACAGCCCTCGTAGGCTCCTGTCCCGTGGTGCATCACCCCGTAGACGCCGATGACCTAATAACTCACACTAGTACCTCACCTCAGCAGATGCCAGACGAAGCCAATTGTGCAGATTTCAGCTGATTCCAAGTCTTGGCTGCATAAAATGTAAATGAAGAAGAAGATGATGAAGCTGAGAAACATCCAGAGGTCTTGCCGGTTGAAAAGCCTTCTGATCCTGTAAGTTCTTGCCAAGTTGCCAAAAAAGAGAGTACAATTGAAGAAAAGACAGTAACTACTGCTTCCCTAATGTGAGCAAAGGCAAAACACCTCTCAATCCACCACCTACACCTGTTCGAAGAAGAGTAAAATCAGAAGACATATTAATTGAGGAACATACACAAAAGACAGGGGTCTTGGCTATTGTACTTGCTTCACAATCTTCTATTCCTAGGTCAGTTGTGAAAGATCAAAAAGCTATTCAGGCACCAATTAGATGCAATAAGAAAAACAACACAGTGTTGGCCAGATTAAACAGTGAAATGCAGCAACAACTAAAGGATGTTCTTGGAGAGAAAATGTTCACCATTGTATTTCAGTAGCTTTTATTTTTTTAATTTCAACTATAAAAGTATCAGGATGACTTCAATAAAAAAGAACAAAAAATTAAACTAAAGCAAGATAGTATTTCCAGGGCCAGCATAGTGACACAGCAGTAATGTGCTTTTCAAAAGAAGCTGGATTGGGCCAGTAGGTGGTGTGGTGGTTAAAGGCACTGAATTCCCACATGGCCGATTGAGGTTCAAGTCCTGGACCGGGCAGCTTGCTTTCTCACTTTCTCTCCCTCTCCCTTTCTCTCTAGCTCTCACTCTGTCCCTCTTTGGTCAAATTGAAATAAACAAATGAATAAATAAATAAAGTTGAATAAAATAAATTTTTATTTAATTTTTATTTTTTAATTTTATTTTTTGGAGAGGTTTTTGCTCTAGGGCACGTGCTTGCCAGAAAGACAGAGAGAGACAGAAAGCGAGAAGTCAGCCCCCAGAGGGGATGGCCATGCCCCAATCCCTTCTCCTACATTCTCCTCTCGGGATCTTGGGCACACACACAGACATGCCCGGTGTGAGTTTAAGACACCAGGTCTGGGACTCAAACTGCAGTCAACTACATGGGAGTCCAGCAACATAGCCATTACATCAATTGCTGGTCCCAATAAAATAATTCTTTTTAAAAAAAGAAAGAGAAAAGCTGGGTCCATATGGAAGACCATTAGTTTATTTTCCTGATTGCTCTGTACGTGCTTGTGTACCTATGATCCTTGGTGGCTGAGAAAGTGGGGGCATGGTGAGGAATGTCACGGCATGAGACCCTGCTGAGGGTCATTGTCTTTCTCCCCGTCTCTTTCTTGCTTTCATGAAAATAAATAAGTAAATAAAACTAGGAAAAAAAGTGAGATAGCATTTACAAACACAGTAACAAACAAAACATATCACTATCTTCTAGGATCTCTGTTTCCATTGTAAGGGTTAGAAGCCTGACAATGATATCACTACGATTCCCTAGAGGGTAGGTATCTGGGATTAGAAGTTGTCATAGAGATACTGCCATGTATTTCTTAGGTAAGAAATAGAAGGAAAAGATCTGCGATTGTTTCTGCAGCAACTGGCAGAAGCACATTTGACTTTTGGTAGCTGTGAAGTTTTACAGTCCATTTCAGATATTCCCCTGAACATGAGTCACCTCAAAACTTTAGACAGTACTGAGAGTTTTTTCAGCTTCCCATTTCTGCTGGTTCATCACCTAATAGTGACTTTACTTGATTGTTGCAACCCTAGCCCTTCCAAGGGAGTTGCAAACTCCCAAATCCCTTGTAGTCAATTCTTTTCTGCTAGAAGTCTTAGAAGGACTGCTTCTTTCCTGACTGCATCTCAACAGTACAACATAATTAAGCTTCTGAGAAACCTTGCTATTAAACAAAACAAATAGCTTTAACTAGCATTTTCCAAACACATTTGACGACAGAAACTGTCTCCCATTCTTCTTTAATCTGCTCCCTCCCATAAAACCCTTCTGATATCTTAGAAAATTTTTGTTCTATGGTGCAACCTTTAGAATACTTCTAAGAGAATGTAGATTGAGAATTAGGAGTCTAGAAATATAGGTCTAATTTCAGAATGTAACTGAAAGAGAGAGTACAGATTATTTATATAAATTCCAACTTTTACAGATGAGGAAACAAAGAACAGAGAAGTTCTATGAATTTCCCAAGGTCACACAGCTAGTCTGTGGCAGAACTGGGAGAAAGATACACGGGCTCTCCTTCCAATTCCCCAGGGTATTATTCTGTATACTTGGAATTCATTTCAGTTTTTTTGAGAAGTAATATTCCACCCTTGGGCCTTTCCTTTAGACCTCTTTAAAGAAGCAAAGCCACTTGGTGTGAGCTAGAAAAGACTGGAGGTGGCAGCACTGTGGGAGACTGAGGAGGTTGGAAAGTTTGAAGTCAATCTTCTGCCCTCAAAATTTTTCTACCTGGGCATTCTGGGTGTGGCAACCCTGTGTTCCAGCCCTGCTGGGCCCACTGATGCCAGACAAGCCAGTAGACTGAACATTCTGCAAAGCATCCTCTATCCTCAGAAAGACAGCCCTTCCTGCTTCATTCTTGCCTCTTCAGACACTGCAGGCAGCTCTGAAAAACCAACCTGGAGCCAAGGTTCTCCTGCACACAGTTTGATAACAAACCACTCACCCAAAAGAGGTCATGAACTGTAGCCTGAACAGGGTGCCATTTGTGGTATGGCTGCTTGGAGCTGGGATCTGGTTTTCCTTTGCTAACTGCTTGACAGAATATTCATTCACATTCTCAGTGCAGCTGGTAGTGGGTGTGTGAAGGGCAATGGCTTCTTTTATTATCCAACTGCTTTTATTATCTAAATGATCTTGAGGGGAGAACCAAAATATGCTGCTAAAGCAGAGAGCTGTGGTAGTGACTTTTCAGAGGGACAAGTACCTAATGCAGACCAGTTTTATCCTGAGCTTTTTCCCCCAAGAACACCATAGTGTTGGTGAAAAAATGAGATAAAATACTCAGAACCGTTGGTGTTTTCTCTTTTCCTAGGAATGATAGAATGAAAGACAACATAGCAGCTAATGAAAAATATGTGAGGTTTAGGCCAGCTATGCATTCCTTTTGTTTTACAGAATGTGGATTTCAGAGAACTTCCAACAGCAAGGAAGTACGGGACAGTTGGACAAAGGCAGTCCTGATTTTCTGATAATTTGTGCTTGTGGTTCTGCTAGAAGTCAAGAGGGCAGATTAGATTAGGAGGGTTTTTTTGAGAGTTAATTTTTTTTTTTTTTTTTTTTTGGAGAGGTTTTTCGCTATAGGGCGCGTGCGCTCGCCAGACAGACAGAGAGAGAGACATAGAGACAGAAAGCGAGAAATCACCCCCCAGGGGGGATGGTCACGCCGCAATCCCTTCTCCTCCATTCTCCTCTCGGGATCCTGGGCACGCACGCACACGCGCCCGGCGTGAGTTGTAAGCCACCGGGTCCGAGACGCGAACCGCGGTCGACTACGTGGGAGTCCAGCGACATAGCCATTATGCTAACTGCTGGTTCCCTTGAGAGTTAATATTAAAACTCCACCGTTAGCCCTACTTTGCTCTCTCAGCCCTAACATTGTACTGATCACAGTTTTTATTGATGATTTCCTTATGGCTCCACATCCTCTGTCACTCTGTCACCATGCTTATCTTTACTCTCATTATTGGTTGCAGTAGTCTGAATATTAAAATCTCTCCCCAACTCATATGTTGAAATCTAATCACAAACATGACGGACTAAGAAGGTATCTCAGTCCATTATCATGTTGCTAAATAAAAATACCTGAAACTGAGACTGGGTGATTTATGAGTAGAGATTTATTTAACTCATGATTCTGGTGGCTGGAAAGGCCAAGGTGTGTGGCTGGCATCTGGATGGTCTATGCTGTCACAACATGGTGGACAAAGTGGAAATGTCAGTGTGTGTATACAGAAAGAATCATCAGGGCAGCAATGGCTTTCACAGCAAGCACTCTTCCAGGAACTAACTTCCGCTTAGGAGACAGCATTACTCTATTATATTTATGAGGCCAGTGGACCCATGATGTAAACACTGCTCACTAGGCCTCACTTTTTTTTTTTTTTTTTTTTTTTTTTTTTTTTTTTTTTTTTTTTTTTTTTTTACATTTTTGCTATTTGCCAGAGACAGAGAGAAATCACCCCCACACACCTCAGGGGGGATGACCATTCTGCAATCCCTTCTCCTCTAGTCTCCTCTTGGGATTTTGGGCACACATGCATACACTACTGGCATGATTTTCAAGCCTCTGTATCTGGGACTTGAACTGCCAGGTGTGGGACTCAAACTGCACAGCTGGCCATGTAGGATCCAGTGCCTTTACTTCCATACTACCTGCTGGCCCTAAGCTTCACTTTGTAATAGTCTTATTACCTTCCAACACCATTACATTGGAAAACAAATTCCAACACATGAATCCTTGGGGAAAAAAAAAATTACTCAAACCATAACAGAAAATGAGACCTTTGAGAGTGGTTGGTAATAATTAATTCCCCTGTATAATAGGCCCCAGAGAGCTGTCTTGTCCCTTCCACCCCATGAGAACACAGAAAGAAGGCACCTATGAGCCGGAATGTGGTCTCTCACGAGACACTGTACCTGCTGGGACCTTGATCTTGGGCTTCCCAGGCTCAAGAGCTATGGGAAATAAATTTCTGTTGTTTATAAATTACTCAATTTATGACATGTTATTATGGCAGCTCAAACAATGGCTAAAGCAATGGCTCCTAAACTAAAACAATGGCTTCTCATCAGCATGTGCAATGACTTCAAAAAGTTTGTGGAAAAAATGGAACTAAAGTGTAAGTTTTTTTTTTTTTTTTTGACATTCATGTATAGATTTTTCATAATATGAAATTTTCATGAACTTTTAAAAGACCAACTCATACAGCCTCTAACTGGACCTGCCTACCCATATGGTTCCTGGAGACAACCTTCTCAAGTCCAGATATAATTTTATGTATACTCCATTCAAAATCCTCTGTTTCTTGACTCTCAAGGCCCTTTAAAACCAAGTCAATTCTACTCCCTCCTGCTCTAACCTTGGAACAGAGGCCATCTCCTTGTTTCTTATTCAAGAACTAAGAAGCTTTGAAGAAAGACATGCCATAGATTTACACTCTTCATAGTCAAGGGATATCAATCCTGAGACAAAGGCTTAACCAGTGATTCCTCCCCTTTTTTTCTTCCTTTTATAGAACAAAGGAAGTACCCATGATTTCTTCTCAGAGCAGAACAGTGTTAGTAAGAAATTAATTTGTTCATCTGATAGACATTTGTTTAGATGGCAGGTTTTCTGCCAGACTCTTGGGATATATTAGTCCAAAAGACAGGCAAGACCCTTGCTGATGGGGAACTTAATTTTCAGTGAGCGATGCAGATATCAACTGAATAAGTAAAAATGATCATTGTGAATGAAAATTAGTTGGGTGGTATGTCGCACTATACCACTGTAGGGAAGAAAGACACTTTTATAAGATTGACAAGTACAGGATCTATGGAATGATGTTAGCTAAATTGAAGGAATGAAAAAGTGTGGCACAAATACTCAATGGAATACTACTCAGTCTTAAAAAAAAAACAAACAACAAAACCCTGGCTTTTGATAGAAAGTGGACAAGTATGGAAGATTTACTGCTTACAGCAGCAAGTCAGGCTATAAAGGAGAGACATTGTATGTCTCCACTTAACATATACTGACTGTCTGCAGTCTATGGCAAAAACGGAATGATTAGAGGATATAGAAGTATGGAAAATGCTTATAGATAGCAAATAGAGTGTGGGAAAAGGGCAGAAGGCGGAGGAGAGTATGAAGAAAGACATTAAGGAGAAAAATAGAGATGCCAGATACTTAAGGGACACAGAAATGGATTATTATCTGTTGATGATAGCATGTATAGTATGCCCAACTGTAGTGGTGTGAAATCTATTCATGTTAGAAAATTAACTTTACAAGCTAAGTGGTGTATAGGGATTGAATGTATAAAAGAAATTAAAATAAAATAAAATATATTAAAAAAGACTGTCTTTTGGAGAAAGAATGGGCAAGGAGGTGTAGAAAATGGTAGAGTAGACCATACATATAAGGAAAGGGTATTGTTCCTACTTGACCCCCTTCCTTGTACTGGAGGAAGGACAATAGAGAAGTGCCCAAAAGGCAGTTTGTCATTCTTCCTTTTATTAAACATTGTAATAGGAGTTCAACCAATAACTTAGTGCAAGCAAAAGAAATAGCAGGTACAAATATTGGAAAAAAGTAAAACTATCTTTATTTGCAGACATTTGAATATGTAGGAAATCTAAAGAACAGATAAACTCCTAGAACAAATATGTTAATTCAATAAGGTCACAGGATATAACTTTTTTGTTTTTTAAGTTTTTGCTATAGGGCATGTGTACTTTCCTGAGAGAGAGAAAGTGAAAAATCACTCTCCCCCACCAGGGGGAATGGCCACACTTCAATCCCTTCTTCTCCAGCCTCCTCGGGATTTTGGGTGCACACACACGCACCCAGGATGATTTTCAAACCTCTTGATCCAGAACTCAAATCCACTATGTGGGATTCAGCACCTTAGCCTCCATGCCACCTGCTGGCCAAGGATATAAGTTTAATATAAAAATATCAAATGTGTTTTTATTCTAGGAATATTAGTTGGGAAAATGACAGTAATAGCAACAATATTATCTACATCATCATGGAAAAAGATCAATTACACTGGAATAAACTTAATGAAAAATGTGTAAGACCTACAAATATTGCAGTGATATACCATGCTGGTGAATAGGAAGACTCATTGTTGTTAAAAATGGCAATTCTCCCTTAATTGATGTATAGCTTTAGTATTAATAAAAGTGGGATCAGCAGTTGGTGTAATGGCTATATTGCTGGACTCCCATGTAGTTGACTGTGGTTTGAGTCCTGGACCTGGTAGCTTAAATTCATGCCAGGCACATGTGCATGAGTACCCAAGATCTGAGAGGAGAATGGAGGAGAAGGGATTGCAATGTGGCCAGACCCGCTAGAGGGTGACTTCTCGCTTTCTGTCTCCCTGTCTTTCTGGAGAGCGCATGCGCCTATAGCAAAAACCTCTCCAAAAAATAAAAAATATGTATCATTTTGGATTTTGAATTAATAATCTAGTTAAAATATATTTTGAAAATGAAAAAACCTACAATTTTGAAGAACAAAATTGGAAAACTGGAGAATTGATTTCAATACTTATTATAAATTTGTGGGAATCAAAACAGTGAAGTATCAATATAATGATTGATATGTAGAGAAAAGAAACAAAATAAAGTCTAAACACAGAAGTGCACAAATAAGGTAAAATGAGTCTGAAAAAAGAATCAGATTCAAGAAAGGAAAGAAACGCATCTTGACAAATTATTCAACAACAGGCTATCCACATGAAAAAGACTTATTCCATACCTCACACCATACTCCAAATTAATTTGATAGTAATCATAGACATAAATATAAAAGTTAAGCTATTATAAAGTTGCCAGAAGAAAAAAAAAAAAAAAAACAAGAGAAGTTTTCCATCTTAGGGTAGCCACATTTTCTTTTTGAAAAAGGTACTACGTACCAAAGAAAAAAAAATGATGTACTACACGTCATCAAAATTGTAAACTTCTCAGGCCAGCCCATGGAATGGTGGTTAAGGCAGCTGGATCCCACATGGCTGACTGAGTGATTCAAGTCCCTGAACGGGCAGCTTACAAAACACATGCCAGGCATGCGCTTGTGCATGCTTAAAATCCTGAAAAGAGGGAGATAAGGAGAAAGGGGTTGTGGTGTAACCATTCCTCATGAGAGAGGGGTGCTCTTTTTCTCTTTTGTTCTCTCTCTCCATCTCTCCCTGGCAAATGCAAATGCTATCTGGCTTTTATTTTTTTAATTATAAACTTCTTAATAAAGATATTATTAGGAACTGAATAGGCTAGCCATGAGCTGTGGAAAAGATAAAGAACTTCCTATAGAAAACTTATAAATAAATAATAAAATGACAACCTGATAAATATGGTCTTGAGTTAAATACACACTTTACAGAAAAAATATAAACTGGCTGAAAGTACATGATAAGGGGTTCACCATCATTTATGATTAGGGAGATGGAAGTGGAAATATCATTGAAATATTATTCCTCTCATTGTAATGTCTAAACGTTTAAAAAGACTGCTAACACAAAGTCTTAACAAGGCTGTGGAACAAGTAGAGCTCTCATTAATTTGTGGTGAGACTGTAAAATGCTACAACCAACTTGGAAAACCATCTGGCAATGTTGTATACGTGAAACATTCAGTTATCATATAAACTAGAAATTACATCCCTATGTATTTACACAAGAGAAATAAAAACGCATGTACACACATGTACTCAAAGTACAAGTATATTTATAACAACTTTGTAGTGACCCCAAACTGGAAACAACCCACATGTCAATCAACAATTAAATATATAGTCAAACTGTGGCATATTCAAAAATGGAAACCTACTCTCTGATTAAAATGAATGAGCTACCAATACAAACAACATGAATGAATCTCTAAAATACATTGAATGAAAGCAGTCAGACCTAAGGGTATGAACTGTAGCCTGTGCTTTCTTTTATATGTAGATTGAGAATAGTTAAAACTATCACTAATGTATGATACAAATCAGAATAGTAATTGGCTCTATGGATCCTTTCTTCTTTCCCCTTCTCTCTCAGGTAATGTGAGAGGCACCCTAGTTCAGCAGAATGTGGTTTGAAAATCAGAGATAGAAGGAATCTCTTTGTATGACACATCCTTGCCACATTGGCTTCCACTGGGGGATCATAGGAAACACTATTACAACCTCCCAACCTGGCTGAAAGGACATCATTCCTCAGCTTGTGATACTTTAAGAACAAGCCAGGAGTCTCTAATTGGTACCTCTCCTCACCTACTCACTCAGTGCATAGTCTCTGTTTATGGGACGCCAAACCCAGCCTTTACATTTGTTTCCTTCAACTTTCAGGACCATGGGGACTCAGTCCTGGTCCTTGTATACAAGGGTCCTATACACATAGAACCAAATATACACTTTAGAGTCTCAACCAGATTTTTTGTATGTTAGCTCTTCTCCCCTTATTTTTCTAGCTCTTTTTCTATCCTAATTTCATGTTTTTGTTTTTGTTTTGTTTTGTTTGTTTATTTATTTATTTATTTATTTATTATTTTTCCATCATCTCCACCTGCCTCTCTGTTATTTTTCCCCCCTGCTCTTTCTGGGCCTCAGTAAAGGAAAGAATATAGTGTTGTCCATAAATCCCCGTTCTGGGAATTCTTCATTCTGCAGTTCTCCACTAAATCCCTGATAATGAGCAAATAGTTAAGGGGGACAGAGACACCCAGTAAGTGCCCGAATAAATACACAGCAAAAGCTGAACTGATTGACAGAAGTGCCCCAGCAGGGTGCTCCCTGGGGTGCTTGTTCCATAAACCGTGTTATGATTACTCTGAGAACACCTTGCTTGCTTCATCTAAAAAGGAATTTTAAGTATTAATTAATGAGCGATTAGTTCGGCCTCATGAGTTATTGCTCTAATAAAATGGGTGTTGAAGCAGGACTCAAGACCAGTTTAAGTGTGTTATTGCTATTCTAACAGGCCTCTTTAATTCAACAATTAGAAAGCATGAAATGTACTTTAATAGATACAATGTGGTGATATAAAATTGTCCATCTGGTGTAAACCGTTCATCTTTGTTAAAACATTGCCGGTCATATGGCAAATGTTTCATCAGTGGACCTTCAAAGGCTGTTTGCTTTCCTCTGTCCCCTAAACTACCTGAGCCGGGGAAACCAGTAAGTTTTCTATTTTTTTTCACATTATTTATTATTATTATTATTTTTTGTATATACTTTCAATCATATTGTTTGGCTTACAATGAGACCATTTTGATATGTGAACATTGGTGTTATCTGTTGAAACCAGTAAGTTTTCTGATGCTGTCTTTGTAACCAGCTTGATGATTTGGGGCAAATCATACTGTCTTGCCAGAATGAACGATTTGACTAATGTGTATGTTTTGACTACACAGTACAAGCAAGCTCTTGGGTGAAAGTACTATCTTAATGTCTTTCATGTCTAATCCCATAATGCCTAGAAGTTATGACTAACGGGCATTTTTAAAACAGATTTTAAACTTGACTTTCAATTGTTAAATATAAAGTCAAGAGCTTTATGCAGAATTTAGTGAATTTATAGAACCATAGGCAATTTATTAAATCTGGCTTGTTACTCTGCAGTAGTTCTCATTTCATTTATCCTGAGAGAGTAAACAGTTTCATAACTTCTTTCCCAGGTTCTCCGTTTTACATCATCCAGCCCTGACTCTATCCTGTCTCACCTGCCTCCATTCGCGTGTCCGCCATTATTTTTGTCATACTTAAGGTTCCTGGTCAAGCTTTTCAGCTTTTCTTTATTTTGGCCTCTTCTCTAACTCCTGGCATAACCATTCGTGATCCCTTTGAAACTGTTTCCCTTTGAAACATTTTGATAATATTATAGAAGGTACTAACATTTTCTTGCAGAACATGAACTTAGATAAGTTTTATTTGTTCTTCGGGGTCTTTATGCTATTCATTTCTTCTCACCATTTATAGGCCAATTCAGCAAAAAATGGTTATTCTGAATCTGAATATTAAAAGAAGCAGTGCGGTAATGGTGGAAATGTATCAGGAAGGAAATGTCTGAGGGTCTTTCAATCTGCTGATAGCTGTTTATGTAACTGTGGGCAAGTTTCTAAGCCTCTCCAAACCTTCCCCATTTGTGAGTTGGAGATAATTATACTGTTATCAGACAGGGGAGCTGAGTTGCTTTGTGTGAAATGATCACTTTTTCAGGTTCAGATCTCTGAGATTAGAGACCCACCCTAAGATGCAGAATGAAAATCCACAAACATGAGTAAAGTAGGAAAAGAGCAGTTTTAATACAAAAGTGAAGATTTCTTAATAGAAGAGAAATACACCCCCATGCGAGAAAGTTAAGGTGGGTGGGCAGGTGCCAGAGAACAACTGCACTGGGCATGGAGTGAAGTGTTACTTTTCTTGTGGGGTCTTGTCGTGAATATTGAGGAGGGCAGGTCTATCATTGTGGCTGACTTTTTAAATTTAAATTTAATTTTATTTTAAGGCTATTGCTTTAGGGCACATCATGCACTCATCAGAGAGGGACAGTAAAAAATCATCCCCCACCTCGCTCGAGGGGGGTAGCTAGGTGCAGTCCTTTCTCCTCGATTGTTCTCTTTGTTCAGATTTGTGAGTTTCCATCTGTTCTTGCCCACTTTTTCTTTAGGTAAATAAACTGAGAAATTTGATTACTTAATTATGCATGCCCCATGTAGACTTGGAAGGTATGAGCATCCCCGTGGAGACTATTCTATCAGTTTACTGCCCCCGTGGGAATTAGTATGTTGACCAAGGATCTAGATGATGTGGAACAGCAGGAGGGAAGATGGCAACTTTCCCCAAGTTTCTTCAAGAAAGTTTAGTTAATGAAGAAATAAAAATGAGATTGATAAAGGAACGCAGATATGTAGGGGTGATCAGGCCTGACACCTGCTGTGGAACACGGGTTCTTGTCTCAAACTTGGAAAGAATTAGAACTGCAGACACAGAGAGGGGATAGCAAGCAGAGTGTACTAAGAGGGGGTGGGAGAATAGAGCTCCTGTGCAGAGAATAGGTCCCAGAGGGATAAATGGGTGACTGCCATGTATTTTGGGTTCCAGGTTTTTATCGCAATGGGGAGGAACCTATGCATGTGTTCTCCTCGTGGTAGGAGGTCACATGTCCTGTAGCTGATGCTATGTCTTGGGATGGTCTCATAGTCACGAGACCCTAAATAATGGTAAAACTGGTATGTTTAGATGCCGTTACTCTGGAAAAGGTCATTATCTCAGTTAACTTTGAGAGCCTGGTGATCCCCATCTTGGAATTCATCCCAGAGTCATGGAGGGTCAGTTCAGCAAGGGAGTGCCTTGCTCCATTCCAATCTTTGTGATAATGCTTTTATATTACCTGCATACCCTGGATTATGGCCATTTTACCTTTTGGTCTTTATCTAATTAAGTCTCATTGCAAGGGCCATGGATTCTTTAAGAATAAGTCTTACATGACTAAGGGCAAAGGAATATGGTGACCAGGAAAAGAGAGGAATTCAGTCAAAAGAAAAAAGAAGTGGGGGTATTTTAATAGCCAGGAGCCACACAGCACAGTGGCTCTCTTCTCAGGGGCCCCCGGCCCTATCTACCTGTAAATGGAGTCTAACTCCCATCTCAAGATGACCTTTCCCTGCCCTGAATTGAGAGTAGGATGGAAGGAAATAGTCCCCAGAAAGAGTAGGTTTGTATATCCTGATAGGTTGTGATTGATGAGGCAGATGACTTTCTACTCTTATCTTCAGGCTGCCCACTCTTATCTATCTACTTAGGACCTTATCCCTCAGCCCTGTTGTTAAAGTAAAATACAGTAGGGTGAATGTAGTTCATAATAGTTTACTGTAGATCCCAGAGTAGCTAAAGAGAGAATTTTGAATGCTGCCACCACCAAGTAGTAAGTGGCTGGGATGGTGGGTGTGCCAATTGCACTGGGTTAATCAGTACACATTGTATTCTTGTGCTGAAAAATCACATTGTACCCCATAAGTATGTACAATTACTATACATCAACAAAAATAAAAATTAAAAAATAAAATGGAGATCCCTTCAAAATGTGAAAATAGAAGTTTTACCCTAAATCAAAGTGAGCAAGATATACAGAGAATGTCTCAAGTGTTGGCCTTTCCCCAACACTGTAGGGCTGGTCTGTGTAAACTTTCCTGAGTTTCCACCTGTATCTCTAATTAAGTGAATGTCTTTTCGTGCTTCTATCCCCAGTGTCCAAAACCAAGTTCAGCATCTTCCTGCAGAAGCTATAACTTTACCTGGTCCATAGCGTGGACCATCTTGGTCACCCAGACCTGAAACATTGAAACCACCTTTGACTTAGGAAGCCATGTCCCAGTTTGGATAGCATTATGCTATCTTTCCTATGTATTAAGTTTTGACTACCACAAACCAAATAGATTTTTAAAAATGATTCTCTTTCAGTCCCAGAAGTTAAAAGTCCTGAATCTGGTAGTTGCAGTAATACTTGGCGTTTGTGAGCACATCACTCCACTCTCTGTGTCCATCTTCACAGATTATTTCCCTGCTTGTGTTTCTTGTTTTCTTCTTACAGGGATACAGATCCATGGGTTTCAGGGCCCACCATAATCCAGGATGAGGGAACATTGATTTAATCACTTCTCTATAGACTCTATTTCCAAATAAAATCACAGTCACAGCTACTGGGGATCAGACTTGAACATACCTTCTGGGGTCACATAATTCTAGTCGTTGCACCCTGAAACATTATTAAATGGCCACCTTTACTCTTCAAAATGTTCTGGTTTGGAGATAAATTTTATAGTCACCAAGAACTTTGACTGTCCACCCTCTTCTTTATTATTTATTTCATTTCTTTACAAAGCCAGGAAGAAATGCTTTCTTGGATTTTATTTATATAAAACTGTACTCAATCTTTCCCCATTCATTTTCAACTTCATTCTATTTTATTTCTCAACTTTTTATTTTAGTTTTTTAAATTTAAAATAATAATAATTGCCAGAGGGCACATGTACTCACTAGAAAGAAATGCGGGGAGGAGAGGGAGAGCGAGAGAGAGAAGAGAAATCATCCTCCAATGGGGCATGGTTGTAACATAATACATTCTCCTCCATTTCTCTATCCTGTCAGGATCTGGGGCATGCACACACATGTACCCAGCATGTTTTCAAACCACTGGGCCAGAATTTGAACATTAATTAGCCATGTGGGATCAAGTTCCCTTAATCACTAGGTTATGGAGCCAGTTCTACTTCTCAACATTTGACCCAGTTACACAACCTCTACTGACCTAGTCTGTTACTGTTTTCCAGGTTAAGCCTCTGGCTACCTCTTAGCATGCTAATTTCTCATTCCCAGATTGAACTGTTAGCTGTCCACATGCCAATTCAGCCACTGAAAGGGTCTATTTACCCACATAGACCATTATTTCAGTCAGGTGAAAATAACTCATGCTTTCAGTAATATATAATTTGGAACTCATATATTTTCATCTCTTCCCCCCCCCCCCATAGAGATAATATCTGGTACTATAAAATATTTTGTTGCTTTGATTCTCCAGAATTAAATTAAGTATATACCTGTCTGTTGATATTCATTCTTATATCCTTAGGACTGATTTGTAAATCCCCGAATTAAGAGTAGTTTGAGGAAAAGAGCTGGAAAAAGAAGAGGGAAAATCAGCTGATGCCCGGGCATTTGTAAATTTTAAATACTGTGCAATGTGCATCTTTGGATAAATAGCAGAATTCTGAGTAAAGGGTACTCATGATGTTCTTGATTCTACTCTTAGTTTTGTCATAACTCGGTGTAGGTTGCTTTGTGTTTGTACAAATGAGTGAGATCATGTGGGAGAAGATTATTTCAGAACCTGAGTGGGTTTTGAGCCAGAGACTGTGGGAAGCACACATGACGTCTGCCTGACTTTTCTTCTTTGTATCTAAAATTGTAGTATTTTTTGACAGGCTTAAACTTCCAAGGATGAAAGAAAATTAGAGTGGTTTCTAAACAGCCAAGACTGACTTGAGTTTTTGCAATATAGATGTGTAACAGATCGCCACCAGGCAGGATAGGAAGAATGACTGTTTTTAAAAATCTACAAAAGAGAAGTAGTGAATTTTTCCTATGTAGTGCCTGAAAATGAATGCTTTGAGAGTCTTCTGTCTGACTGTTTAAAAAAATAGAATAGCCTGGGACCAGCAGTTAGCGTAATGGCTATGTCGCTGGACTCCCACGTAGTCGACCGCGGTTCGAGTCCTGGACCCGGCGGCTTAAACTCACGCCGGGTGCGTGTGCGTGCGTGCCCAAGATCCCGAGAGGAGAATGGAGGAGAAGGGATTGCGGCGTGGCCATCCCCCCTGGGGGGTGATTTCCTGCTTTCTATCTCTCTGTCTCTCTCTGTCTGTCTGGCGAGCGCACGCGCCCTATAGCAAAAACCTCTCCAAAAAAAAAAAAAAAAAAAAAAAAAATAGAATAGCTTGAAAAAAACCAGATGTCCTTCAATGAGTAGATGGTTACACAGACTGTGGCATGTATATATGTGTAGTATTATGCAACAACCAAAAAGAACAAATTCCTGATACAAAAAATCAGATGGATTCCATGGCAATTATGCTGATTGGGGGAAAAAATGGTTTTGAAAGGTCACATACTACAGTATTAACATTGTTGAAGGCCATATAAATTATATAAATATATACATACACACACAAACACACAAATACATGTAAAACCAACAAAATCTGAATTACCTCCTTAGATTATACACAAAAAAAAAACAGAATAAAAAAATCAGAAAGACATATTTTAGACAGAGGTTTAGGATGGGCTGGAGGATTCTGACATGGTAAAATGTTAATCTTTAGCATTCAAATCAAGGTAATTTAAGCTGTTTAAGCTTCAAAGGACAGAAAGCTCCAGGACTTCAATGTTTGGGGGTGATTTTCTCTTGGCTCTGACCAAATTGTCTGGAGTAAAGAGATTTTCTTAAATAATATTTTTTTTTAAGTAAGAGGGAAAAGGAAGAAAAACGGTTCTGTAATAGAAGAAAATGCTAGCGGAAGTGTTGAGGAATGACCTTTCTCTAATGAAGAAAGTGAAACAGATGAAGACTAAATTGGAGTTACATCTGGAGCCAAGAGAGAGGCTGAATCATATTTTCTAAGTCCTCGTTTTTCTAAGTTTATTACAAAGATGGTAGAAAGCTTTTCTATCACAGCGGGCCTGCTGGTTGGACATAAATGAAGTTTAGTAGGAGGAAAATAACAAATTGTAACACTAATCCTAACTGTATTTCAATCTGTATATATGTGTGTGTGTGTGTGTGTGTGTGTGTGTGTGTGTGTATTTTTTTTTTTTTTGAGAGGTTTTTGCTATAGGGCATGTGCACTTGCCAGAAAGACAGAGAGAGACAGAGAGACAGAAAGCGAGAAATCACCACCCAGGGGGCATGGCCACGCCACAATCCCTTCTTGTCCATTCTCCTCTTGGAATCTTGGGCATGCACGCACATGCACCCAGAGTGAGTTTAAGCCACTGAGTCCAGGACTCGAACCATGGTCGGCTACATGACAGTCCAGCTAAATCACCATTATGCCAACTGCTGGTCCCATCAATCTGTATTTTTGTGTATTTATACATGGCAAGTAGACTTTATGAAAATATCATCTGATTATATTAATAAAGATATATATATACTTAAGCACAATAGACAGAATGGCAGTGTCTTTCTTCCAACTTTCTCTTCTTTTATTGTCTAAGAAGTACTTTCAAGTTAGAGTTGACTCATTCAAGTGAAGCAGGCCACCACTTTCAACTGTATGAAAACCCCACCCACAAAGTTTAGGAGAAGAAAAATGCTTATGAGAATATTTTTATAAACTTGGACTTTAATGCCATTGATTGTAAATGTCAGACTGCTAGATTCTGTCACTGGATTCCTGAAAAGATTAATGCAGAGGGAAAAAAAATTTGTTTTCCTTTAAAAAATATTTTTACTTCTCAGATATTTATAAATAAGAGATTTTCCAGCATTGGTGCAAAAAAAAATAGTAAAAAAAGGCAGCATCAATGGCAAATGCTTTCCTGGAAGATAGATTTTTTTTTTTTTTAAAATGTAGTTTTCATTATTTTTGTCTTCCCTTGGAAAGAGGCTTTGAGAAAATGTTTTTGCATTCTGGAGGGATGTGATGCTGACAGAAGCTCTGATTAAAAAGTACAGCTTCCCATATGGAGGGTAATGTTTACCCAGCCCAGCTGAGATCTTCTCAATTGGCTGGTGATGATATTTCAGGGAAATTGACAGCTGAGGAGTCCAAAGAGCTGTATCTAAATAACTTATCTCTTTTGTCTTTCTCCACTTTCTTAATCCCTCCCTCCACTTTGGGGCCTTCTGAGCAGATGGCATTCAGATGCAGAGGAGTACCTAAGTCCCAAGAAAGGACAGAGAGGATCTGAAGGCAGTGATCTTATAAACCCATGGATTGAGATTGATAGAAAAACATATGGTTCTAGATCTTCTTGTTATGGATGGAAATAAAGCAGTAACCATGCCAAATTATTAATGAGACACTAAGACTCTCCAGGAAAGATTTTTATCAGGTTAGACAACAGTTTGGAGATTTGCATGGGAATAACATATTCTCAGATAAATTTCTGCTCTTCCTTGCTGAGCTACCACAGTCAAAGTGGGAGACCCACTCACTGGTCATTCTCTTCCTGCAGCCCTGGTGTGTTCCAGCTGGAAAGAGAATATCGGTGTGTTTGGTAAGCCTGATTGAGTGGCTTGAGTATGAGGGTTTGGCCTAGTTATTCCTTGGCAGTGGTCACCTAGAATATTCCAAGGGGACTGAAATAGCGCTACATTCATTCTTTTTTCCTTTTTGTCCCTATGTCAAATGGCTTTCCAGTAAAACAAAGAGATCCAACCTCGGCGGTGTGAGCTGCTGAAACAGTGTTCTGCAGGCTATGACCACATGGAAGACTCAGGTCAATTCCCAGTCCAATCTAAAGGGCAGGCACAATGGCATGTCTTTGTAATCCCAGTGACTCCAAGGATCTGAGACAGGAGGATCATGAGCTTGAGGCTGGCTGTGGCAATTTAGCAAGACCCTGTCTGAAACAGAACCTAAGGCAGTAGCATGCACTTGTAGTTCCCACTCGGAAGCTGAGGCAGAAGAATCTTGAGATGGCAAGACTGTCTTAAAAAAGCAAATAGGGCTGGCAGATGGCATGGTGGTTAAGGTGCTTGAACTGTCACTTGGCCGACTGAGGTTCGAATCTTGGACCTGGCAGCTTGCTTTCTCACTTTCTCTCTCTCTCTGGTCAAATAAAAAATGATAGTAAAAAATATAACTAATTTTTTAAAAGTCAAACAAATAACAAAAAAGCTCAAAGAACTAAACAATCTGGGTTGAGCAGCTCCATTTCTTGTTGACCTATGACATAGCTATCTTGAAACTGATGATTGTGTCAAGGAAACTATTCCTCCTTCTAATATCATAACTCAAAGTAGCGTTTTATACTGCTGTGGTTC
Source organism: Tupaia tana (assembly GCA_026018925.1). Lineage (NCBI taxonomy): Eukaryota > Metazoa > Chordata > Mammalia > Scandentia > Tupaiidae > Tupaia > Tupaia tana. Next base: position 50,613,994 of record JAKSZU010000015.1, read on the forward strand.
TAGACCTGGAAATCCAAATGTGTTTATTTCTTTTGCTTTTTAAAAAATAACTGCATAATATTGACCATTGTTCTCTTTAATTTGAGATCACTTATTGCCTGGTTTTTCTTTTACAAGTAATGTGTATAGTACATAAGGTTTTTTGGTTTCACACTTACTTTCAGTAAAATAAAATTACTGATGACCATATATTGGTCTCCAAATTAAACAAAACAAAGAAATCACAAACTGGACCATGAAATTCAAACATTTTAGAATCTCTAGAGAAAACACTCACTTCATTAATTCACTCATCAAATATTTATCATCTACTTACATGTGGATTTCTAAGGTGGTACCAGCCAGGAGAAATACTATTCAAGGCATATGAGTAATTTAAAATTTTTTAATAGCCACATCAGAAAAGAAGGTAGAAAGACATAAGTGCTTAATTTTAATATATGTATTTTATTTAATGTATGGCATTTAAGATATTTTTATTTTGACATACAGTCAATATAAAGAAGTTATTAATGAGATATTTTATATTCTTTTTTTTTTCATATGAAGGCGCTAAAATCCAATTTGTATTTTAGTTTGTTGAACATCTCACTCTGGACTAGTTACATTTCTAGATCTCAAACAGTCCCTTGCAGCTTGTAGCTATTGTATTAGACTGCGCAGTTATAAGAAATTACAAGGTTAAAGAGTAGATGGTCTCTTGGGCCAGCCAGTGGCATGGTGGTTAAGGCAACTGGATCCCACATGGCTGACTGCACAGTTTGAGTCCCAGATCCAGTGGCTTGGAAAACAGGCCAAGCATGTTTATGTACAGGCTCAAAATCACAAAAGGAGGGAGAAATGGAGGAGAAGAAATTGTGATGTGACCAACTTTTATGGGGGTGTTTGCTTATACCTCACCCTCTACCCCTGGTCTTTCTCTAGTAAGTGCACACTCCCTCAGAAGAATTTAAAAAATATAGATTATTTATCTAGCCTCATAGAGAGTGGATAAATAATCAGGAGATGTGAGTAAACTATTATTATTCTTCAAGGGAATAAAGAAAGATAAGTAAATAGAAATTTGTCTTGTGAAAGTAATTGTGTTCACAGATATTTCAGAAGGTCATATGCAAGTAAGGAGCATTGGGGACAGATTTTGAAAGATGAGTAATGGGAGGGGAGAAATGAAAAAGTTTTCTATACTTAAAGACTAACTGGGATGTATTCAGTGTGGGTTGTGTCTGTACTTGAACACACACATAAGGAGCTCCACTATGTCTTTACATATATTGACCACATCTCAGATCAAAGGTCTCTTAGTGACTCATCCTCAGAGTTATTAGTGATGAAAGATACAGTTTTCATCCTCTCTCTTTGTAGAGGTCTCTTCTCTCATATACGTTCAATACAACATAGAAGGCATCTATGACCAGATGTGTGTGTGTGTGTGTGTGTGTGTGTGTGTGTGTATGTGTGTGTGTGTATATACATGTGTGTAGTGTGTGTGTGTGTGTGTGTGTGTGTGTGTGTATATACATGTGTGTAGTGGAGATTTCTCCACATACCAAGTGGGCATCAGCTAAATCCACTCCAATTCAATTCAGGTCTGACACTATCTACCTAGAAATAGTGTCAGATACTATAGGTTAAAGGCTCAGTCCCACACGACAGCTCCTTTCCGCCAGTTCAGATGTCAGTCACAAATAGTAGGTTTCCCTCTTTCCCCTCTCCTCTCTCTCTGCTTCTGTACAACAAATTAAAAAAAAATAATAATAAGGGCCTAAGGGACACTGAGGCAGGGCCCCCTGCCCCAGTTCCAGCCCCAGCACCCCTAAGCCCAGAGATCTTTATCTCTGTCAGGCAGGCAGGCTTTTTATTTCCTTCTCCTCTTCTTTCATTTGTAAATTTCACACTTCCCCTTACCACATAGGAACACCCTCAGTTCTACAGAAACCCCACTTTCATCTCCAGACTCCTGGTGAAATTGCACGCTGCGTGATGCACGATTTTTTCTTTAATCTCCTTCTTACTTTCTTCCCTCTCATTTGGTCCTCACTTCCTCTTCCTCTGCCCTTCTGGACAGTCTAGATAGGTCTAGAATCACAGATCTGAAATATGCTAGTATTGTAAGACTCTCTGGGATCCTCCCTTTTACTGAACCACCTGAGAAAAAGGAGATATTTTCTTCAGACACACGAATAGAATACTCCTCCTTAGACCACATTGCTAAACACAACAGAAGAGAGACTTCAGCAGTCTTTAGTCCACAGCAAAAGGGAAACTCACTTGCTCCTAGTCAAAGAAACATTCTCCTAAAAGGTATTCCAAAGTGAATACATCTCCCAATGGCTAGAAGTAGAAGAAGAGCCTCAGGTCTGAATAAACCAGGAAATATGTCTCCCTCAAAAGAACATAGTGACTCCCTGCCATTTCTTGAAAAAAACAGAGGACGTTACCAAAATGTCAGACAAAGAATTTAGAACATTCATGGGTACCAAATTTTATGAGTTGGAACAGAAAAGAGACAACAAATTAGAGGAGATTAGGAAATCCTTCCAAGATATGAAAGAAGAAATGGACATGCTAAGAAAGAATCAGATGGAACTATTAGAAATGAAGCCTATAATACAGGAAATCAAAAACTCACTTGAAAATATTAAAAGTCAATTAGACCATGCTGAAGATCAAATCTCTGACGTAAAACTTAAAAGCTCTGACCTAGAGAAAATCACCAAAAAGATAGAGAAAAGAAAAAAACAAAAAACACAAGGATAACATACGAGAAATATTAGATTTCATTAGAGGCCATAACATCCAAATAATTGATATCCCAGAAGGTGAAGAAACTAATAAGGGCATGGAAAATCTATTCCATGAAATCCTGGAATAAAATTTCCCAAGTCTAGACAGACACTCAAACATCCAGATCCAAGAAATACAAAGGACCCCAAATAGAATCAACCCAAGAAGATCTTCCCCAAGACACATCATAGCCAAACTGGCAAAGACCACAGATAAAGACAAGATACTAAAATGGCAAGAGAGAAATGACAAGTGACTTACAAAGGTCACCCCCTCAGGCTAACACCAGACTTCTCTATGGAAACAATGCAAGCAAGGAAAGAATGGGAAGACATATTGAAAGTGTTAAGAGAGAAACAATTTCAACCAAGATTATTATATCCTGCAAGATTATCCTTCATATGGAAAAAAAGATTAAAGTCTTCTGAGACAAACAAAACCTGAAAGAATTTGCCAACACCAGACCAGCTCTTCAAGAAACCACGAAGAAAGCACTGTTCCAGGAAAACTAAAATATTAACAGCCAGAAACAAAGGAATAAAAGGCCACTTAGACAATGCCCAACTTAAACATCAGGACAGGTCCAGTAACATCAATAATAACATTGAATGTTAATGGATTAAATTCTCCAATCAAGAGACACAGACTGGGTGAATGGATTAAAAGACAGAAACTTTCTATCTGTTTCCTACAGGAAACCCACTTCATGGATAAAGACATACATTGACTGAAAGTGAAGGGTTGGAAAAAGGTTTTCCATGCTAATGGGAACCAAAAAACAGCTGTAGTCATGATACTAATTTCTGACAAAATAGGCTTTAAAACAAAAACTATTCAAAGAGACAAAGAAGGGCACTATATTGTAGTAAAGGACTCAAAAGATGAAGAAGATATAATACTTATAAATATCTATGCGCCTAACACAGGAGCACCCAAATATGTGAAGGAAAGACTGTTAGATCTAAAAGGGGAGATAGACTGCAACACACTAATTGTTGAAGACCTTAACACCATGCTACTCCCTCTGGACAGATCTTCTAGGCAAAAATAGGTAAAGAGATAAAGAATCTAAACAATACCATAAATCAAATCGACTTAACAGACATCTATAGAACTTTCCATCCAAAAACCACAAAATACACTTTTTTTCCTCACCCCCACATGGAACTTTTTCGAAAATTGACCACATCATAGGGCACAAAGCAAGCCTGTAGAGATTCAAAGGCATAGAAATTATATCCAGCATCTTCTCCAACCATGATGGCATTAAACTTGAGTTTAATTGCAAGAGAAATTCTCAGAAATACTCAAATACTTGGAAACTAAATAACCTACACCTGAGTGATTCCACAACTACTGAAGAAATAAAGTCTGAAATCAAAAGTTTCATGGAAGCCAATGACAATGAGGACACGAGTTTCCATAATCGTTGGGACACTGCTAAAGCAGTCATAAGAGGGAAGTTCCTAGCAATTAGTGCACATAAGAGGAAGATGGAAAGAAGGCAAATGGATCACCTAACATCATGCCTCAGAGAATTGGAAAAGCAACAGCAAAAAAATAAAAAAAACTCCAGGAGAAAGGAATCAATAAAGATACAGGTAGAAATAAATGAAATAGAAAATAAACGAACTATACAGAAAATAAATGAAAGTAAAAAAGCTGGTTCTTCGAAAGGATAAACAAAATTTATACACCCTAGCGAGACTTATTAAGAAGAAGAGAGAAAGGAACCAGGTGAATCAAATTTGCAATGAAGCAGGCAATATAACAACAGACATAGTAGAAATACAAAACATCATTAGAGGATACTATGAACATCTATATGCCAAGAAACAAGACAATCTGGATGAGATGGACAAATTCCTAGACAAATATAATCTACCAAGATTGAGCCAGGAGGATATAGAAAGTCTGAGTAGGTCCATAACAAGCCAGGAGATTGAATCAGTAATAAATAACCTCCCAACAAAGAAAAGCCCTGGCCCTGATGGCTTCACCTCTGAATTCTACAAAATTTTCAAAGAAGAATTAACCCCCATTCTGCTCATGTTATTTCTTTTTTAATTAATTTATTTTAAAAAGTTTTTATATACATTCAATCACATTACTTAGCTTACAAAGTGAGCATTTTGATATGTGAACATTTCTCCCTAGTCCAGTTGATCAAAATATCTTCAACCAATAACACCACCCCTCCCCATCCCATCAATGCTCTGCCTCAGTATCTAAAGATCCAAAAGGTGAACCTCTCCCTAATTCATTTTATGAAGCCTCCACTACCCTTATCCTTAAAACAGAGAAGGACAGGACAAGGAAGGAAAAATATAGACCAATATCTCTGATGAATATAGATGCAAAGATTCTCAGCAAGATACTAGCAAATCATATCGAACCACTTATAAAAACGATTATACATCATGATCAGGTAGGCTTTATTCCAGGAATGCAAGGTTGGTTCAACATATGCAAAACCATAAATGTAATACACCATACTAACAGGAAGAAAGATAAAACCATATGGTCATATCAATTGATGCAGAAAGAGCATTTGATAAGATACAACATCCCTTCATGATCAAGACTTTCAGAAAAATTGGCATAGAAGGGTCATTTCTGAACACAATAAAAGCTATCTATGAAAAACTCATAGCGAACATCATCCTGAATGGAGAGAAGTGGAAAGCTTTTCCACTAAAAACAGGAACAAGACAAGGATGCCCACTTTCTCCACTCTTTTTCCATATAGTACTGGAAGTCCTTGCCAATGCAATCAGAAAAGAGGAAAATTTCTGAAAGTAATACATGAATACAATAAAGTTACAGGACATAAAATCAATATACAGAAATCTATAGCATTTCATGTGTACGAACAACAGGCAGACTGAGATAGGACTGAAAAAAGTTATTCCATTTATTATAGCCACAAAAAGTATAATATACTTAGGAATAAATCTAACCAAAGAAGTTAAAGACCTCCACAAGGAAAACTATGAGAAGACAAAAAAAAAAAAAAAAAAAAAAAGAAATTGAAAATGACATAAAAAAGTGAAAGGACGTTCCATGTTTCTGGATTGGAAGAATTAATATAATCAAAATGGCAATTTTACCCAAATTAATCTACATATTTAATGCAATGCCAATCAAAGTACCAGACACATTCTTCACAGATCTAGAAAAGACAATCATAAAATTTGTCTGGAATCATAAAAGAACCCATATTGCCAAAGCAATTCTGCACAAGAAGATTGGAGTGGGCGGCATCTCACTCCCTGACCTAAAAATATACTACAAAGCTGTGGTAATCAAAACAGCATGGTATTGGCACAGAAACATATATGTGGACCAATGGAACAGAATACAATCCACAGAAATAAATTCCCAAAAACACAGTCAACTGATTTTTGACAAGGGGTGCCAGTCAATCCAGTGGGAAAGGAAAACCTCTTCAGCAAATGGTGCTGGAAAAACTGGATTTCCACCTGCAGAAAGATTAACCTGAACCCCTTCCTCTCACCTTTGACAAAAATCAAGTCGAAGTGGATCAAAGATCTAAATATAGGGCCTCAAACTATAAAACTGCTCCTAGAAAACACTGGGGAAACTCTGGGAGACATTGGGGTAGGGAAAGACTTCTTAAATAAGACCCCAAATCAGAGTCGATAATCCCCAAAATAGACAAATGGGATTACATTAGACTAAGAAGTTTCGGCATGGCAAAAGACACAGTAATTACTGTGAATCAAAAGCCCTCAGAATGGGAAAATGTTTTTGTAAACTGTGCATCAGATAAGGGGCTGATAACCAGAATACACAAGGAACTCAAGCAGCTGTTCCCAAAAAAGATGATCAACCCTATTAAAAGATGGGAGAATGAGTTGAAAAAAACCACTCTCTAAAGATGACATATGAATAGCTGAAAGGCATATGAAAAAATGCTCAACATCCCTCATTGTAAGGGAAATGTAGATCAAAAGAATAATGAGATACACCCTAACCCCAATCAGAATGAGTGAGATTTAAAAAAAAAAGAGAAGTGTTGTCAGGGGTGTGGTGAAAGGGGAACTCTCTTACACTGCTGGTGGGAATGTAAATTGGTCCAGCTATTGTGGAGAACAATTTGGAGATTCTTCAGATATCTACAAATAGAACTACCATATGATCCAACAATCCCACTCCTTGGAATCTATCCAAAGGAGAGAAGAATTCTTAATCAGAAAAGTGCTTTCACATTGATTATTGCTGCACTACTCACAATTGCTAAGACATGGACCCAACCCAAATTCCCATGAACAGATGAATGGATCAAAAAACTGTGGCACATATACTCTATGGAATACTATTCATCCATAAAAATAACAAAATCCTGGCTTTTGACAGAAAGTGGATGAATATGGAAGATTTACTGCTGAGTGAAGCAAGCCAGGCTATGAAGGAGAAGTATTGTATGTTCCCACTTAATATATACCCAGTATCCGCATGCTATGACTGAAACTGATTGAATAAAGGATTTAGAAACCCAGTAAATGGATGTAAATACCAGATATAGTGTGTGTGAAAGAGTAGGATCTGAGGAAGGACATTTAGAAGAAAAATGGGGAGGCAAAGCATTAATCGGACAAAGAAATGTGGTAATATCTTTTGAAGATATTCTATAGTTTTATCAACTGGACTAGGGAGAAATGTTCACATGTTGAAATATTCACTTTGTAAGCTAAGTAACGTGATTGATTGTATAAAAGAAAATGAAATAAAAAAATAATAAAACCTATAGAGCATCCATCTTTTATTTTTTTAAGAGCTTTTTGCCTTAGGATGCATTTACTCACCAGAGAGATAGAGACAGAGACAGTGAGAGGAGAAGTGAGAAGTCATCCCCCAGAAGGGATGGCCACACCACAATCCTTTCTCCTTCCTTCTCCTCCCAGGATATTGGGCACACACGCACATGCACCCAGCATGATTTTGAAGTCACCAGTCCGCGACTTGAACCACAATCGGCTGTGTGAGAGTTCAGCCACACAACTGCTAGGCCATCTGCTGGTCCCAGATCATCAATTCTAATAACCACTCTTGTGTTGCAATCTGCCATAAATGAATTGGTGTTGTAAAAATTCTGAATATGTATCAAAGCTGTGAAAACATGTTGCTAGAACATCTGTTTGGCTTATTTACTTCAGTCTAATAATCAGTCAGTTCAGCCAGAAGCATGTTTGCTTGTATAAACTGAATACCCAGGGGAGTGTTGAAACTTTACACATTTCAGTTACTTAGTTTGGCATTGCTGGGACACATCTGCCACCTCAAGCACCTCAGTATTAAACTGAAATAATCATAGCATCACTCTCCCCAAGCTGTTATGAGGATAATTTCTAAATATTGTTGTGAGGCACATGGCACATATGGAGTGCTATGCAAATGTTAAATAACAACATAGAGCACTCTATTTAAGGGTACCCCAATAAAACAGTTTAAAATGTGCTTAGAATTGGTACTGTTTCTCTCCTATGCAACATTGACTAGAACATCTTTTATTCAATAAGCATCCAGGTCACTCAGCGGTATTCTGAGTATGAACAGTTCCGAGTCGCCATTTTGTTTTTAATGAATCAACGTAAACTTAGCATAACTAATGTGGTAGGTAGCAAAGATGATACAGGTTTTCTTCCCTCCCTGTACCTACTCCTTTGCCACATGACTCTGTAGCGTGATACTCTCCAAACTTGGGAACCTGCCCTGTCCTTTGGCTCTGGGCTCAACTATGTGATTTTCTTTCCCCAATGAGATGTTAGCAGACATGACACAGACTTTCAGCTGCTTGTATATTGGAGCTTGCTCTTTCTTGCTCCTCTGTCACTGTTGTGAATACCTGAGTTAGGTTTCTGGTGGATAGGAGACATATGGAGCTGAGTCCAATCAGCCAGGCACCCCAAGTGAAGCCAGTTCATGATCAGCTAACAGCAAGCCATTCTCAACTCATGTATGAAGTTCATCTGAGAGTAGAAGAACCACCTGGCAGAGCCCAACACAAATTACCAGCCTCAGATTCATGGGTCAAACATATGCTTATTGTTTTAAATGACTAAGCTTTGAGGAGGTATGTTAAGTAATGCTTTTATGGTACTAGATAACCATCTCTCTAACCTGGTCAAATCTACCAGACACTTCTACTGTCCAGACACTAAACTGATCTAGTTGCCTACCTCAGTGTTGATGATATTCTCAGACTTTCTAGCCCTATCTCACCGATTTACTACCAAGGTTTTACTTTTGACTCAAGAAGTCCAAGCTTTTCAACGTTTTTATTTTCTTGATTTTATCTCTCTTTCTAGCCTGCTGGGAGTCAGACAGATTCTCTCTTTGCCATTAGCCAAATATGGAAGCAAATGGTTCAATCTTATAACCCTTCAGTAAGTTCCTGCCCCCTTTCACCCATTATAACTCGAATTCATTACGACACAGCTAGCAGCAATGAAAGTACTTTACTACTCTGACAGGAATTTAAGACAAATTTTCTTTGACATTCTCCAAGCCAGTGTGGGAGCTAGAGGAACACACAGTGGGTGGAAAGAGGCTGATTGGCAGAGACACTTTTAATATATTTTTACACAAAGGGATGCTTCTATAGTTTTCAAAGCACTTGACACTTGATTCTGAAGTGCAATAGCTAAATTTCCCCTAAACCATTTTAATAACCATTTTAACTTCAGAAGAAAATTCCCTTCTTTCCATGAACACACTTATTCAAGAAGCACATACGTAGTGGGGTTCCTTTAGAAGGTCCTATTTGTGACCTTTAGCACATTGTAGTGTCCCCTTTTAATTTCTTTCTTTCCACCATCTAAGCTCAAAAGCATCCATGAAAGTTTTGGGAGTCTGAAGATTTCTCTGGAGAAGCTGGGCGATAAGTCATATTGCCTGTCACTTCGCAAACATTCCATGCCACCCTCTTTCATCCTTTTCTATGTATGTCCAAATTCTTGCATATGTTTTTGTCCTAGGGAGAAGGAGTCTTACAAGCCAACACCAGAATAAATAGTAAAGCTCTAATACTTAATATTACTTGGGTAGCAATTTGTAATATAAAATTTGGAGAGATGTTTTCTCTCTGAAAGGTAGCTTCAGAGATCTGAGGTCTCCAGAATTTCTGGCACCACCTCCCTGTCTCTTGAGCTCTGGTTTGGGAAGGATATGTAGGTATTAGCCAAAAAGCAGCAGTGTCCAGCAAGAGTGTGCCTGAAGGGGATTCCAGAGATGAGGGCGACACCTTTCTGAACTTTCCCCTCATTTGAAGCCTTAGTAGGCACCACTGAGGGGTGTTGGAGTGGAAATGGAATAAAAGAGAGGCAGCCACATAGCTTCTAACAATATTTATTTGCAAGAAAGCATGGAACACTCCTAGAAATACATGTGGGTTTTGTTTTACAAAGCATGGGAGTATCTGCAATATTCAATGGGGTGAGAGCCAATGATTCCTAGCTCAAAAACAAACAAACAAACAAAAACAAATAAAACCACACCAAAACAAAATAAAATCCAAACCAAAAACACAAAAACATGGGCTTTGTATAAATAAAGCAATTCACCTTTTCTAAGCTTCTTCAGTTTTGAGAGGTTTTACTTTTTGAAATCTTTTATTTGCCTTCATTTAATTGCAAATACCTGGGATTATGCATACGGGAAGCCAGAGACAGTGTGGGCCTTAAAATATTCACTTCAGCCTCTAAATTTTAATGCTGGAGCCAAACAATAAAATGGAAATAAGGGGGAAATATTCCAAAATGAATCATAAGATTCACGAAGGTCTGAGGGAAAATGATTTTTAAACTCTCAGATCACATTAGAATATACATAAGCTAATGAATCACGTATCAGTGCTACTTTCCAGAGGACTGACAGATGGCATGTCCACTGGAGGAAAGAGAAATGCACTCATCTCTGTAAAAACCCACTTGGATGAAAAGCAAGTGACACTGAGTCCAGTGGGACTCAGGCAGCTCATTTCACACCTCTGTGTCCAGTGCCACGAAATTGCAGCCCCTTCTCTGCACAATGCAGACACGATTCGAGAGATATACACTGTACAATGGATCACTGCAAAGGAGCTATCATATCCAGACTCAAAGGAAGGAGCAAACATAAATACCAAATATAATACAAAATCAAAGCAACTAAAGTAAAAGAGTTTGCCTCTGTAGAGAGAAGAAGAGTTACCTTTGGTTACATGGACTTCATTAGCAAAGGAAAGGGATGGCTATTATTGAAAAGGAGGCAAAGAGAAGGGAAACTGAGCTGGACTAGCTGGATCCTAATGGTATGGTGGTTGACTTGTGGGTTCACGTGGGCTTCTACAAAACCTTTCTATCAACTGCTGTAGGTGCTGCACCCACAACTCCTTTGACCATTTCTTTTCTCTTGGATTCTGTTTGATTTTGCTATTATTTATTTATTTATGTGTTTAGTTCTTTTGAGACTAAGAGAGTAACCTCCACAGGGTATATGATCTACCCGGCAGTCTCAGCCAGCTCAGATGATGGGCACGCACATGCCCTGTATGGTCAGGGAGATCCCACAAGGCAAGCCCCTTAGGTCCAGTTGCTCATCCACTGCACTGCTATCTGACCTGGTTTTTCTGTTCACGACCTGTATGTTGACTCTCCATGGAGCACTGCCACTGGGCTACTGGGGCTACCATGCCTACAGGTGCAGAGTTCAACGTGCTGCTGAGGTGGCCATGAGTAAAGATGAGTAAAAAGTAAAATACGAGGGCATGATGGCGTCCGCCCTATGGCAAAAGTAAAATGAAAAAGCCTGGCTCCTCTGTGTTCTGTCAGGACCAACTCTGAGATGTAATTAGGCTCTGGAGCTCCTCTGCACGATGAGGCTGAGACTGGGATCTTGCCTTAAATTGCGTCTTGGTTCAGCTTCTTCTCTTGTCTTGTTTCTTCACCTAGTCATTGATTTCTCCTGGGAGCACTTCATTACTAAATTCCTGACAAGTTCTGGGTTAGGACCAGCTCCTAGGAACCCAATCTAAAACACTCTCCAATGGATAGTTATGTCTATTGACATGCTCAGCTGGGCTTTTCTGCCCAGGATCGGTAACCAGTTTCAGATTGCACAGTATTACAGACAATGATGACTTTTCTGAATTCTGAACTTCGTTTTGTAAGAATAGACATAACTGGAATGGTATCAAAACACAACTTTCCAATGGCAGGAATTAAAGGTGCCTTTTTTACTTTAAAAATGCATTTATCAAAATGGACTCTTTTGTTATAGGGCATGTGCACTCACCAGAGAAACAGAGAGAGACAGAAAGCAAGAAATCACCCCGGGTGGGGACGACTGTGCCACTTCTCCCATCTGCTTTTGGGATCTTGGGCATGCACACACACTTGCCCCGTGTGAGTTTTAAGTTGCTGGGTTCAGAACTTGAACCGTGGTTGACTATGTGGGAATACAGTGACATAACCATTATGCCATCTGTTGGTCCCAAAATTGGCTCTTGTACCAGATAGAACAGTGCCTCTTCTTGGTCAACAGGGTTAAGAGTTTTCCTATCAGTATCTATTTAAGCTGGAGATGAGCTGGAAGCTAATTCTGAGTCTGTGAAAAGATGTAAAAATTAGCTCCCTCGGAACACGTCTTGATGTATTAGTTACCATGTATCGTGGCTAAGGAACATTCACCTTGAGAACTGGAAGATATGAGACGGTGAATTTACACAGACACATGAGAAATCTGAATTCTCTTAGCCTAGAGAAAGAAGTTACTATTGCTGATGTTAGGAGAAAAGTCAATTTTTACCTCCCTTTAATATTTCTTAGTAGAAATTTCTTAGGCAGGCTGGCCCTAAATTTGAACATAAATCAAATTTATGTTCTATGAGAATGTAAGTAGACTTTAAATGAGAAAACAATTTTGTGGGTTTTTTCTCTTTTTTATCTGGAGGACTTCTTCACACCTTTCTTGTTAATGAATGTTGCAGATCTTTTGATACAGTATTTTCCAAACTTTGTCATAAAATCCTGCTCTAGACAAGATGGTGAACCGATGAGATTTCTCTACATTCCTCCACTTTTTTCTTTTCTTTTTCTTTCTTTTTTCTTGCCCTAAGGCATGTGTACTCACAAGAGGGAGGGAGAGACAGAGACAGAGAGAAAGCTAACCACACCACTCCCCCCCGGGGTTGGCCATGCTGTAATCCCTTCTCTATTCTCCTCTCGGGATTTCAGGCATGCCCACGTATGTGCCTGATGTATTTCTCAAGTTGCTGGTCTGGGATTCAAACTATGCAGTGGGCCATATGGAATCTAACCACCTTAATTTCCATGCCACCTGTTAGTCCCTCCACTTCATTTCTTTATCTCTTTATCTTTGATTATTTTTCTGAGTTATCAGGTATGAAAACAAGTATAAGAAATATAGTTGTGGGCTAGCTGACATATATTGGGTCAATGGAAAAGTTAAGATGTATTTTTCTATGCAAAAATGTGTCATGACTTTTCTGATGACTATATATATAATAGATAAACAGGTAGAAAGAGAGAGAGACATAGTATCTAAAGGATTCTGACATTAAAATTGCCTTTCCAGCAATTAGCATAAAGGGACCAGCAGTTAGCGTAATGGCTATGTTGCTGAACTCCCATGTAGTCGACAGCGGTTTGAGTCCCGGACCTGGTGGCTTAAACTCACTCCGGGCATGTGTGTGTGTGTACCCAAGATCCTGAGAGGAGAATGGAGGAGAAGGGATTGCAGTGTGGCCATCCCCCCGGGGGGGTGATTTCTCGCTTTCTGTCTCTCTCTGTCTTGCTGGTGAGTGCACACTCCCTATAGCAAAAACCTCGCCAAAAAAAAAAAAAAAAAAAATTGCCTTTCCAATAATTTCTTTTTTTTTTTTTTAGTGAAGCCACTAATCTCTGTTTCTCTCTCTATGTATATATATATATACACACACACATGGCACACACACATATATATACGTACATATACTCATATATGCATGTACATATACATGTATATATCATATATTGTGTTATGCATATATGTATACACATGTATGTATGTATGTGTATGTGTATACATATATATGTATACATATATATATGTATATATACACACAATCGTTTCCTCCATCTAGAATGCAGGTACATAAGATCAGACTGTTCTGCTTGCTGCTGTATCCCCAGAACAGGCACATGGCAGATGTTCAATACGTCACTGTAGGAAGAAGGAAGACTAGGGGATGGATGAAGGACCGAGAACGGAGGTCCAATGTGCACACATGCCTATGCTATTTTTGCGCTCTTTTCAGGGGTGTGGTTACCGCCTTACATTCATGTCTAAAAACCTAGAGTATCTGTTGAACAGTGGCACAAGTGGTCTTCTGGAAATTGTTATGGAAGTTATAATGATTGTATTGGCAGAATATTGTGTTGAAAGCTGTGGTAGACAGCTATTTTACACAGCTGGGTTGAAATAAATATATTAGAAGAGAGTTTAGTTAATGCTAAATATATTAAACATGGAAGCAACCAAGCTATAAAGAGATGCATTAGGTCTCTGTTTGGGGACCTAATAACTGGAATTTGGAGAGGTGGGCAGGTGTCGTTAGTAGGAAGAGGTTTCAAAATGTTCCAGATATTTCTTTCTTTTTTTAAAAATGGAATTATTTTATTTAACTTATTTATTTATTTATTTAATTTGACCAGAGAGGGACAGAGAAAGAGGAAGAAAGTGAGAAAGCAAGCTGCCAAGTCCAGGACTTCAGCCATGGTTGGCCATGTGGGAGTCCAATGCCCTTAACCACCATGCCACCTGCCAGCCCCATTCCAAGCATTTCTAACATTACTATTTCTCCAAATATCCAGATAATCGAGTCAGTTAAGAGATCCTGACCCTTTATAGAAACTTGTTTCTTACTTCTCAATGAAAGTCAGTGAAGGTGGGGGAAAGCAACCCCTTCGTCAGAACAGACTATGAAGTCATCTAATGTAAAAATTGTCTAAGATTCTCCATGCCAGATGGTTATGGATAATGGAGACAGTGTGGGAAGAGAGTGAGAAAAGGGGGAGAGTATAAGGAAGGAAATTAAGGAGAAAAATAAAGAGGCAAGACATTTATGGGACCCATAAATAGATTATTATCTGTTGATGATAAAGGGTATAGTATCCTGAACTGGACTGGCATGAAGTCTACTCGTGTTGGGTAAATTCGCTTTACAAGCTAAGTGATGTATAGTGATTAAATGTATGAAATAAATTTAAAAAAAGATTCTCAATGTCATATCACCAGGTTTCATCTCCAATGGCAGATTAATACAAGAACTTGGCTCCAAAGGATTGTAACATTGAAACTGACTTTTCCAATAATTCCTTTTTTAAAAAATATTTTTATGTTTTGGTGAGATCACTAATCTCCCACTCTCCCAAATTAGAAATCTCATTCCCTTAACTCCTGCCTCCCTTCATTACTGTACTCAGACTACAATAAAATCCTAATAATTTCTTGCTTCACTGTGCCACCTCTTTTACCTCAAGTGACATACCCTCTGTCCAAGGACGTGTCCCCAGCATTTGCCATCTGGATCACACCAACAGCCTGCTAGCTGGCACCAGGCTCAGTAAACCTCAGTAAACTCAGTAAGCTGGTTGTAAACCAAGCTTGCTTTGGAAGACTTTCAGGAGATGAAGGGAAAAGCATAGACAAACACGGCACTCCAGTTATGAGTCAAATCAGCAGGGAAGAATTATTTTCAATGTTGCGTAATCAGGAGCTCCTTTGTCTTGCTCAAGAAACATGCTGGTTTTATTTATTTATTTATTTATTATTTAGTTATTGTAACATGGTGCTCAGTGAGGGAAAATTAAACATAGAAATCATTTCAGCTGATTATATTTTTTTATAGGCAGAGGTATGGGGTCACCACAAAATAGATTGTTTTTTGTTGTTCTGCTCTATATTTATGGAAATGCCAGTTGCTCTTACATTGGAGAAAGACTGTATGGTAGATGGTATGATCTGTTTGTAAATCTCTCTTTCCCTGGCCTCAGATTGGCTTGCCTGTGGAAACAGTTCATTTCTAACCTTTTTAACTTTGAGTTTGACCGTAAGACTGACACACATTGGAATGTAGGTGGAAAGAAGAGGGCTGCAGCTCTGTTTTATTTTTTTCATTTTTATTTTATTTATTTTTTTACCATGAGGTTCACAACTCTGAACAGAGACTTCGAGAGGTATGACATGTTCCAGCCTGGCTTCTTGAGTTTCTAAGTTCATCTTGAGAAGATGTCTCATAAAGATTAGTTCATTTAACCAGAGTTCCAGAATGTCAAAGTGTGGACCAAAGTTGAATAGTTGCAGGTTTCACAAGGCCAAGAGTCTAGCTTAGCCCAGTCAAGCTTATTGACTTACAGCTGATCCAGGCACTCATAAACCAATAAATATTTATTTCTGGTCACTGAGTTTTAGGCATATTTGTTATGTGACATTGTGGCAGCATGACTTAGCACAGATTGCAATAACACCTCTTATTACTATGTGTGTGGGGACAAGCCAAAGACACTCCACCCTTTAAGATGGAGGACCTGGGCCAGCAGGTGGCGTGGTGGTTAAGATGCTGTACCCTACAAGGCTAGCTTCATGGCTTGAGTCCTGGACCCAGCAGCTTGAGGATCACTCCTGGTGTGTGTGTGTGTGTGTGTGTGTGTGTGTGTGTGTGTGTATGCCCAAAATCTTAAGAGGAGAATGGAGAAGGGATTGTGGTGTGGCCATTTTCCCTGGTGGTGGGTTCTCACTTTCTCTCCTCTCTAGAAAGTACATTAGCCCTATAGCAAAAACAAAGAAAACAAAACCCAAAAGCTTTAATAAAAAAAAAAAAAATGGAGGATCTTCTTCAACACCTATTTTAGTTTTCATTGCATTGTTCTGACTTGTGCAAAATAATCAGAAATATGCTAAAGGGTTGAACTGGGAATAAGAAAGACAAATCCTGGGCAGAAGAGAATTTCTGTGATAGCTTAAGATGCTGATCATGGTTTTAAAGTTGAATAGACAAGAAATAAATTCAAATCGTCTAATTGGCCATGAAGGAAATTTTCAGCAGAAAATACTGGTGAAAACTATCAACATGTAATAATAGCTACTAAAATTTGTTGCAGAAGAAAAACTTTAAAAAAAAAAAGTCATGTAGGAAGTGTTGAAACTGAAATGATTGAGAAAATTAGACTTGATGGGAATAAATGACAGAAAATAAAACAAACAATGACTAATTGAGTCATTGACAAAAGAATAAAATTGACAAAAGAATTAAATCTTTACAAAAAAATATTGATGTAAAAAAGGTAGCACCAGGAAAATTGGATCCGGTATAAGTAAAGGCCACTGAAAAATACTCCTTGTAACAGAAGCTGTGATTTGAGGAGGCAGACTACTGCAGTGTTTTATTCTGTGGGTTCCACATCCTTGAGGCCATCAGGTCTGTGTTGTGGGCCTGACCTCACACCTCCAGCCTGGCTGTCTCCAGGGAGTGGAGAATGTTTCCTGAGGTAGCTACAGAGTAAGGAAGGGGAAAGGTCAACACCCTGGTCTACAAGTGGGTGGGCCTGGCTGCCAGAGTCCTCCTTGGGGTATGTGGCTCTCCCTCCCAGGGTAGGTTAGTTGATCCAATTCAAAGGCTTACCCTCCTCCTTCCAAGCAGGTTCTATTTAGTGACTCCACACTACAGAGTCTGGCGAAGGGCTTTCTTGCTCCAATTTTGTCTGCCTTATAAGCAGTGAGATTTTCTCAAATTATGGCATTTTATGGACAGTCAGGAAGTTAGAGGTAACCTCCTGAAAGCATCATTTTAAACCAGAGCTTCTTAAAACAATTAAATTACTCTCTGTAAGGCACTTTTGTATTTTCTAGTGTAGGTGCATGTGCAAAAAACACATGGATTCATATGTTTGTATGGGTGTGTATGTGTGTGTGTGTGTGTGTGTGTGTGTATGTGAGAGAGAGAGAGAGAGGCATGTGGATATATGTACAGACAGTCCTGACTTAAAATGATTCAACTTGTGGTTTTTTAATTTGACAAAGGTTCAAAAGAGATATGCATACAGTAAAAACGCTAATGTGGGTCCCCATATTACCATTCTGTTTCTCACTTCCAGTATAGTATTCAACAGATAACATGGAATATTCAACATTTTATTTTAAAACAGGCTTCGTGGGTTCTGGCAAGTAGCATGATGGTTAGAGTGTTAGACTCCCATATGCATGACCATGGTTTGAATCCTGAAACTGGTAGCTTGCTTTATCACTTTCCTGCTGTGTCTCTGTCTCTGGTTAAGTTAAATAATAATAAAATTAAATGAATAACTAAAAAAAACCAAAAAACAAAAAAACAAGCTTTGTGTTAGATGATTTTCCCCAACTATAGGGGAATGTAAATGTTTTGAATACTGAGGTAGGCTAGGTTAAGTTATGATGTTTTGTAGGTATGACAGGTATATTAAATGCATTTTTTACTTCAGATATTTTAATCTTATCATAATATTACTGGGGTATAACCTTAACATAAATTGAAGACTATCAGGGCTGGCAGATGGTGTGGTAGTTGTGGCTCTGAACTCCCTCAAGGCTGACTGCTATAATTCAAGTCCTGGACCTGGCAACTTGTTTTCTCATTTTCCCCCTGTCTTTCTCTTTCTTGCTGTCTTTCTCTGGTCAAACAAAATAATAATAATAATAAAATTAAATGAAAAAGTCTTAAAAAAATTGAAGAATGTCATCTGCATTTATGATTGTGCATATGAATGTAAGTGTGGGTCCAAAAGTGTGTGAGTATGAATGCATGTACACTGTGTATGTGTGAGTATGTGTGTGGATGGGCATCCATGTGCAGATGTATGTAAATGTGATTGTGATTGCATGTGCCTGTGACTGTATGTTGTGTATGTTTATGTGTCATGAATATGTATACATATGTGTGAGTATTGTGTATGTGTGCTTATGTACCCTAATTAGAACTTTTATTATTTTTTTTGGAGAGGTTTTTGCTATAGGGTTCCTGTGCTCACCAGAAAGACAGAGAGACAGAGAGACAGAAAGCAAGAAATCAACCCACAGGGGGGATGGCCACACCACAATCCCTTCTCCTCCATTCTCCTCTCGGGATCTCGGGCACACATGCACACGCGCCCGGCGTGAGTTTAAGCCACCAAGTCCGGAACTCGAACTGCGGTTGACTATGTGGGAGTCCAGCGACACAGCCATTACACTAACTGCTGGTCCCCCTAATTAGAACTTTTTCAGTTAGAAATACAGAATATTCATTTTGGTCACCAACACCATTTATTTTATTCATTTTGTGGGACATTTAGCACATTTCATTTTAATCATCTCTCTTCAAGAGATAGCTGTTTTTCCTCTACTGGATTCTTCTTTTTGTACTTTTGGTATCATTGCAATCTTCCAGGAATTTGCTTCCCTTCTAAGTACTTTTGTCGCTTTTTAAAAGTTCCTTTTATAATCCCTTAATATTCTATAGATTTTATTGGCCTATTTTCCTTTCTAAAAATTAAAGCTGAATATACTTAAGGAACTTGGAGAAAAATTTGGATAATTCATTAACTTATTCACCAAGCATATATTCATTGAACAACTGCCATATAATGTGTTCTGTTTTAAGCACTACAAATAGAGCTGTAGGGAAGACCTACCTTAATTACTGTAAATAATATCTACTTTTCTGAGATTTATATCCTAAGGTTATTCCATGTAGAGGGAACAGTATGTGTGAAGATGGCAGAATTTTGAGACTTAGACAATGGTCTATCCAGGAAAAGCATGTTTCCCAAGCTAAGAAATTGCAGTGCGTTGTCACTTTTGATCCACTGTATTGGTTAAGCAAGTCCCAGGTACAGGTGAGATGCTCAAGTAAGGGATATACAACAGGAATACCAGGAAGCAATGTTCTTTATGGGCACCAGTGTAACAGACAATTGTACAAACATTCTCTAGGAAAGTACTGTGCTAATTTCTGAGGCATGCCTGCCCTTCAGGAAATTACCAGAAGCTTAGAGATTGGTAGGGAAAATTCTAGTGTTAAACTTGGGACTAAATGACCATGTCTAGTGAGCAGTACTAGAGGACTTCAAAAAGTTTATGGTGAATAGAAATTTATTTTAAACATTTATTTATTTATTTTCCATAAGGCATGTGCATTTACTGGAGTGAGAGAGGCCAAGGTAGAGAGAGAGAAAGTGAGAAACTGCTTGCCAAGGGGGATGGATAGGCCACAGTCCTTTCTCCTTCATTCTTTCATTCTTCTCTTGGAATTTGGGCACACATGCACACAAGCCTGGTGTGATTTTCAAGCCCCCAGATCTGGGACTTCAACCACTGTTGGCCATGTGAGAGTCCAGTGCATTGACCACCACACTACCTGATGGCCCCAGTAGAATTTTTTTTTTTTAATTTACCAGATACTGTGTATACTTCCCAGAGAGGAACAGAGGAATGAGAGAGATACAAATATTGAAGGAGAAAGCACCCCACTATGGGGTGTGGTCACAATAAAATTCCTTCTCTTTAATTTCTCTATCCTGTTAGGGTTTGGGGCATACATGCACAAATGCCCAGAATGTTTTTTAAGCCTTTAGAGCCAGGATTCAAATCATGAAGTCAGTCATGTGGTATACGGCTCTCTTAATCACTAAACCATGGTACAGATTAAATAAACTGAATTAACGGTATGAGAATATTTTGGTGTAAAGTATTTTTTAAATTCATGTATAGCTTTACACAATGCACATTGCTCATGAACTTTTTGAAGACCCATTATATTTATTATGTACAACATGATGTTCTGAGATATGTACACATTTAGAATGGCTAAATTAAGTTAACAAACATATATATTACCGCACATAGTTATTATTATTTTTTGGTGATATTAGCCATTCTAACTGGGGTAAGGTAGTTTTCTTTGTAGTTTTGATTTGTATTTCCCTAATAATTAGTGGTACTGATAATTTTTCATACACTTATTGGCCATTTGTACATCTTCTTTTGAGAAATGTCTATTCAGTTTTTTTTTTTTTGCTTGTTTGTTTTGCTATAAAGTGTGTATATTTCCTGAAGAGAGAGAAGGAAAATAAAAAACACCCTCTAAGGGGATGACTATGCCATAATTCTTTCTCCTCTATTCTGTTAGGATTTTGAGAATGCACACACACATACTGAGCATGATTTTCAAGCTTCCAGGTATGGAACTTGAACAGCACAGTCAGCCATGTTGGATACAGCTGCTCTAACCTCCACATCACCTGCTGGCTCAGCTTTGCCTGTTTTTCAATTGGGCTGTTGGTTTTCTTATTGTTGAGTTGTTTGTATTCCTTCTATATTCTGAATATTAACCCCTTGCCAAATTATGGTTTGCAAATATAACCTCCCATTCTGAAGGTTGTCTCTTCATTTTGTTGATTTCTTTCCTGTGCAAAGGATTATTAGTTTGATGCAATTTCATTTGTTCTTGGTGGTGCTGTTGTTTGTTTGCCTATGCTTTTGGGGTCATATCTGAAAATATTTCCTAGAACAGTGTCATAACAGAGTTTTTCTACTATGTTTCCACCTAGTAATTTTACAGTTTCAGATCTTATATTTAAGTCTTTAGTCCTTTAATACTTGATTTTTGCATATGGTATGGATAAAGATCTAATTTTATTGTTTTGGATATGGATATCTAGTTTTCTAACACCATTTATTGAAAACCTTATGCTTTCTCATTGTATATTCTTGGAACTTTTATAGAAAAAAAATCAATTGATCATAAATTTATGGGTTTATTTTTGAGCACTCTATTCTATTCCATTGGTCTCTGTCTGATTTTAGGCGAGCATGGAGGCTGAGTTGTACAGGCTGAACTGGAGCTGAGTCCAGTGTGAACTGTGGGGCCACTGGGCTCACCTGGTGCTGGAGTTGGTCTGGAAACTGAGGACTCTGAGGTTGGCCTGACACTGGGGTTTCCTGGAGATTAAGTTCAGCAGGCAGGACTAGAACTTGGGACTGTGGGATCCAGCCTGGTGCCAAGGCAGGTCTAGAGACTTTGTTCATAACTACCAGCCTGAAGTTTGGGGTCATTAGGGACCTTCCCAGCACTGGATTTTTACTGGAGCCAGTCCAGTGCTAATGTATGCTACGGTTTGAATGTATGTTTCCCTCCAAAAATTCATATGTTGCCATTTAATCTAAAGTAGTGATATTAAGAGGGATAGCCTTTTGGGAAGTGATTAAGTTATTATGGCTTCACCCTTGTGAATGGAATTAATGCCCTTATAAAGAGGTTTCAGACAGCTGCTTTCAGACAGCTCCATCTCTTCTTTCACGTGAGGATATAGTACTCATCCCTTTTTGCCCTTGGGTTCCTTCTGCCATGTAAGGATGCAGCAAGGAATCATCTTGGAAGCATAACAGCCCTCACCAGGCATCACATCTGGTGTACCTTAATCTTGGAGTTCCCAATTTGCAGAAGCATGAGAAAATAAATTGTCCTTTTTCAAATTACTTTGCGTCAGGTATTTTTTTATTTTATAGCAGCCTGAACTAAGTTAAGGACTGAGACAAAGTCCTGGGCTCACTTCCCTTTTTCTCTTCTCCTTTATTAGTAGAGCCACTAAAATGAGTTAATATCAAGCTTTTTAAAACTGTTCATAAGATTGGGCCAATTAATCTCTCTCTCTCTAAGTCTATCTTTAGAAAATACTCAGACAAACAGGCAAGTGCTTATGTCTCACCCACCCCCTGCCCCCAACCTCTTCATGCTGTGCCTCCTGGGATTAGGGGAGGACTAAGATGTGAAACTGTCCTTCCTGCCCTCTTTAGTGCATTTTTTTCTTATTTATGTACTATGCCTGGTGTTGTAATCACCCACCTGATACCCTTAGTTTTTGTGAAGGGATTTTGGTGTGTGACTACTTGTTCCAATTGATGTTTCTGTGAAGAGACAACTACTGGGATGTTCTATTCTGCCATCTTGCTGACATCAGCCTCAACTATTTGTAATTTTGCTAAGAACAGACTACTACTGGGGTCAGCAGGTGGCATAGTCATTAAGGAACTGGAATCCCACAGAGTTTGAGTCTCTTACCTGGTGGCTTGCTTTCTAACTTTTCCTCTCTCTTTCTGTCTCTCTCTGATGAGTATGAAAAGAACCAAAGCGTAATGATAATTATGACTAAAATTAAATAAATAGTTCCTTTCCAAAAAAAAAAAAAAAAATAAAAGAATAGATTACTACTCAACAACAAATAATCTACTAATACATATAAGACCTGAGGGAACCTAAAAATATAATGAGTGAAAGAAGCTAGACACAAAAGAACACATAATGCATGGATCTATTTATAAAAAGTAAAGGAGGTGATTGCTATCAAAATAGTAATTGCCTGGGACCAGCAGTTAGCATAATGGCTATGTCTCTGGACTCCCATGTAGTCAACTGCGGTTTGCATCCCGGACCCGGTGGCTTGAAACTCACAACGGACAAATTCTAGCTAAACTGGAGGATTTATCCCTGATGAAAGGAATCTGGGCAGTACTTATCTTTTTAGTCTATTGATTGAAAAAGACAAGAATTTTATCCAGTTATATATGATGAGTTTGATGTAGTTTCTAGACTTTTAAATTTAATTTCTGTACTTTTGTTTTGTTTTTTAATTGCTGGGATAGGGCAGCAGGTGTTGTGGAAGTTAATGTGCTAGATATCCCATAACTGACTCCATGGTTTAAGTTCCAGACCTGGCAGCTTGGAAAGCATGCTGTATGTGTGCGCATACATGCCCAAAATCCCAAGAGGAGACTGGAGGAAAAATGATTGCCATGTGACTATTCTCCCTGGGGGATGATTTCTCACTTCTCTTTCTCTCTCTCCCTCTCTTTCTCGGGGGGGGGGGGGGGGGGACTGCATGTGCCCTATAACAAAAAAACAAACAAACAAAACCCAAAATATTGCCAGAGGGTGTGTGTGTGTGAGAGAGAGAGATAGACAGAGAGAGAGAGAGAGAGAGAGAGAGAGAGAGAGAGAGAGAGAGAAAGGAAGAAGAATAAGGAGGAGAAGGAAGAGGAGAAGGAGGAGAAAAGAAGAAAAGAAAAGAAAAGAAAAGAAAAGAAAAGAAAAGAAAAGAAAAGAAAAAAAAAACACCCTCTAGTGGAGCATGGTCTTGACACAATCCCTTCTCTTCCAATACTCCAACCTGTCAGGATCTTGGGCATGCATACATAAATTCTTGGCTTGTTTTTCAAGCCACAGAGGCTAGGATTTGAGCTACAGTCAGCCATGTGAGATCTGGCTCCTTTGACCATGAGGCTATCGGGCAGGCCCTAGTTTCTGTATGTTGATGATCCCACATTTACAATCTCTTCTGAAATTGAGCTTTGGAGTTTATACCACATTAGTATTCCTATAGCTACAGCCGGTCATCACCAAATAACTTCTTTTTCTTTTCTTTTCTTTTCTTTTCTTTTCTTTTCTTTTCTTTTCTTTTCTTTTCTTTTTTTCTTTGCCATCAGGTACATGCACTCACCAGATAGAGTCAGAGAGAAATAGAGAGAAAGAAAGAGAGAAATCACCCTCCCCACCCCACACATACCCCCAGGGGACATGATCATGCCACAATTCCTTCTCCTCCATTCTCCTTTTGTGATGTTGGGCATGCATGCACATGTGCCCGGCATGATTTTCAAGCCACTGAGCCTGAGATTTTAACTGTGGTAGGCCATGTGGGAGTCCAGTGTCTTGACCATCACACCACCCACTGGCCCCAAATAACATCTTAAAAGGGTTGTTCAAAAAATAATATTGCTAGGTTGCTTTGGTAGATCACAGAGAATATAATTTTGGTGGCATAACATAGCCACCAATATTATGTATAAATGGCACAACTGAATTACGATGGTTTGCTGTGAGTGCAAATTGTGTTTGGTATATATAACAACCTGTTGTAATACTAAGCTATAACTGCTTAGGTGTTGATTTATTATTAGTCTAAAATGATTCATTTTGCATTCTTGACTAAAATGCAGAACGATGCCATATGCAAACCCTTTCTTTTTAAAAACCTGCAAGTTAGGCAAAAAATAGAAATCATCAAGAAAGTTGACCAGAAAAAGTTAAATGAGAAAGGAGAGCAAAACTTTATGCTCTAATATTTGAAAAACAGCACTTCTAGAAGTGAGAGATGGAAAGTCTGCCGTGGCTCTGTGCCCCCTCACCTACCCCAAAGCACTGCTGAGGAAAGAAGTTACAGAAGAAAAAAAGTCTTTAGACATAAGCTCACATTTTGAGTTGAGTAAATTAAAGATGTACAGATGGTCCAGAAATAAATAAAACATCTGTAAAAATAAATGCTACAACCCACAACTCTGAGGTCTCTACAAAGACAAAAATTCTATCACTCTTTACCGATTTGTTTTTCCTTCAGGAGAAATCACGGAATAAAAGACACACTGATCATAATGCCTCCAAGCTGGCCATCTCCAAAGATTGTCTAGCAGGGTAGATGACTAAAGAGGAAATACAGATGCCAGGATTCTTTGAAAAAGCCAGGAGGGGAAGAGTAGTCAAAATTCCAGAAATCTTTTTCTCCATTTTGAAAACCCAAGGTCCTGCCTATTATTTCCCCTGCATTTGTTGGACGAATGTAAAATTGACTTAGTGAGAAGCAGGAGGTCTTTGCCAAGGCCAGTTTTGAACTGGGAAAATAGTCTGAAATGTGCAGCTTTCCATAAACAGGAGATCTCCTAGACTAGAAGTATAAACTTGTGTTCATGAAAGTTAAAATTCCAAAAGAAAGAATACAAAGGAAAGCCTGCAACCTCCAGCCCACTAAGTTACAGAAAAGTCCTCTAGACAATCACAGGCTGGGGAGTTCAGAGTAGGAGAAACAGACCCCAGAGATTCATAGAGAATTCATTAACGTCATCTCAGAAAAAAATGGAAAGTTCTGATATAGGTTACATTAAATCTCACATGTGAAGAAAAGTTATAAATAAAAACATAAGCATGGGGAATTTATCAGCAGTTTAAAATGGAGAAGTCCACCCCTAACATACACAAGTGGATCAGAATTAACAAAGCTATTCATAAGACACATCATAGAACAGTAGAAAAAATCTATTATGCATTATACTTATCATTTGGTAAGTAAAATATGATATATCTTTATAACGTGGAACTTTTTTTTTGAGAGGTTTTTGCTATAGGACACGTGTGCTCGCCAGAAAGACAGAGAGAGACAGAGAGACAGAAAGCGAGAAATCACCCCCAGGGGGGATTGGCCACACCACAATCCCTTCTCCTCCATTCTCCTCTCAGGATCTTGGGCGTGCACACACATGCGCTCGACATGAGTTTAAGCCACCAGGTCCAGGACTCAAACCACAGTCAACTACATGGGAGTCCACCGACATAGCCATTACACCAACTGTTGGTCCCAACGTGGAACTTTTTTGAGTAATAAAAGAAAGGAAGGGCTTCCCCTCACATAGTGTTTTCAAGGTTCACCCATTTGTAACAGGGTGAACCTTGAAAACACTATGTGAGGGGAAGAAGTGAGGCACAAATGTCTGCACATTACAGTATTCTTTTCATTTATAGGAAATGTTCAGAATAGGCAATTCTGGGGACCAGCAGTTAGTGTAATGGCTATGTTGCTGGACTCCCATGTAGTCGACCACTGTTCGAGTCCTGGACCCAGTGACTTAAACTCACGCTAGGCATGTGTGCATGCATGCCCAAATCCCGAGAGGAGAATGGAAGAGAAGGGATTGCGGCGTGGCCATCTCCCCTGGATGATTTCTCGCTTTCTGTCTCTGTCTTTCTGGCAAGTGCACATGCCCTATAGCAAAAACCTCTCCCCCCACCACCCCCCCCCCCAAAAAAAATAGGCAACTCTTAGCGATAAAAGGTAGATGAGTAGTTATCATGAGCAGAGGGAGGAGAAATGGGAAAGAGGACCAAATTTCTTTTGGAGCTATTGAAAATGTTCTGGAATTAGAATTAGATAGCAGTGTGGACTGCACAATTTTGTGAATATACTAAAACCCACTCCACCGTACATTTTAAAATGGTGATATTTATGTGAACTATACTTCTAAATAACTAATTAATTAATTTAATTAAGTAATGTAGCAAAGCTTCAAGCAACAACAAAACCCAAATTCATTAAAAACACTTTTGGGGAACCAGCAGATGGCATAATGGTTATATCGCGGGACTCCCATATAGTCAACTGCAGTTCAAGTCCTGGTCCTGGTGGCTTAAAACTCACGCCAAGCACATGTGTGTGTATGGCCAAAATCCTGACAGGAGAATGGAGGAGAAGGGATTATGACATGGGCATCCCCCCTGGGGGTGATTTTTTGTTTTCTGTCTCTCTGTCTCTCTCTGTCTCTCTGGTGAGTACATGCTCTGTATAGCAAAAGTCTCTCTCTAAGAAAAGAAAGTATTTTTGGAACAATTGCAGAATTTTAAGTTGAATATTACATGTTATTAAGAAAATTATGTAGGTGTAATAATGATATTGTGGCTCTTAGGACAATGTTTCTTTTAGAAGATAACATGCTACATGTTTAGAAATAAAGTATCACAATGCCTATACTTTCTTTCTCAAAGAAGTCAGCCAAACTATAAATAAAATAAATAAAAATCCAAAGATAGAAATAAAGCATGACAAATGACAATATATGGATTTAAATGGTAGGTATGTGACTTCTCTTTATACTGCTATTTCAACTTTTCTGCATCTCAAAAACATCTTCACCAGGCTGGTAGGTGGCATGTTGGTTAAGGCACTAGACTCCCACATGGTCCACCATGGTTCAAGTCCCGGATCTAGTGGCTTGCTGTCTCACTTTCTCTTTCTCTCTCTGATCAAATTAAAATAATAATAACTAATAAATAAAATAATTCTTTTTAAAATTATTTTATTTATTTGTTATTATTATCATTATTATTTTCCAGTTTGATCAGAGAGAGACAGAGAGAGAGAGAGAGAGAGGAAGTGAGAAAGCAAGCCACCAGGTCCAAGACTTGAACCGTGGTCGGCTATGTGGGAGTCCAGTGTCTTTAGCCACCATGCCACTTGCCAGTCCCAATAAAATAATTCTTTAAAAAATCTTTGCAAGAAAAGCTCTAGAGAGGTACTAAGTTACTTTAAAATAATTCAGGTTAATAGGAGGATACACAGGAGGAAACACTAATTCAAGTCTGTCATATGTTATTTATATTTTTAATGTCATCCAAATGAGAATATTATCATTACTGTTTTCAAAACTTGAGTAAATGAGATGAGGTGTCCACTGGAGAAATAAACCTGTGACAATAGTCAGAAAAATTCTTTTTTTTAAGAGAGATTTTTTTGTTATAGGATGTGTGCGCCTGCCAAAGAGACAGAGAGAGACAGAGAGACAGAAAGCAAGAAAATGGCCACACCACAATCCCTTCCCCTCCATTCTCCTCTCAGGATTTCAGGCACATACACACACATGCCTGTGATGAGATTTTTTATTGTTGTTGTTGTTGTTGCTGGGTCTGGAACTTGATTCTCAGTCGACTACTTGGGAGTCCAGTGACGTAACCATTATGCCATCTGCTGACCCCCTAGTCAGGAAAATTCTGAAAAGAATGAAAGTGGAGACAAATCTTATGACCTAGTAAACTATTACATAAATCTAAACTATTTAAAAATAGTTTGATATAAGAGAAAATAGCAACTTGACAGAATAAAAGAAAGTTCAGGAATTGACCCAAATAGATGTGAGAATTGCATATTTAAAGGTGGCATTAGATATCGTGTTTGCAAGACAGATTATGTCATAAATTGCTCTGAGGCAAATGGCTAGCTGTTGGTAAAAATGCAAATTAAGATCTCTCATTCCTTATTCTAAATACATTCTAGAGGATGCAAGTCTATTTATTTATTTATTTATTTATTTATTTATTTTTGAGAGGTTTTTGCTACAGGGTGTGTGCGTTCGCCAGAAAGATAGAGAGAGACAGAGAAATAGAAAGCAAAAAATCATCCCCCAGGGGGATGGCCACACCGCAATCCCTTCTCCTTCATTCTCCTTTTGGGATCTTGGGCATGTATGCACATGTGCCCAGCGTGAGTTTAAGCCATTGGGTCCAGGACTCAAACCATGGTCGACTACATGGGAGTCCAACAACATAGCCATTATGCTAACTGCTGGTCCCTAGGATGCAAGTCTTTAAAATATGGAACCATAAAGGATTAGCCTACAGGCAATGAAGTCATATCTGTGTTCCTATAGTTGAGAAGCAAACCAAGACTTAAAAATAACTATGGATTTGGCATTTCCGCAGTGGGAAATGGAGCCGTCACTAGCACTGGGTCAATGAGCCATGATTCCCCAAATTTGGCGGTGCTGGAGATTTTCATACATTGCCTGTGGCCAGTGAAGTCTTTCTGGAAAAGCTGGGATGATGCCAAATACCGCTGCCCTTGGTTAGAAGAGGGAGAGGGTCTCACTTTGGGCTAATGGTATGAAAGGACTGTCTAGAGCTGTCCATACACTTGTTGACCAAGCTCCAGGTGAGGTAGCATGTGAACAAGTGTCTAGTGTTTTCAAAGCCAAGAACAAGCAGCTCACACCTAGCATTTGGCAGCCTTCAAGGGACGTGCAGAGACCAGCATGGTGAAGTAAGACAGAACCTAGTGCTGCTCTCCAATTTTACAGTTTCACTGGGAACTTGAAAATGGACCTTTAGAATCATAGTGAGGTTCACCTGGAAATTAAATGCTCTACACAGGTCTTCTACCTTCCTAGGAGATGCCCGTGGGAGCTGATGCCCAGCCTCATTGCCACCTCGCAGAACCACTCCGGTCTCCCTAGATGTCAGCGGAGGAAAGTACCTTATCCTTTGGTATATAGAAGACACTGCTTTGATCTCTCTACCTCTGGTTTTGGGGTAAGTCCAATGCCTTCTCCAAAGATTTTTCCAAATTCTGAAGGAGTTTATATTCTGTTTAAATGCACGGCAGGATTTACTGAAGGTTTGGGGAGCAAAAAGGATTTACAATGCATGGAGAATTAATTTGTTCTCACTCTAAGACCTGAGAAGTCCCATTCCCCTACTTGTTTCAGGCCCTCACCCTCTGCGTTCCCTTGAAATAGAATTCTGCTCTCTCTCAGCTAAGCAGCGCACTCTGGATATGTCATTTTTGAGACATAGTGATGCCCTCACTAGAAACAGTAGAACAAGATGTTATGTTTTAGCATTTCAGAAAATGGATTTGGATAAATATTCAAAATATTTTCTTCTTTTTTGTTTTATCACTCCCCTCTACCGTTTTCTCCGTAAGTGGAAGAAGGGGGAACAAAGTTCGATTCTTACCACAAATAAGAATTTTGCTTTAAATTCTTAAAAGAAAGAATAATAATAGTTTTGATTTCAAAACTGGGAAATTTTTTTCCTCATCACATCAGAGTTCTCATTCACACACCTAGGGCTTTTGAAACAAAAATGAATAGTTCTGCAATATCTATTCCCTCCTGCTTCTTATTCAGAAATATAAGACTATTTTATATCTGGGCTTAGCTAACAAGAATAAATATATTTTCTGGTCTCCTTTATAGTTGGGTACAACTACGTGATTGTTTTTGGCAAATGGGAAAATCTAAGCAAAAATATCTTGTGACTTCTGGGAAGTGTCTTTTTCCTTTTTTAAATTACTGGAGGGCATGTGTACTCACCAGAGAGAGAGAAACTTCCTCACCCTGGGGCATAGTCACAATCTTTTTCCTCCATTTCTCCATCCTATAAGGAGTTGGGACACATATGCACATGTATCAGGATGTTTTCCAAACTGCCAGGGTTGGAATTCAGTCCACCATGTGGGATTCAGTTTCCTATGCACAGATCCTAACTACTGTGCTATGGCGCCAGTCTTGGGAAGTGTCTTTAATGGAAAAAACAATTACTTCGTTGCTCCTTTCTCCATCCACTATTTAAACCTGGTTGGGGTGGCTGGAACTCTAACAGCAATCTTGAAACCTCAGTGGGACTCAGTTTTCTGGTAACAGCAGCACAGCAGATGGGGAAACTGAGCCTTGACTGAATGCATGAAGCTGCTAGCCCTGAAAGGCTTCCCCTGGACTCTATATGGGATGGAAACAAATTCTGTTTTAAGTCACTTTTATGTTGTATTTTCTGCCATTCACAACAGTTCTCACTCGTACACCATTAATTCTACTGGTTCTCCTGCCTCCAAGCCTTGTCTTTGTTTCCTTATTTACATATTGTATCCCACCAAGTCTTACTGAAAACTAACCTTACTGAAGGTTTCCCTGATTGTTCCTGTTCCAAGAAAATACATTTCCAAACTTCTGAACCAATAAAAACATGCATGTCCATAGAATGCTGGCTCAAACGACCTTAAACAATGAGCAACTTTATCCTCTCACATAGCAAGTTCAGAAGCCCAGCAAATTTTTTCATTCCTGGCTCACTTATGTCAAGCTAGACACCGTTTCTTTCCTCTCCTTACCTTGCCATCCTCATTATCAGCTTCGACCTCAAGCTGGCTCCAGATGTACATCCAGGACTCAAGTCCAGACACTAAAATGTTCAAAGAAAGGAAGGAAGATTTGGGTTTCTTTCATAGAAACAAGGTTTTTCTCATATACCGTTGACCAGAATTGGGCCACACACCATGAATTCATTGTTGAGGAGAATCGATTATCCCTAGAATTTCTGGAGCTAGGGCAGTGATGGGAGCTGCATATAAAGAACTGAAATTATAGCCAGATGAAGGTTGGGTGTCTAAATAACTTGAACCCTGTTACTAAAGGATGGATATCAGGTAGAAACCGATGTCAGCTGCTGAAAGTACAAATGAACTACACAACTGTAATACTTCTATATAACTCATAAAATCTTTTTTATCAAACCCAAAGACAGGGAAAAAAATTAACTCTATTATTCAGTTTAGAAAATAATCCTCAGTAAAGCACTGAGAGCCTCTCTCCAATTGCATTATACATAGATACCCGCTTTTCATTATTTAATGTTCATTATTTCCATTTGTTTGTAAGAAGTGAGTGTGTGCATGGATCCCTAAGAGACGTTTGGTATTATCTAGTAAAGCTAAAAATTAACATACCCTAGGACTCAGCAGTTTTATCCTTAAGCACATAAAATTTTGCAAGTCTTTAAAGTGTACATAAAAACAATACTGTTAATTATTCCACTGCAACTAGATTTTTTTCACTGTTATGTCTGTAAGATTTATCCTTACTGTTATATGCAGCTTTGGTTTATGTATTTTCATTTCTAAATTGCATTCTATTGTATAAATATGCCACAGTTGATTCCCCCATGCTTCTGTAGATGGAATTGTGTTATTTCAAAATGTTTGCTTCAACATTCTCTTTTGAGCATTTTGTATATATCGTCTCGATCACATGTGCAAGTTGTTGTTAGATTTATTCCTAAGAATGGAATTGCTAGGTCATTAGATACATGCAACCTCAGCTTCAGTAAATGCTGCCAAGTTCTTTTCCAAAATGGTGGTGCTAATCTACCCTCCCCGCAGCAGAGAATGAGAGTTCCTGTTGTTCTTCTTCTGTTCTAACACTCGGTAGCCTCAGAATTCTCCTTTAAACCAACTGATGATTATGAAATGCTGTTGTACTGTTTGAATTTTCATTTCCCTGACTGGTAGTAAGATTGAATGTCATGGATTTCGTTTGCGTTGTTGTTCTTTCTTTTGTAACGATTCCTTTCACATGTTTTGCTCATTTTTCTGTTTAACAGTTTATTTTATAGATTTGTAGAAGTTATATGTAGTAGTTCTTCCTTCGTTACATGAGCTGCCGATGCATTCGTCCTGATTATGGCTTGTCCTTTCACTTTTTGATGAAGTTGTGTAAGCATGGAAATTCTCAATTCTGGTATATCCATGTTTTATTTTAAAGTTTACACTCTTTGTCTTAAGAAAGAATTTTCCTACTTTAAGACTGAATGACTAGGGTCAGCCAGTGGCATGGTGGCTGGGGCAGCTGGGTCCTACATGGCCAACTGCGTGGTTCAAATCCCATATCCAGAGGTTTGAAAAACAGGCAGGGGGTATGTACGTGTGTGCCCAAAATCCTGAAAGGAGGGAAAAGTGGAGGAGAAGGGACTGTGGCATAGCCATTCCCCCTGGGGAGTGCTTCATTAAGTTCCCTCTTTCTCTCTGTTTGTCTTCCTAAGTGCATGTACTCTCTACGAAACTGGAGAAAAAGAAAAAGAAAAGAAACAAAATTGAAAGACTATTATTTTATATTTTTTACTTAAAATTTTTGGTATTTAAAAAAACACATTATGGGACCAGCAGTTAGAGTAATGGCTATGTCGCTGGACTCCCATGTAGTCAACCGCGGTTCGAGTCCCAGACCCGGTGGCATGAACTCACGCCGGGCGCGTGTGCGTGCATGCCCAAAATCCCAAGAGGAGAATGGAGGAGAAGGGATTGCAGCATGGCCCTCCTCCCGGGAGGTGATTTCTTGCTTTCTGTCTCTCTGTCTCTCTCGGTCTTTCTGGCGAGCGCACGCGCCCTATAGCAAAAACCTCTCAAAACAAACAAACAAACAAACAAAAAAAAAACCCACATTATTAGTATTGTCTCTGTTAGGATATGGAGAGTTTTTTAGTCCTAAGACATTAAATATTATTTTTGCTTTTATTTATGAGTAATTTAGAAGTTAAAAAATTCTGTAATTTTTTTAATGTATCTTAATCTTAAAAAGTTAATTGTAATAAAATTCATATAACATAAGATTTCTCATTCTGACCATTTTAAGTGCACAGTTCAGTTCACATTTTTGGACAACCATTGCCACCATCCATTCCCATAATTCTTTTCATTGTGCAAAACTGAGCTCTGCACTCATTAAACAGTAACTCCCCATTTGCCTTCTCCTAGTCTGACAACCTTTATTTTACTTTCTCTGTCTATAAATTTGACTAATTTAGATGTCTATTTAAATGATATCACACAATAATTATCTTTTCTTGACTGGCTTATTTCTCATAGGATAATTGTCCTTAACATCCATGTAGTTGAAGGTGTCAAAATAGCCTTCCTTTTTAAGCCCAAATGATGTTTTATTGTATGGACATACCATATTATGTTCACTCATTCATCTGTCAATGGAAATTTTGGTTCTTTACACTTTTTGACCATTGTGAATAATGCTACTATAAACATGTGAATAATGCTACTATACATATGGGAGTACAAATATCTGCTTGAATTACTGCTTTAAATTCTTTTAAGCCTATTCCTAGAAGTAAAATTACAGAATCATAATATGATAATTATTATTTTTTTAATTTGTTGAGGAACTGCCATACTATTTTCCATAGTGGCAGCACCATTATACAATCCTGCTAACAATTCAGAGGAGTCCAGTTTTTCCTTTTCCTTACTAACACTTGTAATAATCCTTGTTTTAGTAGTAACCATCCTAATGACTGTGAGATAATATCTTCTTGTAGTTTTGATTTGCATTTCCCTAAATATGTTGATCATCTTTTTGTTTCCTTTTTAGCCATTTGTCTATCTTTGTTGAAATGCCTATTCAAGTCCTTTACCTGTCTTTTTGTATTGTTTTGTTGTTGTTTAGTTGTAACAGTTCTTTATATACTTTGTTACTAACCTCTTATCAAATAAATTGCTTGTAACATTTTTTTCTTTTTAAAAAATTTGCTGGAGGACCCATGTGCTCACCTGAGACAGAGGAACAGAGAGGAAAAGTGAGGAAGCGACACCCACCACCAGCTCCACCACCACCCATGGAGGATGGTCATGCTGCAGTGCTTTTCCCTCTTTTCAGAATATTGGGCATGCACACACACATGCACGCAGCATGTATTTCAAGCTATTAAGTCCATGACTTGAATTACACAGTAAGAATGTGGGACCTAGTCTTCTTAACCACCATGCCACTGGCTGGCCCTTCTTTTTTTTTTTTCCTTTAGGTTTTTGGTATAGGGCATTTGCACTCACCAGAGAGACAGAGACATTGAGAGGGAAAATAAGAAATCACCCCACACAGAGGATGGCCACACCATAATTACTTCTACATTCTCCTTTTGGGGTTTTAGGCATGCATTCACATATGCCCAATGTGATTTTCAAGCCACCAGGTCAGGGACCCAAACTGTAGTTGGCCATGTGGGAATCTAGCACCTTAACCACTACACCACCTTCTGGCCTCAGCTCTTCTCCATTTCAATAGGTGTTTTTTTTCACACTGTTGATTCTGTTCTTTGATGCACAGAAGTTTAAATTCTGATTAAGTCCAACTGATGTATTTTTTTCTTTAATTGTCTAAGCTTCTGATGTCACATCCAAAATAATTATTGCCAAATTCAATGTCCAAAGTTTTCCTCTTCTTAAAGAAGAGATGCTAACTATACCTTCTTGTATTAGTTTATTAGGGATTCTGTAACAAAACATCACAGACCAGGTGACTTAAACAACAGAAATTATTTTTCTCAGAGTCTAGGGGATGGAAGTTCAAAATCAAAGTGCCGATAGGTAGATTTCTCTAAAGGGTTCTCTTCTTGGCTTGCAGATGAGCACCTTCTCACTGCGTCCTTCCATGACCTTTTTCTCTGTGTGTTCACAGTCCTGGTACTTGTTTCTCTTCAATAGGAACCAATGTTATTGGATAAGGGCCCACCCTTATACTTTATTTAGCTTTAATTGCCTCCTTAAAGGGCCTGTCTCCAAATACAGTTATATTTGGAGTGGGGGTTTTAACCTATGAATTTTGAAGGGACACAATTTAGTTCAGAGCACTGCCTCAAAATTCTATAAGATTAAAAGGAAATGTAACTTATTTTGCACAGTGCAGCTACGTATTTTATAGTCCATGTTAACAATGGCTATTGCACCATCACTCATTATTTAAGAGTTCAGTTGAGGATATGTGCAAAGTGGGCTGAGAATGTAGGTATGACTGTAAAAGTTTATGACATTCTTAAATGTTTGAAACTCAATTCTGTCCCTTAATTGCTGTGTCAACTTCTGCAAATTACCTACTCTCTCTGAAACTGGTGTCTTCCACAGTAAAAAGTGATAATTACCCTGATCTCATTTTATTTTGGGGGGCTAAGAGGGTGGATTAAATAAAATCATGCATTTAAGAAACAAAGCACCTAGAAATCACTAAATAAACACTAGTTGCTACAGAGCACTTTATAATAAGTAGGAAACTTATGGCAAGTGGTAATTGTGTGTTCTGAGAATGATGGGGCCAGGAGAGTATAAAAACTTCTAACCAGACAGCTGATCCATTTGCCAAGGATGATCCACTTCAATGCCTTTACTTTCCACAATGAACGACACATGAGCAATGTGAAAAAATTCACAGTATCTAGAGGCTCAAATTAACCACCTGTTCAGAAGAGGCACCACTATTCACAGTTTCAAAAACATGGACATTTTATTCTAAGACCTGCTAAAAAGATTATGCAACAAGTTCACTTCTTTCTGCTGTCTTGGTTCTTGCAATTTCCTGGGTTCCTGTCTTTCTTTATGCTCTTAGGTTCTGTGAACTTCCTTCCATTAAGTTCCCATTTTTTCTGTATTTAAGCAAAGTCTATTGCTCCTGTGTAGAACTAAATATCCCTATTTGATCCATATACCTTTATGGGTTACACATTTTGCTTCAACTCTGTTACAGCTGCTGACCTGGGTACCTGACGTGTACTCTTAATGTTTTACTCTACCCACATGGCATGAGGTCGGTATAAACAATATCCACATCTTACAGATGAGGAAACTGAAGTTCAGAGAGGTTAAGAAATTGTCCAGGTTCGCCCACCTACCAGCAGCAAAGTAAGCATTTTAAATCAGACAGTTTGGGGCCAGGAAGTGGTGCAGTGATGACACAACTGGGTGCACACTTAGAGGTCCTGGGTTCACATGCCAAGACCTCCCTAGGTGTGCCAGGTGCGTGCAAGTGCCCATGATCCAGACTGGCTCAGACTAGAAGGAGATCACAGTGTGAAGATTCTGTTGGTGATGTCTGTTTCTGTCTCTAAGGGAAGAAATAAATGAATAAGTTTCAAAAAAAAAAAAAAAGAAAAAAAGAAAAACACCAATTAGTTTGCCTATGACAGCAGCCATTGCCTTTCAATTATAGAAACCAAAAGCAGTGCCAGGGGGCTTTTCTGACACTTCTGAGCCTCCGCCTAGGCCCAAAGTATCCTGCCACAGCCTAGTTCAGAATAAGTGGTCTTTGGGGAGAAACACATGAGGTAGATCAGGTATGTGGCTGTTTACACATCTGTCTTAATCCAGGGATATTTCAAAGTACCTAGGGAAATGGAGAGATTTCATACCCATCATGCATTTCTAATGAAACCCTTTTCCTTTCTGCTGAATGATTAAAGATTTTTGAGCAGCCAAGCATTCCAAATCATAAACCTCAACAAGTACAAGGGAGTCAGAAGCAGAGCAAGTGTGAGCATAGATCAGCCTCATTAAGAATCCCAATTCTTGGGAGCAGCAGATGGCTTGGTGGTTAAGGCATTGGACTCCCACATGGCCGACAATGGCTCAAGTCCCTGACATGACAGCTTGAAAGTCATACTGGGCATGTGTGCATGTGCGGCCAAAACTCCATGAGAAGAATGCAGGAAAAGGGACTGTGGTATGGCTATCTCCCTGTGGGTGGCGATTTTTCACTTTCCCTCTCATTGTCTCTCTCTGTTTCTCTCCAGCAGGTGCACACACCCTATGGCAAAAACCAAAACCAAAAACAAGCAAACAAACAAAAATCCAATTGTGCCATTTTTTAACTGTGGTATTTGGAGGAAAATTCTGAAAGGACCTCAAAAAGTTTATGAAAAATAGTATTTAAATATGACTTTATTGGCAGGGGGCTAGCAGGTGGCAGGGTTGTTAAGGGCACTGGATTCCCACATGGCAGATCACAGTTCAAGTCCCGGACCTGGTGGCTTGCTTTCCCTCTCTCTCTCTCTCACACACACATACTCTGTCTCTATTTAGTCAAATTAAAATAATAAATAGATGAATAAATAAATAGAGTTAAATAAAATAATTCTTAAAAATAAATATGACTTTATTTTGATACAAAAAAATTTAAATCCATGGATAGCTTTTTTTTTTTTTTTTGAGAGGTTTTTCACTACAGGGTGTTTGCCAGAGAGACAGAGAGAGACAGGAAGACAGAAAGCGAGGAATCACCTCCCAGGGGGGATGGCCACGCAGCAATCCCTTCTCCTCTCAGGATCTTGGGCACGCATGCACACATGCCTGGCGTGAGTTTAAGTCACTGGGTCCGAGACTCGAACCGCGGTCGACTACATGGGATTTCAGTAATATAGCCATTACGCTAACTGCTGGTCCCCATAGCTTTTTCACAATACAAATTTTCTATGAACTTTTTTAAGACTCCCATATTTAACCTCCCTAAGTTTCTTCACCTGTAAATAGGTGAAATAATATCTACTTTACAGAGTTGTTGTAATAATTAAATGAGAACAATTTTTTTGAGTATGCATAGCTTCTGACAAACAGCAAATGCCTAATGTACACAAGCTCCTGCTACTGTTGTCTGTAAATGCTGCTATTACCTGTAGTGAGGGCATCCACCAATGTTAGGTAAGCACAGAACCATTGCTTAAATGATTCAAGAGCTTGGGAGTAGGACCGGCATTATTTAGAAGCCAAGGGAAATGACAGGTTTCTGAATGAACATCTTTCCCATCTTCCCTTAGAGGTGATCAGAAAAAGTGTTTACCAGCTGATTCACAATTTCCCCAGAAAATGATCTTTGGTTGGTATCACCACAAGGACAATTGGGTAAACTGGATCTTCCTGGCATGGTTGTAAGAAAATTTGAAACTTGGTCAAACCAATAGCTACTTGGACCATATAAAATGTAAAATAAAGCTATGCAAATTCATGAGTAGAAGGTCCAATTTTGAAAGATCAACAGGTTCCCAAAGTAGCTAACTGTGAAGTGTACACTTGACTGAGGTGAGCTGTTTCATAAGGATATTAAATATGTGGAGTGTAAAAGAAAGTGGGTAGAGGTGGAATAGTTTGACAAAGCAAAGATTTTGGCTCTAAGTGGTTGTTCTCCAGCCCTTTGTCAAGGCAATAGCTGCAATGGGTGGTGTTTTAGTCCATTTTCTATTGCTATTACTGAATACCATAGACTGGGTAATTTATGAAGAATAAAGGTTTATTCAACTCATGGTTCTAGAATCAAGGTCCAGAGGCCTCATCTGATGAGGGTCTTCTTGCTGGCGGAAGCTCTTTGTAGAGTTCTGAGACTGTGTAGGGAATCAAATGAGAGGTTGAGGACATGTGTCAGCTCTGGTCTCTCTTTTCTTAGAAAACCACTAGTATTCAGTCATGGTAGCCTCTTAATTAGTTATCTCTTAATATCTCCAACCCTAATTAGCTACCTCTTAATGACATAGTCAGATTAAGAATCTACTCTTTTTTTTTTGGAGAGGTTTTCTCTATAGGGCGTGTGCGCTCGCCAGAAAGAGAGAGACATAGAGACAGAAAGTGAGAAATCACCCCCCAGGAGGGATGGTCATACCGCAATTCCTTCTCCTTCATTCTCCTCTCGGGATCTTGGGCATGCACACACATGCACCTGGCATGAGTTTTAAGCCACCGGGTCCGGGACGCAAACCGCGGTCGACTACATGGGAGTCCAGCGACATAGCCATTACGCTAACTGCTGGTTCCCAAGAATCTACTCTCTTAATACAGTCACAATAACATCCAAATCTCAACACATAAATTTTGAGAGGCACATTCAAATTATACTTAGCAAACAGAAATAATAAAATATCACCATCTGCAGATAATGGAATGTTTATCTTTTTATATTTATATTTTCATTTATATTATCACCATGGGGCATGTGCCCTGCCTGGCCAAATATTTATGCATTGTTTTTAAATTGAATAAACACTTAGGATATGGGCCTCTGGTAAATAAAGATGGATCACAAGAATAAAGTAGACTGGGAAAAACTGGATCCCTCAATAACTGTTGTTAAAAATGTAAAATAAGAGGGCTAAACAATGGTGTGGTGCTAAAATGTGTGAGACACACCTACATGGGAAAGTTGCTGGCTCAAGTCTGGAGAACTCCTTGAGTACCCTAACAGGCTTGTGCCCATGATCTGGGCTGACTGAGGGTAGGAATAAATTGTGGCATCAAGACCCTGTCAGGAGTTCTCTCTCTCTTCCTCCCTCCCTCCCTCCCTCCCTCCCTCCCTCCCTCCCTCCCTCCTTCCCTTCCTGAGTTTCTTTCACTCAAAGAATAAATAAACTTTTAAAAAATGTAAAATAGTGCAGCCATCAAAAAACAGTTTAGAAGTTCTTCAAAATGTTAAAGAATTATATGAGCCAACAATTCCATCCCTAGGCATCTTCCAAAAGAAATTAAAACATACATGTATGCGAGCAACTTGTGTGTGAATGTTCATAGTGCCATTATTCAGAATAGCCAAAAGGGGAAGTATGTCACATGTCCAGAAACTGATAAATGGATAAAGAAAATGTAAGATAGCCTCATAGGAGAGCATTATGTGATAATAGAAAGGTAAGAAGCACTGATGTATGCTACAACATGAATGAGTCTGGAAAGTGTTACACTAAGTGAATGAAAGCAATCACGAAGACCTAGTGTACAATTCTATATATGTGCAAATTACGAAAAAGAAAAATCTACAGAGATAGAAAGTAGATTAGTGGATGCCTAGGGCTGGAGGGGAGATGGAATGGGAGTGAATGCTAATGGGTAAGGAGTTTATTTTTAAAGTGATGAAAAAATGTTCTAAACTTAGATTGTGGCGATGGTTGCAAAACTCTGTGAAATACTAAAGCCACTGAATTATACACTTTGGTTGAGTTTTCTGGTATGTGAATTATATCTCAATAAAGATATTTAAAAGGAAAAAATGAAGTAGGCAGTTAGACTGAGGCTACGTACAGAAACTTTATTTTTAAGGTAACAGTGGAGAAAAATCGCAGATGGGCTATTCCAGGCCAATAAGCTCTAGAGCACTGGTTCCCAACTGGGGTGTTGATTTTGGTCCCCAGGGAACATTTGGCAATGTCTGGGGACATTTTTGTTATCACAACAAAGAGGATGCTATTGGCACTTAGTCTATAGAGTCCAGGAACACTACTAAATACCCTACTATGCACAGAGCAGGCCCCAATAACACAGAGTTGTCCAGTCCCAATGTCCTTAGTACTCAAATTCATAAACTCTTCTTTAGCTGAATAGCCAGCTAATCATAGTACCTCACTCCTAGGGCTGTTCTTTGCATTCCTGTCCCACCAAAAATTCTGGGCTGTGGGCTGGCTGGATGGTGCAGCAGCAGTGCCCTGCTCAGGTGATTCCACATTGAAGATCATGGGTTCTGTAGCTGGGCTTATCTGTACTCAGTGGGCATAAGCCCATGATGCTGGCTCTCTGGAAAGGGCTCAAGGGGGAATCGTGCTATGGGAGTCTTTGAGGGTGCTTGTCTTTCTCTCTCTCTTTCTCTGTCACTCTAATGACAAAAATAAAGCTTCTACAAAACATGAAAAAAAAAAAAGTCTGGTTTACTTGAGGAAGGAAGTTATCACCTAATGGCAGCATTTATACTGAGAATTTCACAGTGCAACAATCTACGGTCAGTCTTGGCATTGCTTACCACCCAGGGTGCTAGGTTGGTAGACATTCACTGCCATCTGACCAGAGTCCAAGAGCTGACCATTCAGAAATGAACAGAAAGATTTGCTCCAATAAAGAGGCATGTCCTGTGTTTAATATATCTTTTATAAACTCTCAGGGACCAAAGAAAAGTTATTGATCTCTTGTTGGTAAAGACTGGAAAATAAATTTATCTTAATTTACAAATAATCATAAGCTATTATTTCTGCTCTTTCAGAATCCAATATTGCAGGATCATAAACTATTCACCAAGTGAGGGAAGGAATATTTAGCCAATACGTGGACCAGAAATAGTTATTTGATGGAAAATCTATACAGAAGCCAATGAAAACATATGGCAGCTAGTAGACTTCTCATAGTGTTTCTAGAGATTCTTTATAATCAGCCACACTTAGAGACAAGCCAAGCAACCAATTAACCAAGCAAGTCAGTGGCGAGGAATTTGAGGAACAGGATATGCTATCATAGGCCAGGCATATAACAGGCACATGCAGAGAATTTTCCTAGAACTTGGGGACATTAAATTGGACTCAGTCAGCCTGTCAAAGATGTCAAGTTGCCAACAGGGTCAAAAGATCTGCTTCATTCACCTCCAAGAAGCTTTAAAATCTTCTTTCCTTTATATATAAAACAAAAGGGTTGGAAAGTTAGTGTTTTCCCAAATTAGTGGTTCCCCAAATAAGTGGAGCTTATTAATAAGTATAAATTCCAGGCTGGATTATTCTGTCTGGAATCAGACACAGGCATCTAGCTTCAAGTCATGAATAAGCTTCATGTGCATCCTGGCTTGGGAATACCTGGACGTAGGTAACTCTGTTGAACCTGGATGTTTTCTTTACACGGAGATCCAGGCCTTATCCTGGTGCAGTAGTAATTGCCCCTGCATGTCAATCATGAAGTAAAAAGATAAAGAAATCTACCAGGGAAGATGAGGGCCTGGCAAGGAGGGTACTGAGGGGAGGGAAGATTCCAGAGTGCTGGATGCTGTTGCTACGGCAACCCCATCCCTTCCCAGCGTGTGTTCTGAAAGCCTGCCTGTGCTATGTCTGTGCTGTGTGGAGGCCCCGTGTCTGACAGAGAGCAGATCACTCATGTTGTCAATTTGGGAATGAGGACTTGTGGGCAGAGCAGGGTAATTAAACGAAAGTGTTTCTGGATATTAACAATCAACAACATTTTTCAGTCATTTTAAGGTTGATTGGCTCAGGGTGGTTGGTGCAGGTTCATTATAGGTAAACCAAAGAGAGCCCTGTTTCATCTTGTTTTCCAGAAACTTCTCTGAGTTTGCGACTTTTATGCATCTCCCCACCCTAAGTCCCTACCTCATGGAGATTCACTGAATCTTTAATCAAAAGGACAACAGAGATAATACAAAAACAGAGCAGACGGTAGTGCAATGGTAACACAACACTCTTTGAGGCTGGATCCTGTGGGAGGTCCAGGGTTCACATCATGGACCTTATATGTTCATGCTGGGCACACACACACATGCCCGTTGTCTGGGCTGACTGAGGCTGGAAGTGAATCGCAGCTTGAGGACCCCATAGGTACCTGTCTCTCTCTTACAAAAAGTAAACTTATATAAAATTACGCAAAATGTTTAGAGTGATCTGAGTAAAGCAGCATGCTGTATCTCTTAGTCAGTCCCAAAGTTTGGGCTTCTCTTTCACCCTGAGTCAGTCCTTGCCATTATTTGCTTTCTCTTCAGGCTCCTCTTAAGGCAGTGAGAAGGACAGGG
This sequence comes from Tupaia tana, assembly GCA_026018925.1. NCBI lineage: Eukaryota > Metazoa > Chordata > Mammalia > Scandentia > Tupaiidae > Tupaia > Tupaia tana. The sequence goes on from JAKSZU010000015.1 coordinate 50,657,296, forward strand.
AGGAAGGAGCCCACCTGTGGAATACTAAGCATGGGCATGGATTGTTCATGGCAGCCCCGCCCTGTCGGGGTTCCTCCCTGATGGCCCAGCAGCCTAGGTGATGAGCTGGGGCACGTCTGAACTGTGAACTGTAGTCAGAACTTTCCTACCAAACACATAGGTCTAGTGTTTATGGAGCCTACGGTGCCCTGGAGACTGCCCTACACACTTTATATGAATTACTCATTAGGTCCTTAGAGCAACCCTGTGCTTTAGATTCCATTTTACAGAAGGAAAGCTGAGACTTGGAGTGTTTCTGTAACTTGCCCAAGATCTCACTGCTAGGTACACGGTAGAGCAGGCCTGGACATGTGTCTGTGTTCTCCACACTCTCCTAATCAGTCATGTGACTTTCCTTCTGTCATCATTAAAGGGTAAGGTTAGACAGGGGCATTTGTTTTTTTAAGGTTTTGCCAGAGGGCAAGAGTGCTTGCCAGAGAGAAACAGTGAGAGGTAAAGTGAGAAATCATTCCCTGGAGGGATGGCCATGTCTCAATCTTTTGTTCTTCATTCTCCTCCTGGAATTTTGGGCATACATGCACACATACTGGGTGTGATTTTCAAGCCCACGTCCAGGACTTGAACTGTAGTTGACCATGTGAGAGTACAGTGCTCCAACCATCATGCCACCTGCTGGCCCCAACAAGGGCACTTATTTATTTATTTACTTATTTTTTGAGAGAGGCTTTTGCTATAGGGCACGTGTGCTTGCCGCAGAGGCAGAGAGAGACAGAAAGACAGAAAAGGAGAAATCACCCCCCAGGGGGGTTGGACATGTTGCAGACCCTTCTCCTCCATTCTCCTTTTGGAATTTTGAGCATGTTATCAGTGTGAATTTCAAGCTGCAGGGCTCGGGACCAAAACTGAGGTCAACTATGTGGGAGTCCGGAGACATAACCATTACGCCATCTGATGGTCCCATAAATAGTAGTGGTAGTTTTTTTTAAAAGATTTTTACTAGAGGGCACATTTCGTTTGCTGGAGAGTTACGTCGTGATCCCTTTTCTTCCAGGGATCTTGGGCACGCACGCACACTTGCCTGGCATGAGGTTTAAGCCACCAAGTCTGGAACTTGAACCACAGCTGACTACATGGGAGTACAGTGACATAACCATTATGCCATCTGCTGGTCCCAAGAGCATTTTAAAATAGGTGATTTGAAATAAGTTTGAGGAACATCAAGTGAAATAATTTTTTAAAAACTTTTATAGGACTTCTCAAAACCTATTATGCTAACTTGTATTAATAAAATATTAATCTATTTCTCACATTTTTTTTTGAGAGGTTTTTGCTTAGGGTGCGTGCGCTCGCCAGACAGAGAGAGACATAGAGACAGAAAGTGAGAAATCACCCTCCGGGGGGATGGTCACACCACAATCCATTCTCTTACCAAGTTTTAAGTACACAATACAGTGATATTAACTGTTGTCTCCATGCTGCACATGAGAATTCAGCCCTTATACATTTTGTATAACTGAAGTGTTATACACTGACCAATAGCTCTCCATTTCCCCCTACCTCCCAACCCCTAACCACCATTCTATTCTGTTTTTGTAAGTTCAGCTTTTTTAGATTTCACATATATGTGACATCAAGCAATATCCATCTTTCTGTTCCTGTCTTATTTCATTTAGCATAATGTCCTCAAGGTTTATCTACATTATTGCAAATGACAGGATTTTCTTCTTTTTAAGGTTTAATAATATACATACATATAATTTTGTGTGTGTGTGTGTGTGTGTGTGTGTGTATAATTTTCATTATCCAATCATCCATCCATGGATACTTGGGTCATTTCCATATCTTGGCTATTGTACATAATGATGCTGTGAATATGGGAGTGCAGCTATCTCTTTAACAAACTGATTTCATTTTTATGGATATATGAGAAATCTTCAAAATGCTCATGAATACACCTATTAGAAAAAGAACTATGCATGAATTTCAATTTTTTAAAAAGTTTTTTGCTATATGGCATGTGTACTTGCTCAAGAGAGACACGGGGGGGGGGGGGGGATGAGAAATCATACCTGATGGGGGATGGCCATGCCGTAGTCCCTTTAGTTCCATTCTCCTCTCAAGATTTTGGGTATGTGTGCTCATGCACCAGACATGATTTTCAAGTCGCTGGGTCCAGGACTTGAAACATGGAGTCAGACATGTGAGAAACAATGCCTTAACCTCCGTGCCATCTGCTGGCCCCTCAAATACTTTTATACCAAAATAAACCTATACTTTAATTCCATTTTTCCATGTTTTTGAAGTCTCCTAGTATATCCAAAGGTAAGATTGCTGGATCATGTTGTAGTTCTATTTTTCGAGCAACTTCCATATTGTTTTCTACAATGTCTCTACTAATTTACATTCCCACCAACAATGTATGAGAATTTCCTCTCCCCACATCTTCCCAAGCATTTATTATAATTTGGCTTTTGATAACAACCTTCCCAACAGGTGTGGGCTGATCTTTTCACAGTTTTGACTTGCATTTCCCTGACAATAAGGGATGTTGAGTATCTTTTCACATACCTATTAGCCATGGTATGTCTTTTGAAAAATGTCTATTCAGGTGCTTTGCCCATTTTTAAAATTGGGTTGTATGTTTTCATTTTGTTGAGTTCCTTACGTATTTTGGATATTAACTCTTCATCAGAAGTATGGCTTGCAAATATTCAATTCTCATTCTGTATACTATCTCTTCACTCTGTTATTTAGATGGCTGTGAAGAGTATTTTAAGTTCGATATAATCTCATTTTTTTCCATCTTAGTCTTATTTTTTCTTTCTTTCATTCTTTTGTTGCTTGTGAGTTTGGGGTCATATGCAAAAAAAATAATTCATTGCCTAGATCAATGCCAGATGGATTTTCTTCAATTTTTTTCTGGTCGTTTTATCAATTCACAGCTTACTTTTAAGTCTTTAATCCATTTTGAGTTGATTACTTTCTATATTTTCTATATGGTATGAGCTAAAAGTTTAAATTTATTCTTCTGTGGATATAGTTTTCTCAATACTATTTATTGAAGAGGTTTTCCTTTTCTATTATGTGTTTTTGGCATTTTTATCAAAGATCAACTGACTGCAAATGCATAGATTTATTTCTGGGTTCTCTATTCTTTTCTATTTGTCTAGCTGTCTGTTGTATCCAGCACTATGCTGTTTTGATTACTATAGTTTTGTAGTATATTTTAAATTTAGGTAGTGGGATGCTTCTAGCCTTGCTCTTCTTGCTCCAGATTGCCTCAACTATTTTGATCTTTTCTGGTTCCAAATGAATTTTGGGATTGTTTTTTTCTCTTTCTGTGAAAACTATCATTGGGATTTTGATAGAGATTACATTGAATCTGTAGCAATTGCATTGAATTTTGATAGAAATTGCATTGCTTTGGATAGTATGGACAGTTTGGCAGTATTGGTTTCCATTTCACAAACAAAGGATATCTTTCCATTTATTTCAGTCTTTTTAATTCCTTTCATCAATGATTTATGGTTTTCAGTGTAGGTCTTCCATTTCCCTGGTTAAATTTATTCCTAAGTTGTTTTTTTCGAGACTAATGTAAATGGCATTATTTTCATAATTTCTTTTTCATGTAATTATTTGCATATAGAAAGTTTGTTTGATAGGTATGTATATACATGGGGACTTGAACAAGTGTGGAAAAACTGAATTAAAGTAAAAGTTTATGCATTTAGTTTGGTATTAAAAACTTGAAATCCACACATAGTTTTTTGATAATATGCATTTCTATAAACTTTTTGAAGTTCCTCTTGTATACAGAGCAAAATTATTCAGTTAACTCTCTTTATATAGATAGAGATCTATCTACCTATTAACTATATATTGTGTATATACAAGTTGCCAGTTTATAAAGGGCAAATGACTTTTGTTCATCTTCATTAGAAATAGTGAAGCAATAGGAAATAATTCATTGAACTCTTCGATAAGATGCTTGGCATTTCACAGATATTTATATAAAGAGAATTAGTTATCCACCCTTTCTTTCTTTGTAGAGAAACAAGTTGAGAATCTGAACCATTCTGATGAGCTTATGGCCTGGAGAGTATCTTTTAAGTATCTATGGAGAGTCTATCATGGGAGAGAGAGAGAAAGAGAGACAGATAGACAAAAAGACGAGAAAGTACAGCCCAGTTAAAAGGAGTTAATGTTTTTAAGTCATTACTTTTCATCTCAGTATTTATGGTTTTCTATTTTGTAGAGAAAAATTAATACATAGGAGGTTTTGCTTATCAGATTTTCTTTTGTGACAGAGTCAAGTGCTTACAGATTTTTAAAGGATTATTTAAATATCTCTTCTAGAAAGTTTGAAAAAACGGATCCTTTTGAAAATGGTAGTGTCAAAAAATGTTTTATTTTTTATGTAAAGTAATTTCAACAACTTTTGCATGAATTAGCTTATTTCAACTCCCAGATCTCAAGATGAGGTAGGCAATATGATACAGCAGTTCCACTCCTGGGTATCTACCAAAAGGATAGCAATGTACTCAGTCAAAAAGTACTTGCACATCTATATTTATTGTGGCATTATTCACAATTATTAAGACATGGAACCAACCCAATGTCCATGAAGAGATGAATGGATTGAAAAAGTGTATCGTACATACACTATGGAATACTACTCAGCTATAAAAAGCAATGAGACCTTAGAATTTGATAGAAAGTGGACAAATATGGAAGATTTACTACTAAGTGAAGCAAGCCAGCCTATGTAAGAGAGGCATTATATGTCCTCACTTACCATATAATGAATGTCTGCACTCTGTGGATGAAACTGAAATATTGGACAGTTTAAAGGCATAGAGAACAACTGTGTACAAAAGAGACAGTGTGGGAGAAGGTGGGAAATGGCAAAATGTGAGAGGGAGGCAATAAAAGTGGAAAAAAGAAGCGAAACATGTAAGACACAAAATGAAAAATTATCTATTGAAGACAGTATGTATGGTAATATTTTTGGCCAATATACAGTGTATTCTGGATGGGAAAATTCATTTTGTATGCTGTAATGATATAAAGTAAATAAATATAAAAATAATTTTAAAAATCTATCCAGTAATATTGTAGAAAGATCTCTGAAAGGATAGAGGGACTGATACTTATGTAATGCTGGTAACTTACAGTTCAATCTACAGCACAGTGAGGTCATTGTGATTGTCTCCACAAGACAAGGATAAGTGATCTTTTCTTTCCAGGATCACATGATAGGTTAGTGCTAGAGTAAACAAAAAGATCTTATTGGGAAAAGAAAATATTGATATGAATTTGCTGCTCTGAAGTGGGATGGAATCTGGACATCCAGAGGACAGAGCATGAAACTTCACCTGAACCAACGTGAGAAGAGACACACAACGTCCACAGAGGAGTGAATTTGTGGTTCGGTGAGCGAGTCTAATACCCTTACTTCCCTGTCTGGCTCTCAAGATGGACAGAAGTCCTGCTCAGTCACCTTTTATCATCTGGCTTTTAGGCAGACTATTGCTAGAGAGATCACTCAATCAGGATGAAGGGAAATTCAAAGGGGCTGATTGTGCTATGAATTATGTAAGCATTGTGGTAGGTTCAGATTCAGAATTCCAGTTCTAGATATCCCTATTTATTAATTTCCATTATGTTATTCCTTACTTTATTAATTTGCTTGTTTATTTTTTCAGTCATGTTATCTTTGAATTGTCATACATAGCAAGAATAATTACAACCTTAGTATAATGTATCGAGTTGCCTAATAAGGGAGATCTTCAAAAACTTTATGGAAATGAATATTATGATAAAACATTATGCATAGATTTCAAAATCTCACACCAAAATAAACCAGTACTTTAACTCCATTTTTCTATGATGTTTTTGAAATCCCTTCATATTGCTCCATATTGTCAACTAAGAAGAACTTTTCATCAAAGGTTTTTTTTTCTATACAATGTTTTTGAAAAAATAGTTATTCCAAATGCAAACTCTGGAAATTTGAAAACAATATATATTTATATGGGATATTCTTTTAAAATTTTTATTAATTAATTAATTTTCATTTAATCATATCTTTACAGTGTACATTTCTTTTTCCAGCACAAATACTATGCATGTCAGTCAAGCCAAAGATATTACTCTATAACTTACCAGCAAATAGCTTCTAATTTTTTTTGTCAACTAAGCATACTTTTACTTATTTTTTCCTTCCCCTTTCCCCTTTCTCCCTTCCATACTAAACCTGTTTTCCACATTTTATTAATTCACAAAATACCTTAAACTAAAAATATTGACAAAGCTAGAATCTAGTTACAAGTGCCCTGTAATTTTCTTCTGAAACTTTTTTATATTAATTAATTAATTTGCATTCATTCCCTCAGCATCATCACAGCATATAAAATGTGATTTCCCATCCAGAATATACTGCATAGTGGCTTAACCATACATGTTATTGTCAATATTTTTTATTTCTAGTTTCATTCATATATATATATATATATATATATATACACACACACACACACACACACACACACACACATACATATATATAAACCCTTATTTCTTACCCTTTATATGGGATATTCTCAGATTTAAACTACATATTTCCCCTTACTATGTTTTTACTTCAACATTTAGATTTCTCAAAATTGAATTTTATTGGTTTTATGTAATATAGTTAGTGCTCCAAACCAATTATAGCTTTTAGGAAGGATGTTGGTCTAAAACTCAGACACTATGTCAGTAAATGACTTCAAAAGAAGAAAGTCACTGAGCTGTTATAACATCTTTTCCCATTAAAAGCATACTGCTGGTTCATAATTAAATTACTTTACACTTGTCAAGTTGTTCCTTTTATAAAACTATTTCTAATATCTCCCCATAAATGATGTTAAGCTGGCAACTGGTTACTCTAGTTTATATTCTGATACAGAATCAAAGTCTTTTAAAATGTTCAGACCTTAGATATTTAGAGGGATGAGATATTTTGGGTTATTTGGGATTAGAGCCACAAGGACATGTCTTATTCACTATCCTTGACTCCCTAAAACACAACAAAGTACTCGAGATATAGTGGATGCATACTAAGCACTTGCTTCCCCATGTCATCTTCTAGCTTTTATGGTTACTGAGGTGAAACTTTAAGATTTACTTTAAATTCAATGTTAGACTGGCCTTTGAGTCTTGGAATGCCTTCTACATCTTTCCACTGGCCTTGCATTTAGCTCTATAATTCCAATAGTCATCACACGGTTCCCTCAAATAGGAGGGGTGGACTCTTTAAACATGTTATCTCATTTTATCCTCCCAGCAGTGCTTAGAGATAAATCCCTTTATCGCTTTTTACAGATGAGGAAACCACAGACAACTGAAGGAACTGGCCTGATTTGACTGAAATAGAAAGCAGAGACCAGGATCTGAGTACAGTTGACTGACTCTTAATGCTCATGTTCTTTTCCTTTACGTCATTCTGCTCATTCTCCCAGTTTGTCTTCAGCATCTTCTACTTTAAAAGTCTTATTTCTAAATCTCTAATATTACAATACCAGCCTCAATATGTTCCTTTCTCCAATTTCTCTATCTAAATCTATCCAACCTCTCTCTTGAGCTCTTTCTCCATGTAAACAGTAGATCGTCCTTCTGCCTAGCCAACCTCTGGCAGCTGTCCCCTCTTCCTGTCTATTTCCACTTCCACCCAACAGCCCCACTGCCTTTCCTACTGGTCAGTGGGTCTACTCTCCACCTACTTGTGCAGTACACAAAACCGGTGGTAAGAAACTTCCAAAGCTGGATAAAGAAGCCAGGCTGCTCTCTAGTGAAAGTTAAAATATTACTCAAGATTTAAATAGTTACTGAAGATGATGAGAGAATGAGCACAGGACTGTGAGTGATGTCTGTCTATTGAATAGGCCATTTGTGCTTTGTAAGATGGTCAGGTACATCTGGAAAAGCAAAATTGAGCTGAACTATGGAAGATGAGAGGACCCAAATAAGCAGACAAGAGTGTCAAGGGGCAAGCCACTCAGGGGAAATAGCACGAGGAAACATACAGGGTCCACGTGAACATGGTGGGTTCAAAGGATAGGGAAGAGCTTGTTTGTAAAGAGCTTCAGGGTCTTACTATCAAAGACTACACATTCTTTTGAAGAATAGCTAAGGGCCTTGAGGTTGCAAGACAATGTTCTGTTTCATTCCTTTTATTCTTCAGTTCAATCATTTCTCTGCAGATTGTTTAGAACACTGCTTTACCATTTTAGAGGACAGATAAATTTAGAAGCTATGATTTAAGCACTGACTTGGATATTTATCTGGCCCTATAGGAATGTACCTTGCATTTTCATAATAATAATAATTAATGTTCCTCCAATTATCTATATTTTCAGCCTCGCCTCTGCTAACTCTATTTTAGCAATGACTGAATTGTATATACTGAAATCAAGTTCTTCTTTGTTTTTTCTTTTTTTGGTAATAAATTCAGCTGTAGCCTGAATAGCTTGCCTGAGTATTCTGACTATAACTCTGACCTTACTTCATTTTCAAGACTGTCAAAAGTAATTAGGGACAGAGAGATTTTTTTCCCGCTCAGCCTCTGGAAATGCAAAGATACTGAGAAGGAATCTCAAGTGTCATTAACATCACCTTTTTTGCCTGCTTTTTATATCACTCTGTAAAATAGTCAATTTCACAGCCAGCAAGGTCTATTATGGGAGCTGTCCTTCCTCTGGAGCATCAGATTGCCTCTCTATTAGGAAGCAAGAAATTGGTGCCCATCTTTGGGAAGTAACATGGGTTTTGTTGTCACAATGGCCTGCCGTTGATGGCTGTATGACATCGGGCCATTTACTTAACCTTACTGGCCTTAGTTTCTTCATTAGAAATGAATTACTTGTAGAGATTCTGTGAGGATTCCATAAAATAACGTGTAGGGCAGCTTGCAAAACAATCAGCATAGCTGATTGCTCATATGGGTCGTCGGAAAAGTCATGGTGAATTTTTCTATGGCTTTCTATACAAAAGTGTGTCATGACTTTTTCGACCACCCAATATAACTTTATATATAATACACATCCTTCCATAAAATGGGTGAAAATTATATTATAGAAAGACTTTTTTTCCCAGGAATAACATGACCAGGAGTAGCAATATTTGGGAATGAATAGAGGTGAGACGTAGATGTCAGAGGTGAAGGGGATAAGTTACTCTCAGGAACTACATGTCATTTACCAGTAACTAAAGTCACAGTGTTTAAAAAAAAATTATACATATATAGATATAGATACAGATATAGATATAGATAAAATATCCTATTCAGGAGGGCCTGGGTTTGGTTCTCTGGCCAACCTGAATACACTGGGCACAGTTGCTTGTGGCTGTAATCCTAAATAATGGGGAGGCTGGGCAGGAAGGTGGCTACCCAGTAAGACCCTGTTAACATGACCTATTTCTGTCTTCTCTCCCTCTCTTTCTATCTGGTTTTTCCCCTCTCTCTTTCATAAATGAATTTTTTTTTCTGTAATGATTTAAATCTTACAGAAAAGTTGCAAGACTGCACTCAGGTAGTCAATCAGGTAAGGGTAAAAGATAAAGGAGAAGATTGAGGACAGAGACAATCTGTCAATTCATAGCTTTGCCAAGAGCTATTGTCTCTTACCAGACTTCTCTTCAATTAGTGGAGAAATGACTGCATTCGCAAGCCACTCTTGGCTCTGAGAATCTAGCAATGTGTGCTCGCTCAGCTAGGCTGCAAGATAATCCAGCCTCTTATGATTTAAGATGGGCTTTGTTTTAAGCTCAAATCCTTTTTTGTTACAAAGGACTTAGTAACAAAACTATTCTTCATTGTAAAACCTAACCAGCGGGTTTAACCTCAGGCTAACTCAATTAACTATTATTTTTTGGCATTCATTCTTATAAGAAAAAAAAATCAAATGAAGAGAAGAAAGCTTAAATTATTCTGAATGTCATTGGATTACAAGGATTCTTTATCTGAGAGACATGATCTGGTGGAGCCCTGTAATTAAACACAGAAAGTTCTGGTGATTGATTATCACTCTATTTAAGATAATTGGTTAAAATGGAGCCATGTGGTACTTAAAGAGGAGTGTCCAGTTTTGGCAGCATCAGATGAGACATCTCACAGTCGGTGGGAAAGCACATTGTTAAAGCAAGGTTGGCCAAGATGGGCAAATACCATTTGTCAGGGCAAATTGATGGTCACCAGGTTTAACAGAGCAGGGTAAGGAAACCCCAGGGTCTTAGGAGGGTTTTGGGACCATGGTTGTTCTGATGAAGGTAGACATCCAGACAGATTGACTGAGTCACATGCCCTTATATTCTTCCTGCCCCATAATTACCTTTATTTTATTCCTGCATTGAAAAACCCTAGGAAGCTAAAGGTACACTTCCAGTTTGTCTGGCTTTACCATCACAATTCTGGGATTATCTTTTCTCCTGTCTGAAAACATTGTTGAATGGGAGCAGGGGGGGAGTCCTATCTTCTAGGCTGATTCGAACCTGGTTAGGGTCTGCAGATTTCTGGATTGGATTAAATGCCACATGCACCCGCAAAAATAGGGTGAGGTAATCAGGCATGCTGTCATCTTCTGTGATCTCCAAACTTTCCCCAATTTGTCTAAAATATTAGAAGAGCCAAGACCGTGATGAAAAAAACTGAAAAATACGCTTCATTTATAAGACATGATGAAGGATCAGCACAAGCATATACACATGCTAGTGTGCAGTTCAATCTTTTTGAATTTAAATCCTCTAAAGTTACATTTAGAAACACAAATTCTCAAGCCCCACCACAGACCTACTAAATCAGAGTATCTACTGTGTGTGTTAGTGACTCTAAGGGCATTCTGATGAACACATAAGTTGGGGAATTTCTATGTTAAATCAACTCTGAATGCTAGGAACCATTCCCCACAAGGATTTCCTGCTTTTGTTTTATTTACCTGGGAAATTAAAGTCACTGTGGGATTAGCGTTAGTTTTTATACCTTGGGAGGTTGAAGACTCAGATGTTTATTTCATGTAGAAATTAGAAAACTCACATTCTTGTTTTGATGACTTCGAGGAGAAAAAAGGTTATAACCTGAGAAGTTTACGATTATCCTTTTCTATTCTCTAGGATTTTAAGTCCCTCTAATTTAAAACTCCAAAATTTCAAGTCCTATATCCATGGCTTGCCCTTTGGGTGAATGGGAGGACAGCCTCTCTTTAACTCTTGGCGCATGTGGGCTGTTTTGTTTGCGTACCACCACAGAACAAAGAATACACACAACGATCAAGGGTTCAAAGAAATTGTGCTGATGTGTGGAGGTAAAACTTTCATTCTCATAATAATTGCTTCTATTAGAATATTTCTTATTTGGGAGATTATGCTCTGTTTTGGGTAGCTGAGATCCTGGGGGGGTGGGGGGGATATCTAAAGGAGGCAGGACTGTAAAGGTCTTTGCATGATACCAAAGGAAGAAAACATGGTGTGCCAGAGAGAAAGCAAAGAAAAGAGGAAGAAGTAGAGGTGGATTGTGATGAATATGGAATGCATTAATACGGAATATGTAAGTCACTTAGAGGCATGTCTGGCACAGAGGAAGTGTTATATAGGTGTTGGCTACTGCTAGCAAACCTGTAGGCTAGTTTGGATACATGGGGAACTTGTAATCCATATTATTGGAGCTTTGCCTTTTTATTCTGTAATGCTCCCAGCTACCTTAGAAATCTACCCCACTTGCCTGGCATCCCAACTGGAGTGGAAAGATTAGATATCTGCTATGTATCACCCTGTAGCTGGAACCCAACCTCATGGCTCAGGTCCCTGTCCCGTCCCTGTTCGGGCACCACTTGTCCCGACCTGGTTCGGGTGCCACATGTCCCAACCCGGGGGGACAGTCGAACAGGTTTCCTGAGGGAAGGAGTGAGAGCCGGAACAAGCGGGCACAGTGTCACAGCACGGAGACGACACAGTGTTACAACTCTTTAGGGTCACGTCGTCTGTTGTGAGCAGCACGGAGACGATGCGGTGTCACAGCTCTTCAGGGTCGTCTGGAGACGATGTAGTGTTACAACTCTTCAGGGTCATCTGGAGACTGTGCGGTGTTTCAACTCTTCAGGCTCTCCAGGGTCGTCTTCTTCCTGGTCTTCTGTGTCGTCTTCATTGTCTTCCTGGTCATCTGGCTATTGTGGGCCAGGCATGGTGGTTATATACACGTTGGTGGATCGTAAAAGGTGGGTTATGATTGGTTGTAAACAGTGGACCGTGATTGGTTGTAAATGGTGGGCCGTGATTGGTTGTAAACGGTGGGTTACGACTGGTTGCTTTCGGACGAATCATGAGGTGCCGGATATGCAAATCTGAGGGATTCTAGTGGCCAATCATGGCAATTGTTTGCTCTCTGAGAAACCTCGGCAGACTCGCTGGTGGGCAGCCTTCCACAGGTCCCTGTGTCCTGACCCTGATAACCATCTGCTCAGTGTTCAGTCACCAACTTTACTGTTCTGATCCTCAGGATCAAAGTCTCTGCCTTCAGACTCCAGATTCTTACAGGATTTCCTAAACCCGGTGCCATTTTACGTTTCTTCTATTCCACTTGAGCTGCTTTCCCAGACTTGGAACTTCCCTGACTGGACTTGTGTAGGCCTCATGTTCTTGTTTCTACCTGCCCTTAGCCTTCCACATTGACCTACTGTAGCTCACCTCTGACTAAGCCATGGCTAGAGTGTTGGTCTTGAGAAGAAAGGCTGGTTCATTCTGATTACTTTAGTTGTATAGTTTAGGACTTTTAATCCTAGGTAAAGAACTTTCTTCCGCTTTCCACCTCCACATAATACTTTATTACCACTTCCTAACACACACACACACCATTAGATAAACACCAAGGAAATGAGATAGTGACAAAATGAACTATGGAAGGATGGGGAATTTTAAAATATGAGAAATGCAAAACTGTGCACAGAAGGAGAGTGCAAAATCTGTAGCTTTAGTGCCTAAAGAAGTAATAACTGAATTTATGTGCAGTAGCAAAGCTATGGCAGTTAAGAATAGATCCCTGAATGCACTATTACCTCAAGTATTAGACCCCAAAGATTATGAACAACATTGGTGAAGGGAAAAGCAGTAAGACTGAACTTTGAAAGCTAGACATGCACAGTAACATTTATATTTCAATTTGTAAGGGTATAAAGCAATGTCCCCTACATAAGATCCCAAGCATCTATTTTCACCTCCACCTTCTCAAACAGACCGTTTGCTATTTGAAAGAAAGAATTATGTCTTTCCAATTTGGTCTCTATGCCCAGCTTATAGCAGGCTTTTTATTTCACAAAATGGACAAAGCTAGAGTTACAAAAGGTGCTGAATTTCTTTTCATTAACATTCCTTAATGCATGTTACCTGTGTGGAAATAAACATTGTCACTGATCCCACAGAACAAAAGTTAGGATTGAACAGTGTTGAAACACAAAGGCAAGATGTGTTCATCTGGAAGATATTTTAGATTGCCTGTTTGTCCATCTGTTTTGGTTGGCATAGAGGGTGTCAAGAAAAAGTTGGACAACATGAAGAAAACATGGTGTCAGAGCAAGATAAATAAAAAAGATGGTTACTTTTCCATCCTGTTCTTTCGTAATGTTTCTACCTTGCAAAATAACTGAGCTGCCTATTGTCCTCATCAGGATCCCCTCTCATTACCCTCCTTGAGAAATAAACCTTTAAAAATCACTCTGTAGCCCCAAATTGTGACTCTAAATAAATCACTACAAATAAGCCAACAGTAAAAGGGTCAGAAATGAGCAATCCACCTATGGGCACACTTGACTTCTCTCCTTCTCTTGAGCTTCATCAAGTCTCCATCGTCTTTCCATCATGATTCTCTTTGCTAGAATCTTCGCCATGGCTAGGGAGAGAATGAATTGGGTGTAGGGCTTTCATAGCAGAGCCATTGGCAGTCTAATTTGAGGGAAGGTTGAAAAATAGTCAACATGGAGAACAGCCCTTCTTCAAGAGACAGACAGCTCCATGGCTCCTGCAATCTAGCCATTTTGGGAGAAAGGAAGATGTCCCACCAATAACTGGGCCTCCAGCACACAAAACTCATGTGATTGAACTTCCAATTTGGGAAGAAACCGACCATCCACCAGATGACTAGAAATCGCTGCAGGACCACAAGAAATATGGGGAAGCAGGAAAATACCTCTCCCACAAGGGAAAAGGATAGCTCCTCTTCATCCACACATGGTTCAGTGGAAATCATGGAAATATCTGATAAAGAATTCAGAACATTCATAATGGCAAAGCTAACAGAGATGGAAGAGAAGAGAGACAAGGAACTGCTGAAGAGGAAGGAGAAAGGAGTTCAAGAGTTCCAGGAGGTGAGGAAATTCATGCAAGATCTAAAAGAGGAGTTTCACACTTTACAAAAGAATCAGATGGAACTGTTAGAGATGAAGGCTATAATACAAGAAGCCAAAACTTCCCTTGAAAGTATTAAAAGAAGACTAGATCATACAGAAAATATAATCTCTAATGTAGAAGAGAAAATGGCTGGCCTAGAAAAATCCACCATAAAGACTGAGAAAATGGCCCAAAAATTTGAGAATAATATGCAAGAAGTACTAGATACAATTAAACGTCCAAACATCCGGATAATAGGCATCCCAGAGGGTGAAGAGACTCATAAGGGCATTGATAATCTATTCCATGAAATCCTGCAAGAAAACTTTCCAAACCTGGAGAGGCACTCAAAGATTCAGTCCCAAGAAATACAGAGGACCCCAGATAGAATCAACCCAAGAAGATCTTCTCCAAGACACATTATAGCCAGATTGACCAAAACCACAGACAAAGACAAGATACTAAGACTGGCAAGAGAAAAAAGGCAAGTTACCTACAAAGGGTATCCCATCAGACTAACAGCAGACCTCTCATCAGAAACAATGCAAGCGAGGAGAGAATGGGAAAATATCTTCAAAGTATTAAGGGAAAAGCAATTTCAGCCGAGAATTCTGTACCCAGCAAGGTTATTGTTCATTTGGGAAGAAAAGACACAAACTTTCCCAGATAAACAAAACCTGAAAGAATTTACCAGCACCAGACCAGATCTCCAAGAAGTTCTTAAGGGAGTGCTATGTCAGTAAAATTAAATGCAGACACACAGAAATAACAGTTCAAAATCTAAGAAAATGGGCAACTTAATTGTAGGGACAAAGTCTGGAGTTGAGTATTATATCCCAGAGTTCAATCTGGAAGATCGTACCTCAACGGAAACAGAAGAAAGATTAAGTACATGAGTGTGAACTGATGAAATGGCATTCTGTGACTTGACTAAGATATTGCTGCTTTTCTTCTAAGCTTTGTTGTTCGGTTTTAAGGATTTTTATCCTGTCTTGAGCTGTCAATAGATTCATGTACCTACTATTTGAACAAAATACTAACGTGTTTCTAGGCTCCAAGTTTCAAGGAAATATCCTTACCAGTTCAAAACTGCCTTTCTTGAAACCACCAGATGAACTTGCTATTGAAAGTAGTTAGATTACTTATGATATGGTGTGGTCAAAAAATGTTTGGGGAAAAGGAATTGAAGACAACTGTAGACAGCAGAAATAGTGTAACAAGAGAGTGGAATAGGGCAGAGGGTCAGACATGGGGTAAAAAACATATATATATGAAAGTAGTAATGGAATTTCATGGATGATAACATGCATGATTAAGCCACTATGCAGTTTACTCTGGAGGGGAAACCACATTTAGTAGGTTGTGATGATGCTCAGGGAATGAATGTAAATTTTTAAAAAAAATTTTCAGAAAAAAAAATACTAAAACTGTCACCAAAATTTAAAGAAAAAACTGTATTTGATGACCACAGTAAGCTATATAGCCCCAGCTAGGTACTATTTTATAGTATGTTCATTCTACTCACTGAGGTTTCTGCCTAAAGTCAGACATGGGTTCTTGTGTATGTATATATCAGCTGTGCTTGCTATTGCAAATATTTAGACAAATTAAGTTCATTAGCAAATCAATTAAATGGGGGGGAAAGGCATAGAAAGCAATCATGGATACCAGAGACAATGGGAGGAGGGTTGGACAGGGCAGAGGGTTAGGGATAGGGAATCAAGGCTGGCAAAACAAAACAAAACAAAACAAAAAAGATGCAAAATATACAAGACATAAGAAATGAAAAATTGTTTGTTGATAACATGTATGGTGATGTGCTTGATTGAGCCAACAGACAGTGTATTTTGGATGAAAAATTCATTTTGTATACTGTAATTATGTATAGCATATTAATGTTAAAAAAAGAAAAATAAATTAATAAAAAAAGAAAAATAGTCAACATGAGTTGGTTGCGGTATTTATTTATTTTGTAAGCAGGTTTAAATTATTAATGCTTCTTCCATACTATGGAATTTAAATTTGGCCATCGAAAGGGAAATATTACATAAGTGAGTTTTCCGTCCTAGAGTGGTAAATGAGGACAAATACTCAAAAGCAAAAGGAGGGTTATTTTATGGGGATAGAGTGAATTAATTTTAACTGCATATATAATATGTATGCAAATATAACACATAAATAATTCCTTGAGCCTTCTATTGGCTTTTTATAATTTATAAGTACAATTTTAATACCTACACATGAAATTTAAATGATCCAAAAATAAAGTAGTTGACTTTTGAGCCAAATAAATCCCCTGCCATTAGTACACAGTAAGTTGTATGCTGTTAAATGCTAATTATTCATCTGGGCAACACAAGCCAAGCAGAATGGAGAGTTAAGGAGGACAGGAACAATAAGCCTTGAGTCAGGCAAAGCTGCTTCACCAAATTACCTGGCAATGAATTCTTTTTTTTTTTTTTTTTTTTTTTTTGGAGAGGTTTTTTTCGCTATAGGGCACTTGCGCTCGCCAGACAGAGAGAGACAGAGAGACAGAAAGCGAGAAATCACCCCCCAGGGGGGATGGCCACGCCGCAATTCCTTCTCCTCCATTCTCCTCTGGGATCTTGGGCACACACGCACACGCGCCCGGCATGAGTTTTAAGCCACTGGGTCCGGGACACGAACCGCGGTCGACTACATGGGAGTCCAGCAACATAGCCATTACGCTAACTGCTGGTCCCCCTGGCAATGAATTCTCAGTGCTACTTTGCCTATCTCAGCATTGTCCTGAGATGCCACACTGGTTGTACAACCTGAAGACAAATCAGAGGTTATATGTGAATAAAGATGCATGTATTTTTTAAATCTTTGAACCACATGCATTACTTGCTTTTTCACATACAGGAAATCATAAAAATTATGGTTGGAGACTCTACTCCTGGATAACCCCTGTGGGTTTCAAAACAAATATGTGCATTTTTAATAATAATAAGTTTAGCATTGATCAAATTCTAATTATGTGCCAAGCACTAGTCTAAGCACTTTATGTATATTTACTCATTTAATTCTTTTGTTCGTTTTTTTAGAAATATTTTTGCTATAGGGCACATGTGCTCACTAAAGACACAGAGTCAGAAAGCCAAGAAATCAACCCCAAATGAGGGATGGCCATGCTGCAATCCCTTCTCCATTCTTCTCTTGAGATTTGGGACATGCACGCATGCACATGCACCCAGCGTGAGTTTCAAGTCACCAGGTTCAGGACTCAAACTGCAGTCAGCCATGTGGGAATCCAGTAACGTAACCATTACACCATCTGCTGGTCCTACTAATTTAAGTCTCAAGACAGCATTATGGGGACCAGCAGTTAACATAATGGCTATGTCGCTGAACTCCCATGTAGCCGACCGCGGTTCGAGTCCCAGACCTGGTGGCTTAAACTCACACCGGGTGCATGTGTGTGTATGCCCAAGATCCCAAGAAGAGAATGGAGGAGAAGAGATTGTGGCATGGCCATCCCCCCTGGGGGGTGATTTCTCGCTTTCTATCTCTCTGTCTTTCTGGTGAGCACATGCGTCCTATAGCAAAAACCTCTCAAGGAAAATAAAAAGACAGCATTATGAAATAAAAGTTATTGTGACCACACTGTGGCACAGCAGTCCTTCCCATGTGGGAAGGTCCTGGGTTCATGTCCTGAGACCTTCTTGTTTCCCTGGGTGCACACACACACACCTGTGATCTGGGCTGACTTAGGCAGGGGATGGATTGCAGTGTGAGGACTCTATTAGGGGTACCAGTCTCTCTGTCTTGTTCTCTGTCTTTGCCTCATAGAAGAAATTTTTTTAAAAAAACATCTTGTTTCATTGATGTTAAAACTGAGGAATGTGGAGGTGATGCAGCTATTAATAGAGCAAGGATTTGTTTCTAGAAACTTCAAGCTCTATGGCTTGTGCTCTAAACTACTAGCGGACTGAATACACCAAAAGTTATTAAATAAAGCTTTCTTTCTGGCTTTCCCCCCAAAGGTTAGCAGATTTTTTCTCTTGCCAGAAAAATAAAAACACATGCCTATACCAATGCACTAAATCAATAATTTGTAAGTGTGCCATACACACACACACACACACACACACACTCTCACACAACACACATGACACACACTACTGCACTAGAAACCCTCTACTTGGTAGTTCTCAAGTTTTTGCTACTATCTGGCCCACGATGTTCCTGGACCAAGAATCTAGAGATTGCCTAGTTCTCCATTCTGCAGGCTCTTGAGGGGAACTGGGTCAGTGGGGAGGAGGCATTCATTCCTTAGCCGAATCATCCAGGAGCCAATATAAAACAGAAGGCACACAGGATGGGTTTGCCTGAGAAGAATTTAAGGCAGGACCGAGAAAACCAACAAGGGAGAGTGAAGCCTCAGAGACCAGCACAGCAGGAAGCTGTAATTACCTCAAGGCTTGAAGGAACAAAGCGAGAGGATGTTACTGGAGTCTCTTGAGAGCAAGGTCTCTGGACAGAAACAACAGCCCTAGGTGGATGCTAAGTGCAAAGAAGTCTCAGGGAGGTAGGGGAATAACACCCTCATGTCTCTTTCCCCCTACCCTTCAGTGCCCTGGCAGTTCCTCCCATTGGCTAATCCAGCCAGAGACTAAAGGGTAAGAAGGTCCAACAGATGTTGCTCATAGGGGTCAGTCTCCCTGGCGTAGAGGAGGATGGAGGTAAGCAATGAGTGGATGAGGGCAGGACATGGCAAGTGAAGAAAAAGAAGCCTATGGAGGCCCCAGATGATGAGGAGGACTAAGAAATTCCAGCAATGTGGAGACATTCAACCCACCTGGAGGAGTTCAGCCCCATTGGCACCCTGTCCACTGAGGTACTGTAGATTCTACCACATTGAGAAGCTAAGAGGCTCTGCCAGCAGTGTAGAGAGATTCCTTTTGGCAGTGCCCTGCTGTGTAGCCTGCATTTCCTCTGCTCCACTATGGGACCACCTTCTTCCATCTATTTCCTTTTCTCCTCAGCTCGGTGAACATTTTTCATCCTGTGACTATTTCTCTCATTCTTTTTCGGTTTATGGGTTTAAAGTGTTATCATTGAATATATAGATATAGATATGTTTTAATACTCTTCAGGAAGAAGAGGATTAAATTTATAAGGCCAAACCACTTAATTTAATTAGAAATTTAATAGACCCTTAAGTTTTAAAATATTGGTCTTTTTTTGAATTATGTATTCTAGTCATCTGAATTAGATATTTTCAAGCTTGTTATAGTTTTTAAATAAAGAAAACATTAATGTTTGTATATTAAATTAGTTGTCAGTAATCATACTAAATTTTCTTATTACTTGTTGTTACATTTTGGTGGAAGTATTGCAAATGTATTTTTTATATTCAAACAAATAAGGCTTAGATATTAAGGCTACATGCTTCATCTCAGCAGATATTCTTAGTACATTTTTCTCACTTAACTTCTTTGACTAATACTCCCAGAATGTTAAATAAGTTTTGATAGCATCCATGTCTTATTTGTAAAATGGAAACATTTATGTTTTTCACCTTTAAACATAACAAATTATATTCTATATGTTATTATTCTACTTTGTAACTCATATACTATCTATTCCTTTATGCTAAATTTTTTATTGTAATTTCTGATCACAGTGTGCATCTGTAATTCTTGTACATCTTTTGATGTTTTCCTCCCTGCTGGGAGCACATACATGCGAGAGAGAGAGAGAGAGAGAGAGAGAGAGAGAGAGAGAAAACTCTTTCCAAGGTCACACCACAATCCATTTTTCTCCATCCCATCAGAATTTTGGGCATGGACTGGTGTGTTTTCTCAAACCACAGGGATAGGATTTGAACCACAGCTGGCATGTGAAATCTGACTAGCACTTAACCACTGCATTATGGGGCCAGCCCCATTGCACATCTTTGTGGGGAACAGTTCAGTTTTTAAAAGCATGTATATGGTGTATGATAATCAAATTAAAGGTATAAATATATTTGCCATCTTCAACATTTTACATTAAGATATGTTGTGCACATTCGAGCTCTATTCTACTGGGCTTTTGAGGCAAGTATATATTGAATTGTCAATAACATTTTTTACTGTACTATGGTACAGTGTTTGGAATCTATCCCACTTGTTAACATACACTCTTGAGTCTATCAATTTCTCTTGAAATCATCAACTCCCATCCTGTGCATCTTATAGTATCTAACCTTACTCCCTACTTCTATGCTATTGAGTTCTTTAGCTTTTGCTAGTGGGTGAAGACACTGGGTATAAGCTAAGCAGGGACATACAAAATTTGTCTTTTAGCTTGGTTTATTTCACTTGACAATAATTTTTTTTAAAGAGGTCTTTGCCTTATGGCGTGTGTACTCGCTGGAAAGAGAGACAGACAGAGACAGTGAGAAGGAAAGTCAGAAATCACTTCCCAGGAGGGATCCCATGCCATGCTGCAATCCCTTCCCCACCATTCTTTTCCTGGGATATTTAGCGGGCACACACACACACACACACCTGGTGTGATATTTCAAGCCACCAGGTCCAGGGATTGAATCATAGCTGGCCTTGTGAGTCCAGTGATGTAACCACTACATTATCTGGTGGTCCCATGACAATAATTATTATGACTGAGCAGTGTTTCATTGAGTATATATGCCACATATTCTTTATCCATCCATCAATTGTTGCACACATAGATTGATTCTATGTCTTAGCTACTGTGAATAGTGCTGCAACGATCATAGATGTGCAACTGTCTCTCTGACAGAGTGATTTCCTGTCTTTTGGTACATATCCAATTGTGGGATTGTTTGGTTGAAAAATAGTTCTATTTTTGGGGACCAGCAGATGGCATAATGGTTATGTCTCTGGATCTCAACATAGTCAATCACAGTTGGAGTCCTGCCCAGCTACTTAAAACTCATGCTGGGCTCATGTAAGTGTCCAAGATCCAGAGAGTAGAATGGAGGAGAAGGGATTACAGCATGGCCATACCTACTGGGGTGATTTCTCACTTTCTGTCTCTCTGGCGAGCACAAGTGCCCCATAGCAAAAGTCTCTCTCTCTCTAAAAAAAAAAAAAGGGAGAAGAAAGATAATTCTATTTTTATATTTTCAAGAAATCTCCATATTGTTTTTCACAGTGACTATACTAGTTTACATTCCCATCAGAAGTGAAGTAGGTTCCCCTTTCTCTTTAACCTCTTTGACACTTGCTATTTTTTAAAAATTATTATTATTTTTAATGGTAGCCATTCTGACTGGGATTAGATGATAATTTGTTATGGTTTTGATTTACATTTTCCTTTGATAAGAAATGTTGAACTTTTTCATATGCTTCCATTTGTATGTTTTTTTTAATTTATTTTTGTATATACTTTCAATCATATTGTTTGGCTTACAATGAGACCATTTCGATATGTGAACATTTCTCCCCAGACCCGTTGATCGAAATATCTTCAACAGATAACACCACACCTCCCCATCCCGTCAATGCTCTACCTCTGTATCCCTTCTCCAAATGTCTTTCGTTGGGCCCCACTCCTCCACATACACCTCATCTGACATTCACACCCATCTCTTGTGTTTGTTCAACTGTTAGTCAATCAGTTTCAGACATAGAATGCAGACAAACGGTATATGTTAAGTGGGGACATACAATGTCTCTCCTTCATAGCCTGGCTTGCCTCACTCAGCAGTACATCTTCCATATTCTTCCACTTTCTGTCAAAAGCCAGGGCTCTGTTGGTTTTTATGGCTGAGTAGTATTCCATAGAGTATATGTGTCACAGTTTTTCAATCCATTCCTCCATACGGGGGCATCTGGGTTGGTTCCATGACTTAGCAATTGTGAATAGTGCCACAATAAACATCGATGAGCAAGCGCCTTTCCAATGAAGAATTCTTCTGTCCTTTGGGTAGATACCGAGGAGTGGGATCTCTGGATCATATGGCAGATCTATCTGTAGATTTTTGAGGAATCTCCAAATTATTCTCCACAGTGGTTGGACCAATCTACATTCCCACCAGCAGTGTAAAAGAGTTCCCCTTTCACCACACCCCCGCCAACACTTATCATTTTTTGTTTTTTTAATATTAGACAATCTGACTGGGGTTAGGTGGTACCTCATTGTTGTTTTTATCTGCATTTCCCTTACGATGAGGGTGGTTGAACATTTTTTCATATGCCTTTTGGCCATTCGTATGTCATCTTTAGAGAGTGTTTTCTTCATCTCCTTCTCCCATCTTTTAATAGGGTTGATCATCTTTTTTCCAAACACCTTTTTTAGTTCCTTGTGTATTCTGGTTATCAGTCCCTTATCTGATGCAACATTTACAAAAATATTTTCCCATTCTGAGGGCTGTCGATTCACACTAACTACTGTGTCTTTGGCCATGCAGAAACTTCTTAGTCTGATGTAATCCCACTTGTCTATTTTGTGGACGATGGACTCTGCTTTGAGGGTCTTCTTTAGGAAGTCTTTCCCTACACCAATGTCTCCCAGAGTTTCCCCAGCATTCTCCAGGAGCAGCTTTATAGTTTGAGGTCTTAGATTTAGATCCTTGATCCACCTTGACTTGATTCTTGTCAAAGGAGAGAGGTAGGGGTTCAGATTCATCTTTCTGCAAGTGGAAGTCCAATTTCTCCAGCACCACTTGCTGAAGAGGCTTTCATTTTCCCACTGGATTGACTGGTACCCCTTGTCAAAGATCAGTTGACTGTATGTTTGGGCACTTATTTCTGGGGACTCTATTTTCCATTGGTCCACATGTCTGTTTCTGTGCCAATACCATGCTGTCTTTATTACCACAGCTTTGTAATATATTTTTGGATCGGGGATTGAGATGCCACCCACTCCATTCTTCTTGTGTAGAATTGCTTTGGCAATACGGGGTCTTTTATGATTCCAGACAAATTTTAAGATTGTCTTTTCTAGGTCTGTGAAGAATGTGTCTGGTACTTTGATTGGCATTGCATTAAATAGGTAGATTAATTTGGGTAGAATTGCCATTTTGATTATATTAGCTCTTCCAATCCATGAACGTGGGATGTCCTTCCATTTTTTTTGTGTCATTTTCAATTTCTTTCTTTTTTTTTTTTACAGAGTTTTTTTTTATTATATATATATTTTTTTATTATCATCATATTCTTCTTTATTTTACATTGAATTACATATAACTTTACAGTATATTACATTGCTTTTTCAAAAGGGAATGCCATGCATTTCAGTCAGTACAGAGACATTAATCTCCCCACTTTAACATTCAATATCTTTTCTATGTTTTCCCCAATCATTATTATTATTATTCTAATTATTTTTTAAAACAGTCAATTGCTATTTCTCATTTTGCTTGTACAAATACTTTGCCTGTCATGAAATACTTCTCAGACAAATCCAGTTGAGAATACTATACATGTCAACATCAACAGTTAATAAGCCATATCTGTTTCTCACTAATGTCCTGCCTATCTATTGTTCACTTGTTATCTTTCTCTATTCTCTTCTCTTCACTTCCCCCATTCCACACTGTCCTATTCTCGTTAAGTACCTTCACTGCTTTTATGTCCTCCAATTTTTTGCTCTCTATTATAGAGTGCTGATAGTCAGTATATATTGAGTGGATACATACAATATCTTTCTTTCATAGCCTGGCTTACTTCACTCAGCAATATATCCTCCGTATCTGACCACTTTCTATCAAATTCCAGGGTCTTGTTATTTTTTATGGCTGAGTAGTATTCCATAGAGTATATATACCACACTTTTCCAATCCATTCATCAGTTTGTGGACATTTAGGTTGGTTCCATGTCTTGGCAATTGTGAATAATGCTGCAATAAACATTGATGTGCAAGCACTTTTCTGACTGAGCGTTCTCCTGTCTTTTGGGTAAATACCCAGAAGTGGGATTGCTGGATCAAATGGTAGTTCTATTTGTAGATCTTTGAGGAACCTCCATATTGTTCTCCACAGTGGTTGAACTAGTTTACATTCCCACCAACAGTGTAGGAGGGTTCCCTTTTCACCACATCCCCGCCAACACTTATCACTTTTTATATTCTTAATCTTTGCCATTCTGACAGGGGTTAGGTGGTATCTCATTGTAGTTTTTATCTGCATCTCCCTTATGATGAGGGATGTTGAGCATTTTCTCATATGCTTTTTGGCTGTTCATATGTCTTCCTTAGAGAGACTTTTGTTCAGCTCATTTTCCCATCTTTTAATTGGGTTCATCATTTTTTTTCGCATAAGGCACTTGAGTTCCCTATGTATTCTGGTTATCAGTCCCTTGTCTGAGGTATATTTAACAAAAATATTTTCCCATTCTGAGGGTTGTCGGTTCACACTTGTTACTGTGTCCTTTGCTGTGCAGAAACTTCTTAGTCTAATATAGTCCCACTTGTCTATTTTAGGGATTATTGCCTGTGCTTTGGGAGTCTTATTTAAGAAGTCTTTGCCTACTCCAATGTCGCCCAGAGTTTCCCCAGCGTTTTCCACCAGTAGTTTTATTGTTTGAGGTCTTAGGTTCAGATCTTTGATCCATTTTGAGTTGACTGTTGTTAATGGTGAAAGATGGGGGTTCAGTTTCATCTTTCTGCAGGTGGATACCCAGTTTTTCCAGCACCATTTACTAAAGATGTTTTCCTTTTCCCAATGGATTGACTGATATCCTTTGTCAAAGATCAGTTGGCTGTAAGCTTTGGGGGTTATTTCTGGGGTCTCTATTCTCTTCCATTGGTCCACTTGTCTGTTTTTATGCCAATACCATGCTGTTTTGATGACCACAGCTTTATAGTATATCTTGGGATCAGGGAGTGATATGCCTCCTACTCCATTCTTCTTGCGCAGGATTGCTTTTGCAATACGAGGTCTTTTATGGTTCCAGACAAATTCTATGATTGCCTTTTCTAGATCTCTGAAGAATATCTCTGGTATTTTGATTGGAATTGCATTAAACATGTAGATTAATTTGGGTAGAATTGCCATTTTGATTATGTTAATTCTTCCAATCCAGGAGCATGGGATGTCCTTCCACATTTTTATGTCACTCTCAATGTCTCTTTTAAGATTTTCGTAGTTTTCTTTATAAAGGTCTTTGACTTTCTTAGTTAGGTTTATCCCTAGGTATCTTATACACCTTGTGGCTACAGTGAAAGGGATTCCTTTCTTCAGCTCTGCTTCGTTCAACTTGTTGTTCATAAATAGAAATGCTATAGATTTTTGGATATTAATTTTGTATCCTGCCACCTTACTGTATTCACTTATTACTTCAAGAAGCTTTTTCATGGATACCTTTGGGTCTTCTAAGTATACCATCATGTCATCTGCAAATAAAGATATTTTCAATTCTTCTTTGCCTATTCTAATGCCTTTAATATTATTCTCTTCTCTGATTGCAATAGCTAAGACTTCCAGTACTATATTAAAGAGCAGTGGAGAAAGTGGGCAGCCTTGCCTAGTACCTGTTTTCAGAGGAAAAGCTTTCAGCTTTTCCCCATTCAGTATAATGTTAGCTGTAGGTTTTTCATAGATTGCTTTTATTGTGTTCAGAAATGACCCTTCTATACCAATCTTACTGAGAGTCTTAATCATAAAAGGATGTTGTATTTTATCAAATGCTTTCTCCGCATCAATTGAGATGATCATATGGTTTTTATCTTTCTTTCTGTTAATGTGGTGTATTACATTTATGGTCTTGCGTATATTAAACCACCCTTGCATCCCTGGTATAAAGCCTACCTGATCGTGATGAATGATCTTTGTTATAAGTTGTTGGATACGATTTGCGAGTATCTTGTTGAGAATTTTCGCATCTATATTCATCAATGATATCAGTCTGTAGTTTTCCTTTTTTGTCATATCTTTATCTGTTTTGGGGATGAGGATGATGGAGGCTTCATAAAATGAATTTGGAAGGTTTCCTTCCTTTTGAATCTTTAGAAATAATTTTAGTAGGATAGGGGTTAACTCTTCCTTAAAAGTTTTGTAGAATTCACAGGTGAAGCCATCTGGGCCTGGGCTTTTCTTTGTTGGGAGATTATTTATTACTGATTCAATCTCCTGGCTTGTTATGGGTCTATTCAGGTCCTCTATGTCTTCCTGATCCAATCTTGGTAGATTATATGCATCCAGGAATTTGTCCATCTCCTCCAGGTTATCTTGTTTGTTGGCGTAAAGTTGCTCATAGTATCCTCTAATGATATTTTGTATTTCTGCTATGTCTGTGGTAATATTGCCTGTTTCATCACATATTTGATTAATCTGGTTTCTTTCTTTCTTCTTCTTAATCAGTCTAGCCAATGGTGTGTCGATCTTGTTAATCTTTTCAAAGAACCAGCTTTTGCTTTCATTTATTTTCTGTATGGTTCATTTATTTTCTATTTCATTTATTTCTGCTCGAACCTTTATTATTTCTTTTCTATTTCATTTATTTCTGCTCGAACCTTTATTATTTCTTTTTGCCTGGCATTTTGGGGGTTTGTTTGTTGTTGTTTTTCCAATTCTCTGAGGCATGATGATAAGTTATCTACTTGCCATCTTTCTATCCTTTTCTTATGTGCACTAATTGCTATGAATTTCCCTCTTATGACTGCTTTTGCTGTGTCCCATAGATTCTGGACACTTGTGTACTCATTATCATTAGTTTCCATAAATTTTTTTATTTCAGCCTTAATTTCTTCAGTAGTGAAGAAGTCATTCAGAAGTAGGTTGTTCAGTCTCCATGTGTTCGTGTATCTTCGGGGTTGTGTCTTGAAATTAATCTTGAGTTTAATTCCATCATGGTCAGAGAAGATGCTGGGTACAGTTTCTATGCCTTTTAATCTATAAAGGCTTGATTTGTGTCCTAATATATGATCTATCTTTGAAAAGGTCCCATGTCGGGGTGAGAAAAATGTATATGTTGTGGATGTAGGGTGGAAAGTTCTATAGATATCTGTCAAGTCCATTCCATTTATAGTATCATTTAAGTCCTGTATCTCTCTATTTATTTTCTGTCTAGAAGATCTGTCTATAGGAGATAATGGGGTGTTGAGATCTCCAACAATTATAGTATTTCTCCCTATTTCTCCTTTTAGCTCCAGCAGTCTTTCCTACACATATTTAGGTGCACCTGAGTTGGGTGCATAGATATTTATAAGGGTTATGTCTTCTTGCTGGATTACCCCATTTACTATTATATAATGCCCTTCTTTGTCTCTTCTTACAGTCTTTGTCTTGAAATCTATTTTGTCTGAGATCAATATCGCTACTCCAGCCTTTTTTTGATTACCATTTGCATGGAGTATCTTTTTCCAGCCTTTGACTGTTAGTCTATGTATGTCTTTATCCATAAGGTGAGTTTCTTGTAGGCAACAGATAGAGGGTTTCTGTTTTCTTATCCATTCAGCCAGTCTATGTCTCTTAACTGGAGAATTTAATCCATTGACATTCAATGTAATTATTGATATTTCCATACCTGATCCTATCATTAAGTGAGCCATTATCTTGATTGCTTTTTGTTCTCGTATAACTGTCTCTGATTTTTAGCTTTCCTGGTATAATACTCCCTTCAGAACTTCTTGAAGAGCTGGTCTGGAGTTGGTAAATTCCTTCAAATTTTGTTTATTCGAGAATGTTTTTATCTTTTTTTCCCATATGAAAGATAATTTTGCTGGGTATAGTATTCTTGGTTGAAATTGTTTTTCACTCAACACTTTTACTATGCTTCCCCATTCTTTCCTTTCCTGCATTGTTTCGGCCGAGAGATCCGATGTTAGCCTGATGGGGTGACCTTTGTAAGTAACCTGGCGTTTCCCTCTTGCCAACTTTAGTATCTTGTCTTTATCTGTTGTTTTTGCCAGTCTGGCTATAATGTGCCTTGGAGAAGATCTTCTTGGGTTGATTCTACCCGGGGTCCTATGTATTTCCTGGGTCTGGATACTTGAATGCCTTTCTAGATTTGGAAAGTTTTCTTCCAGGATCTCATGGAATAAATTATCTAGGCCCTTATTATTTTCTTCCTCTTCTGGAATACCAATTATCTGGATATTGGGGCGCTTAATAGTATCCAGTATTCCTCGTATATTATCCTCATTTTTCATGGTTGTTTTCTCAATCTTCTTGATACTTTTCTCTAGGTCAGATGTTTTGTCTTCTACGTCGGAGATTCGATCTTCTGCCTGGTCTAACCTACTTTTAATACTTTCAAGGGAGGTTTTGATTTCCTGTATCACATTCTTCAATCCTAAAAGTTCCATCTGGTTCTTGTTTAAGGTATCCATTTCTTCTTTCAAGTCATTGAAGGACTTCCTCATCTCCTGGAGCTCCTTGTCTATTTACTCTTCCATCTCAGTTAGTTTGGTCACTACAAATAATCTGAATTCCTTATCAGACATGTCCACGATGTCCATTGTATTGACTGTGGGTGGTGTAGCTTTGATGATTTCCCTTGGGGGAGAGGCCTTTTCTTGGTTGCTCATATTTCTTGAGCCTCTGCGATTGTTCCTAGTCATCAGGTAATCTATATGTTTCTTCCTAACTGATTGTTAAAAGTTGTACAGGCTTAGAAAATTGATGATTTCCCTTATGGTTGGCCTACCTGTTGCTCACAATTACCATTAACTGTTGCCACTGCCCTGGATGGCCCAAAGTCCTCACTGTCTCTAAGGAGAGGTGAGCCTTCAATTGACTGAATAAGCAACACCCCAAAAGCAAAGAAAAACAGAATGAAAAAAGGAAATCGCGCGGGCGCACGCTATTCAAATCACTACAATTCAAAGAGTCCAAAGACTAGTGGGAAAGGGTCAGAAGATGAGTGACAAGACCAGGTTGGTCGGGCCTGCAGCCTGAGTCGGCCTGGAGCCCGGAACTGTTGGCCGGCTTGATCCGGCTTGCGGGTGGGGTGGGGTGGGAGTTCGCCTTAAAGTCCCAGACAACCAACCTGGGGTCCAAGGAGGAGAAACGGTGGGGTTGCGTGGAGATTCAGAAGGGTTGGGCCTGCAGCCTGAGTCCGCCTGGAGTCCGGAACTGCTGGCCGGCTTGATCCGGGTTGCGGGTGGGGTGTGGTGGGAGTTCGCCTTAAAGTCCCAGACAACCAACCTGGGGTCCAAGGAGGAGAAACAGTGGGGATGCGTGAAGATTCAGAAGGGTTGGGCCTGCAGCCTGAGTCCGCCTGGAGCCCGGAACTGTTGGCCGGCTTGATCCGGCTTGCGGGTGGGGTGGGGTGGGAGTTCGCCTTAAAGTCCCAGACAACCAACCTGGGGTCCAAGGAGGAGAAACGGTGGGGATGCGTGGAGATTCAGAATGGTTGGGCCTGCAGCCTGACTCCGCCTGGAGCCCGGAACTGCTGGCCTGCTTGATCCGGGTTGCGGGTGGGGTGGGGTGGGAGTTCGCCTTAAAGTCCCAGACAACAAACCTGGGGTCCAAGGAGGAGAAACGGTGGGGATGCGTGGAGATTCAGAAGGGTTGGGCCTGTAGCCTGAGTCCGCCTGGAGCCCGGAACTGCTGGCCGGCTTGATCCGGGTTGCTGGTGGGGTGGGGTGGGAGTTCGCCTTAAAGTCCCAGACAACCAACCTGGGGTCCAAGGAGGAGAAACGGTGGGGATGCGTGGAGATTCAGAAGGGTTGGGCCTGCAACCTGAGTCTGCCTGGAGCCCAGAACTGCTGGCCGGCTTGATCCGGGTTGCTGGTGGGGTGGGGTGGGAGTTCGCCTTAAAGTCCCAGACAACCAACCTGGGGTCCAAGGAGGAGAAACGGTGGGGTTGCGTGGAGATTCAGAAGGGTTGGGCCTGCAGCCTGAGTCCGCCTGGAGTCCGGAACTGCTGGCCGGCTTGATCCAGGTTGCTGGTGGGGTGTGGTGGGAGTTCGCCTTAAAGTCCCAGACAACCAACCTGGGGTCCAAGGAGGAGAAACAGTGGGGATGCGTGGAGATTCAGAAGGGTTGGGCCTGCAGCCTGAGTCCGCCTGGAGCCCGGAACTGCTCTTCAATTTCTTTTTTTACCTTCTCATAGTTTTCCTTGTGGAGGTCTTTAACTTCTTTGGTTAGATTTATTCCTAAATATCTTATACTTTTAGTGGCTATGGTAAACGGAATAACTTTTTTCAGTTCTATCTCAGTCTGCCTGTTATTCGTATATAGAAATGCTATTGATTTCTGTATATTGATTTTATATCCTGCAACTTTACTGAATTCATGTATTACTTCCAGTAATTTTTCCATGGAGACCATTGGGTCTTCTATGTATACAATCATGTCATCTGCAAATAGAGAGAGTTTCACCTCTTCTTTTCCTATTCGAATGCCCTTTATTTTTTCCTCTTTTCTGATTGCGTTGGCGAGGACTTCCAGAACTATGTTGAAAAGGAGAGGAGAAAGTGGGCATCCTTGTCTTGTTCCTGTGTTTAGTGGGAAAGCTTTCAGCTTTTCTCCATTCAGGATGATGTTCGCTATGGGTTTTTCATAGATGGCTTTTATTGTATTGAGAAATGGCCCTTCTATGCCGATTTTGCTAAGAGTCTTGATCATGAAGGGATGTTGTATCTTATCAAATGCTTTTTCTGCGTCAATCGATATGACCATATGGTTTTTGTCTTTCTTCCTATTAATATGGTGTATTACATTTATGGTTTTGCGTATGTTGAACCAACCTTGCATTCCTGGAATAAAGCCTACCTGATCATGGTGTATGATCTTCTGTATAAGTTGTTGAATACGATTTGCTAGTATCTTGTTGAGAATCTTTGAGTCTATGTTCATCAGAGATATTGGTCTATAGTTTTCCTTCCTTGTCCTGTCCTTATCTGTTTTGAGGATGAGGGTGACAGAGGCTTCATAGAATGAATTAGGGAGAGATTCACCCTTTTGGATCTTTAGAAATAATTTGAGCAGAATGGGAGTTAACTCTTCTTTGAAAGTTTTGTAGAATTCAGAGGTGAATCCATCAGGGCCAGGGCTTTTCTTTGTTGGGAGGTTACTTATTACTGATTCAATCTCCTGGCTTGTTATGGGTCTATTCAGACTTTCTATTTCTTCCTGGCTCATTCTTGGTAGATTATATTTGTCCAGGAATTTGTCCATCTCATCCAGATTATCTTGTTTCTTAGTGTTTAGATGTTCAAAGTATCCTCTAATGATGTTTTGAATTTCTACTATGTCTGTTGTTATGTTACCAGCCTCGTTGCAGATTTGATTCACCTGGTTCCTTTCTCTCTTCTTCTTAATAAGTCTCGCTAGTGGGGTATCAATTTTGTTTATCCTTTCAAAGAACCAGCTTTTGCTTTCACTTACTTTCTGTATAGTACGTTTATTTTCTATTTCATTTATTTCTGCTCGGATCTTTATTATTTCCTTTCTCCTGTAATTTTTTGGATTTTTTTGCTGTTGCTTTTCCAATTCTTTAAGGCTTGATGTTAGGTGATCCATTAGCCTTCTCTCTGTCTTCCTCTAATGTGCACTAATTGCTATGAACTTCCCTCTTATGACTGCTTTGGCGGTGTCCCAAAGATTATGGAAACTTGTATCTTCATTGTCATTGGCTTCCATGAATCTTTTGATTTCAGACTTTATTTCTTCGGTAATAGTAGAGTCATTCAGGAGTAGGTTATTTAGTTTCCATGTTTTTAGGTATTTTTGAGGATTTTTCTTGAAATTAAACTCGAGTTTAATTCCATCATGGTCAGAGAAGATGCTGGAAATAGTTTCTATGCCTCTGAATCTGCAGAGGCTTGCTTTGTGTCCTATGATATGGTCAATCTTCGAGAAAGTTCCATGTCGGGGTGAGAAAAAACTATATCTTGTGGTTTTTGGGTGGAAAGTTCTATAGATGTCTGTTAAGTTCAATTGATTTATGGTATCATTTAGATCCTTGATCTCTCTACCTATTTTTTGCCTAGATGATCTGTCTAGAGGAGATAATGTGGTGTTGAGATCTCCGACAATTAGTGTGTTGCAGTCTATCTCCCCTTTCAGATCTAACAATCTTTCCTTCACATATTTGGGTGCTCCTGTGTTAGGAGCATAGATATTAATAAGCATTATATCTTCTTGATATATAGAGCCTTTTACTATGATATAGTGCCCTTCTTTGTCTCTTCGGACACTTTTTGTTTTAAAGCCTATTTTGTCAGAAATTAGTATCGCAACTCCAGCTCTTTTTTGGTTCCCAACTGCATGGAAAACCTTTTTCCAACCCTTCACTTTCAGTCTATGTATGTCTTTTTCCATGAGGTGGGTTTCTTGTAGGCAACAGATAGAGGGTTTCTGTTTTTTTATCCATTCAGCCAGTCTGTGTCTCTTGATTGGAGAATTTAACCCATTAACATTCAATGTTATTATCAATGTTACAGGATCTGTACCGACATTTAAGTTAGCCATTGTCTTAGTTGCCTGTTATTTCTTTGTTTCTGGCTGTTGCGTCTTTAGTTTTCCTGGAACAGTACTTTCTTCAGGATTTCTTGAAGAGCTGGTCTGGTGTTGGCAAATTCTTTCAGGATTTGTTTGTCTGAGAAGATTTTAATCTTTTTTTCCCAAATGAAGGATAATCTTGCAGGGTATAATAGTCTTGGCTGAAATTGTTTCTCTCTTAACACTTTCAGTATGTCTTCCCATTCTTTTCTTGCTTGCATTGTTTCTGATGAGAGGTCTGGTGTTAGTCTTATGGGATGGCCTTTGTAAGTTACTTCTCGTTTCTCTCTTGCCAGTTTTAGTATCATGTCTTTTTCTGTGACGTTAGACAGCCTGGCTAAGATGTGCCTTGGGGAAGATCTTCTGGGGTTGATTCTATTTGGGGTCCTTTGTATTTCTTGGGTCCGGATGGTTTGGTGCCTCTCTAGGCTTGGAAAATTTTCTTCCAAGATGTCATGGAATAGATTTTCCATTCCGCTATTAGTTTCTTCACCTTCTGGGATGCCGATTATTCTGATGTTTGG
This sequence comes from Tupaia tana, assembly GCA_026018925.1. Taxonomy (NCBI): domain Eukaryota; kingdom Metazoa; phylum Chordata; class Mammalia; order Scandentia; family Tupaiidae; genus Tupaia; species Tupaia tana. The sequence goes on from JAKSZU010000015.1 coordinate 50,690,618, forward strand.
GCATCTAATAGAGTCTAGTATTTCTCGTATATTATCCTCATGTTTTTTAGTTATTTTCTTGATCTTTTTGTAGTTTTTTTCTAGATCAGAGGTTTTATCTTCTACATCAGAGATTCGATCTTCAGCATGGTCTAATCGGCTCTTAATACTTTCCAGAGAGTTTTTGATTTCTTGTGTTATAGACTTTATCTCTAATAGTTCCACCTGATTCTTTCTCAGAGTATCCATTTCTTCTTTCATATCCTGGAAGGACTTCCTAATTTCCTGTAGTTCGTTGTCTCTTTTTTTTTCCAATTCACAGAATTTGGTCACCATGAATGTTCAAAATTCTGTGTCTGTCATTTTGGTAACGTCCTCCATATTTGCGAGACATGGAGGGGCATTTTCCTTTGTTGGAGACATATTTCCTTGTTTATTCAGACCTGAGGCTCTTTTTCTACTTTTAGCCATTGGAAGATTACTTCCCTTTTAAAGACCTCTTGGGAGAACTTTTGTCCCACTAGAAGTAAGAGTCTTTCCTTTTTGATGGGAATAGCTGTTTGTTGAAGTCTCTCTTCTGTTGTTTTTACCAATGTGTTTTCAGGAGGGGAACTCTACGGAAGTGTCTAACAAGCAGTATCTCCTTTTTCAAAGGGGATCAGTACTAGGGAGGATCCCAGAAACACTTACCTTCCTAGGAAATTTCAGATATATGATTCTAGACCTGTCTAGTCTGTCTGGCACGGTAAAAAATGAGGAGGAGAGGACAATATGCAACGAAAGGAAAGACAACACAGAAAAATAAAGAAAAAGTCGCGCGCGGCACGTGATTTCGCCAGAGGCTTGCAGGAGAGCCTCTTGCCTGCTGGCAGGCAGGGAAAGTCTGGAGGGAGAAGGAGAGCTAGGTATTAACAAGAGAATGGAGGGGGTTCAAGTAAAAAGCCCAAGGGGATCCTGGCTACCTACCTAGAAGGTGGAGTCTGGGGCCTGGGGGTCTGGAAGTGGGGTGGGGGTCAGAGGTGACCCTCCCTCAGTGTCCCTTGCTGGCCAGAGGCTTGCAGGAGAGCCTCTTGCCTGCTGGCAGGCAGGGAAAGTCTAGAAGGTGGAGTCTGGGGCCTGGGGGTCTGGAAGTGGGGTGGGGGTCAGAGGTGACCCTCCCTCAGTGTCCCTTGCTGGCCAGAGGCTTGCAGGAGAGCCTCTTGCCTGCTGGCAGGCAGGGAAAGTCTAGAAGGTGGAGTCTGGGGCCTGGGGGTCTGGAAGTGGGGTGGAGGTCAGAGGTGACCCTCCCTCAGTGTCCCTTGCTGGCCAGAGGCTTGCAGGAGAGCCTCTTGCCGGCTGGCAGGCAGGGAAAGTCTCCATTTGTATGTTTTTTGAGAGTTGTCTGTTCAGCTCAATTGCCTATTTTTATTGTATTATTAGCTTTATGTAGATGAGCTATTTAAGTTTCTTGTATATTCTGGCTAGCAATCAATGTCCAAAGTTTAATTTGCAATTATTTTTTTTCCCATTCTGTGGGTTGTCTGCTTATTATTTCCTTTGCTGTGCAGAAGCTTTTTAGCTCAATGTAATCCCATTTGTCTATTATTTGTATTGTTGTCTGTACTTTAGGGGTCTTATTTTAAAAATCTTTTCCTACTCCCCTATCTTGAAATTCTTCCCCTATACTCTCCTCAAAGCAGTTTTGTGATTTAGGACTTTACATTTAAGTCTTAAATTTATTTTGAGTTAATTTTTATAAATGCTGAGAAATAGGGATTTAGTTTCATTCTTCTGCATATAAGTATCTAATTTTCTCAGCAATTAAATAATAATAAAAAGACTGTCTTTTCTTAATTGAGTTGTCTTGAAATCTTTGTAAAAACTCAGTTGACTGCTTGTTATTGGATTTATTTTTGGATTCTTTATTATGTTCCATTTGTCTTTGTGTCTGTCTTCATGCTAGTACCATGCTGTTTTGATTATTATGTCTCTGTAATGTCTTTTAAAATTAGTTAATGTGACACTTTCAGCTTTATTCTTTTTGTACATTATTGCTTTGGTGATATGAGGATTTTTTGTGATTCAAAAAACATTTATTTTTTTTTCTATTTCCTGTGAATAATTTTTCTGGAGTTTGTCTTTTAAATGAGTAATACATGTAGAATTTTATCAATGTCTCCTTTTAATTTACTGAGATATTTTTATGTTTTATGTCATTTGGTTAGCATTATGTATGTTAACAGGTTATGCATTATATTAGATTTACTACTAATCCCACTTTTGCATATCTGAAATAAATATTTGATCACAATGCCTTTTTATTAAATATATGCTCCTGACTTATATTTGCTAATTTTTCACTGAGATTTTGATATTGGTATTTATAAATGAGATCATAGTTTATTATATTTTTTATATATTTTAGATAAACATATTAGGTGTAAAATAACTTAAAGTCTCGATTTGTGTTGTAATGTGTTTTGGAGACTAAGAATAGTACATTCTCAAAACCTGCTGTGTCTTAGAGACATAAGTCTTAGGAAACTTTCTTAATTTCTTCAGGAATTCATCAGCATTTCTATCTTTTCTAGAAATTATTGCAGTAATTATTTTCCTGGAAAATGATTAATCTAGGCATTTGATTTTATTTCCAAAATTTTTATGGATGTTCTGCTCTGCAATTATTTAAATTTTCTTTATATCAATTATTATATTTATTTTTACATTTTACATTTTTGTATATCACATTCTTGTTTTTTCTTAATTAAGTTAATTACTCTTGTAGTTTAATTTTGTCATTATTTAAATATGGTTTATTTTAAATTTTCTTTTGGTTGAATCTTTGCTTTTTTTCCCATTTTCTGACTCCATATTTTATTTTCCCTTCAAGATTTCTTCTCTTTCTTTTTCTTTACTTTATGCTTATCTATTTTACTTAGATGCTAACTTTAACTACATGTTTCCTAGTAGCTATATATTACTTGAGACTTTAAAGTTTGTAACGAAGAGCTTTAGCCGCAATAAGTTGTACTAATTCTTAGACACATTTGGTTCTTTCATTCACTGAATATTTTTACTCAAAACTGCCATATTTTTGGCCTTCCCTTTAATTTATGATGGTGTATTTTATATTGCTGCTTACTATTTTATTCTTGATGACATTGTTATTACTTTCTGTGTCAAAAAGAAAAGTGTTTGAGCAATCTGTTCTCAAACTACCCCTGAAGATTCCATTTAAATTTTCAGAATATGACTTTTTGCTGTGGCTTTTTGTTTTTTGTTTTTTTTTTTTTTTTTTTGGAGAGGTTTTTCGCTATAGGGCGCGTGTGCTCGCCAGACAGACAGAGAGAGACATAGAGACAGAAAGTGAGAAATCACCCCCCAGGGGGGATGGTCACGCCGCAATCCCTTCTCCTCCATTCTCCTCTTGGGATCTTGGGCACGCATGCACACACGCCCGGCGTGAGTTGTAAGCCACCGGGTCCGAGACGCGAACTGCGGTCGACTACGTGGGAGTCCAGCGACATAGCCATTACGCTAACTGCTGGTTCCCAGCTGTGGCTTTTTTGACATTGATCCAGGTTGAGGTCTTTTTAAAAATTTTTATTTATTTATTTATTTATTTATTTATTTATTTATTTATTTATTTTGGAGAGGTTTTTGCTATAGGGCATGTACGCTCGCCAGACAGACAGAGACAGAAAATGAGAAATCTACCCCTGGGGGGATGGCCACACCACAATCCCTTCTCTCCATTCTCCTCTCGGGATCTTGGGCATGCACGCACAGGCACCCGGCCTGAGTTGTAAGCCACTGGTCCAGGACTCAAACTGCGGTCGACTACGTGGGAGTCCAGCGACATAGCCATTATGCTAACTGCTGGTCCCTTAATTACTTATTTATTGAAAGCGAGACAGAAGCAAACTCAATAGGGTCTCATATTACAGTTGATCGCCAGCATTTCCAAGCAGCCAGGAGCTTGGAAGTACACACATGCACAAGTCAACCTGGAGACTGAACCTTTGTCTTCCATATCGCTCCCAGCATTGCAGAGCATTCTACTGCCACTGCACCCCAGCGCTGCCTCAAAACCTTTATTGTTGTTTTGTTTTGTTTTTTTAACATAGGATATTGTGATAAGTGCAAAAAAGACCATCTTTTAGCTTAAAAATTGATGCACTGAATAGAAAATCAAGAGTCTCAAAAAGTAATGACAGGGTTTCATATAAAAGTTGTCAAAATTTAGTCTCATATCATGTTATTTGATTTTATAACTGAAAAACATATATAACTCTGCCCCTCATCTCTTTAATACAATTTGATCTAGTCTTCCTGATTTTCTCTGTTAGATTTAGTGATTTCTCAGGTCAGTTGAGGCTCATTTACATTTATGCCCAAGTTATAGACTAGAGCTCAACAGATCTAACGTCTTAAGTGGCTCCAATACCACAGGGAGATCAACAGGGTCATCAATAAGGACTGGACTGCATCCACTACCCTTTAGCTGAGATGATCATCCTGAAGTTGTTGTGTCTTTCTCAGGTTTGACTCCTGGTGGTACACTGTCTCTTTATTTATTGCTAAGAATTATTTATTTAATTTTATTTATTGTTATTATTTTTAATTTCTTATAGGGCACATACACTCACCAAAGAGAGAGAGAGAGAGAAAGTGAAAGAGCAAGCCACCAGGTCCAGGACTCAAACCATGGTCGGACAAGTGGGAGTTCACCACCTTAACCACCACACCATTTACTGGCTACAATATACAGTCTTAAAGCTGTAACTACATTTCTCCTGGCTCCTATCATGGCACCTGTGGCTGTCACCTTTTGATGCACTCACATGTACCTTCTTGCTTAACCACCTGATCCCAAGAGCAGAAAAACATCAATGCGCTCTTTCTCTCTCTTTCCTTCTTTTTCTCTCTGTCTCTCTGCTTATTTCATATCAGGCTTGGAGTTATGAGAAATTGCAAGATTTTTTTTTTTGCACACCACTCAGATTCAAGGGAAGTAGGAATGTGTTTTCCAAAAAGTGCCATGATACCCATTCTCTAATGCCCTCCTTCGTGAAAATGCAATGGGTAGAATACAGTGTTTCTGTCCTTCAAAAGCCCAGGCAAAGAGCAGAGTAGTTCCCTCCCACTCTCAGATTCTCTAGCATCAAGATGTGGAATTCATTTTGTCCACCTCCTTCTACCCAAGCTTTCTTCCCTTTTTGCCTTTCAAACTCTTGATCTAGTAGTCCATACACCACAATAGAAGATATTGCATATCACCATGCAAATCTGCATGAATTAACATAAGAGAATGGAAAGTCATTGAACTGTAAAACTAATGGATGTAGTGTCTGTGCATTAGCTATTCATTATCCCCATCGATACCCCTTGCTTCTTTTTTAGCAAAGGGAAAATCCACAGCTGTACCACGTAGATGAAGAAATCCAGCATCAGTGAATACTTTGCGATATCCTACTATGCAAAGTAACATGCTAAATCAGTTCTCTCCACATCCCTTACACTTTTATTATTCGTAATCACAATCTCTTGAATTTGTGTTAAGGTTAGGGTTGTATAATCTCAGATATCGCAATATATTCAGTACAGGGGTTTAGGTAAGTTTCAGAAGTATGTTGGAATCAAGTAGCACCTGGTAAGAATGTGATAAGGAATTATATTTATACACTTGCTTCAAGAATAGTTTTCAGGGACCAGCAGTTAGCGCAATTGCTATGTCGCTGGACTCCCATGTCGTTGTCAGCAGTTTGAGTCCCAGATCCGGTGGCTTAAACTCACGCTGGGAGCGAGTGCATGCGTGCCCAAGATCCCAAAAGGAGAATGGAGGAGAAGAGATTGTGGCGTGGCCATCCCCCCCCGGGGGGGTGATTTCTCGCTTTCTGTCTCTCTGTCTCTCTCTTTCTTTCTGGCAAGCACATGTACCCTATAGCAAAAAATCTCTCAAAAAAAAAAAAGAATAGTTTTCAGGGGACCGGCAGGTGGTATAGTGGTTAAAGGCACTGGATTCCCACATGACCGACTATGGTTTTAGTCCTGGACCTGGCGGCTTGTTTTATTTCTTTTCCTTTCTCTCTCTCATCAAATTAAAAAATAATAACAACAAATGGAATTAAATTGAAAAAATTCTTTTAAAAAAAAGATTATTTTTCAAATGTCATGTCTGCACATTCTCAGAGTGTTCGTGTCAATGTTGAATAATTTGCATCCCTCTTGAAACTACAATAGACATCTTAATTTAATTTCACCTAATAAATAGCTTTCACTGTTTATTACTAATGGAATTTACTCCATTTCTGTATGAAGCTTTCTAAGTATATATCACATTCCTTTTAGAGGTGCTCTGGTTATACTAATGCTATTTATTCTGGTATCATCACACTGTGGGGACATTGGAGTTCACAGTGTGATCTAGAGAATATATCTATTTATTTTTAATTTGCCACAGGTGGTGTGCATTCATCATAGAGAGACAAAGCAAGGGGGAATGTGAGAAAGCAGCCCCAATGGAGAATGGTCACACCTCAATCCTTTCTCCTCCATCTCTCCCTCCTCTTGGGATTTTGGACATGCACACACTTGTGCTTGGTGTGTTTCCCAAGCCACTGTGTCTGGGATTTGAACTGCACAGTCAGCCATGTGAGATCCAGCTGTCCCAACCACCAGGTCACTGACTGGCCCAAGATTTTTTGTTTTTAATCATAAAAATAATAAACCTGCAAGTTATTTAAGCAACACAGAAATGAATAAGGTAAAGGTCTTTACACTGGATGTAATGATTGAAGTAAGAGACTTGCATAGAGTAATATGAAGTATGACTGTCATATATTGCTGGATGATGAGCACTGGTTGCACATTTTCACTGGAGTAACTTAATGCAGCATGAAAATGACTACATTAAACTAACTGCACTGTCAGATAAGAATGCTCTTCTTGGAAACTTGACTGTGAAGGTGAGAAGAAAGGGCAGTCAGTCAATGGATCTGCAGAGTCTAGGATGTTTAACATTTTTGTTGTTGCTGTTAACCCTTGAGATATGTAAAAGCTGATAAGAGGGACTCTTTTTCATCACAGCTGGCATTGAATCTGCAGAAGGCAAGCAAAGCAGAACCAAGCCCCCTCCTCAATCCCCTCCTACCCTTCTGTTGTGCAAGGTGGATGTTCCTGGCTCTTCTTCATGTACCAGATGGAGGACCACTCTTGAGCAACCGTCCTCAGTGACTCACTGGCTCATTACCCTATGGCCAGCTCATGTATTTATATGCACTGTTATTTGATCTGATGAATTCTTCTGAACATTTGGACCTGATGGACCATGTTATCATACCCATCTTTGACCATCATGTGTGGTATTTAACTGAGGAGGTATTTTCAATTCCTTGTAAACACTTTTTCTAAGTAAAAGCAAGTATTTATTTAAGGCAGCTAGTCATAGAAAAGGAAAGTAAAATTTTTTGCTTCTACATTCTACAATTCTTGCAGTACGCATCCCCTTAATGAAGCCAGAAACATCCACTTACACTTGGCTCATGCATGATCAGTCAAAATGACTCAGAGCTATAATTTTAATATGCCAATTATTTTCTAAAGAAAAACACAAGCCTGCTTTGTATGCAAGAAAATAATTTGTGTCTATTTCAGACATTATAGATTCTTTGCATTGAATTTTTATTCTCCAAGAAAACCATTGTAAGAGAGGACCTCAAAAATGTGTGGGAAAAAAAATGAAACCAAAGTATGAGTTTATTTTGGTGCAAGACATTTTTGAAATCCATGCATAGTTTTTTATAATATACATTTCTATGAATTTTTTTGTAGACTCCCATCCCCACCGTATCTATGAGGTAGCAGCTCTGGTCTTGCTGTATAAGTTTTGTCTCCAAAAAGAATCTATGTATTATTTGTTAAAAATCATTTTTCATTTTGTAAATTTGTCAATTGCATTACCATTCAATCAGGTGAATTGCATATGAGTAGGCAGTTTCATGACCCATAAGCACAGGTTAGTCCCGTGGCATGTGTCAGTTTATGAACAGGTTGGCAGTAGAGAGCTACATAAAGAAAGAGATAAGCCTGATTCAGGTTCTAAAATATATTTCTAATTGATTAGCTTCTTTTACTACCACTTATGAGCTCACCACTTCTGAAATAAAGGGAAATTTCCCATTTTAAACTAAATGGCTTATTTATTTTATTGAAAATGTCCTTTATTAGGCTTTGGGAAATTTTTTGATTAGAAGTCATTCATAACCCACTCCTCCAGAGCTAACCCTGGTAATAATTTTTAAATTTATTTATTCCATGGCAGAGAGAAAGACAGAGATAGCACCTCCAGTGGGGTCTGGACACCCTCCATCAGTCCTAGATCATGGGCATATGCATGCCTGGTGTAGTCAGGGAGGTCTCTAGACACAAACCCAAAACCTTCTCATGTGGGTCACTCATACAGAGAGTTTTGTTTTGTTGCTGTGCCACTTCATGACCCCCCAGTAGCATTTTTATTTTCCATAAAGTCTGGTAGTGATGACTGAATACAAAACCCATCATATTAGGGAACCAGCAGTTAGCGTAATGGCTATGTCGCTGGACTCTCACGTAGTCGACCGTGGTTCGCGTCCCGGACCCGGTGGCTTGGAACTCACGCCGGGCGCGTGTGCGTGTGTGCCCAAGATCCCGAGAGGAGAATGGAGGAGAAGGGATTGCGGCGTGACCATCCCCTCTGGGGGGTGATTTCTCGCTTTCTGTCTCTATGTCTCTCTCTGCCTGTCTGGCAAGCACACACGCCCTATAGGGAAAAAACCTCTCCCAAAAAGAAAAAAAAAAAAACCCATCATATTACAAGAGAGTGATGTTTTGGTTAAGAATGAATGAGGGTGTGGCGCCTGCCATACGGCAAAAAAAAAAAAAAAAAAAAAAAAAACTGGAGGATTGCAGCATCAAGGCCATCTCTCTGTCTCTCTCAACACGCACAATTTAAAAACTCATGCTGGGGCATGTGCATACATGCCCAAGATTCCGAGGAGAATAGAGGAGAAGAGATTGTGGTATGGCCATACCCCCCGGTGGGTGATTTCTCACTTTCTGTCTCTCTGTCTCTCTCCGGTGAGTGCATGCACTCTATAGCAAAAATCTCCCTCTCTCAAAAAAAAAATCAAACCAGAATTAATATATGAAATGAATTTGGTAGATAAATTTGGATTTAGGTAAGTTTGAACATATTCTATGTGTGATGGGACTAGAAGTGGTGGTATATCAAGAAAGAGACACATCGGGAGGAAAAGATCATCAGGAAGAGACTGCACAATATTTACATTTTTTTGAGATAATAAAGTGAAACAAGAACTGATTTTAGAGTGCAACTAAATAAATCAGGAATCTAGCTAAGGCAAAACCAAGGAAGTATACTTGGGCCTTATAGGCTCTCCTTCTTAGGATAATGGTACTACAATGAAAAAATGCTATGTGCAATTGAAAGTAGTCAATAATTACGGGCAAAAGTTTGTGTGTTCTGGAAAGTTCCACATTGGGGAAGACCAGGGAAGGAGTTTGAAGAGGACTTCCTCAGTAGGAAACGGAAGCAATCACGAAGTGAATGGATTTGAGTTCCAAGTAAGAAAGACTATTGTCATACATATTTGAGAAGCAGATTAATACAGTGTTTAAAGGTGTGGATTCTGAGTTTAGACTCCCTATGTTTATATCCTGGTTGGGCAAGTAACATAGTCTCTGAGTTTCTGTAAAGTAAAATAGGAATGCTAATAATTGTGGTGAAGATTGTGAGAATTAAAGAATGTAAAGAGCTTAAACTAGCCCTCTTTTGCCCATAGTAAAGTAACTCAATAAATATTAGCTATTGTCTTTCCACAACAACTTGGTTATATTTAGTGTAGACAAGCTGGAGTGTTGCAACAACATTTCTTGTGTGTATTGCTGTGTAAAAGAAACCTGAGGATTGTATGTCCCCACTTAATATATACTGTGTCCACACTCTATGACTGAAACTAATAGACTAAAGGATATAGAAACACAGCATATAGATGTAAATACCAGATATAGTGTGTGTGAAAGAGGAGGGTCTGAGGAAAAAACTTTAGAAAAAAAATAGGGAGGCAAATCATTAATGGGACAAAGAAATATGGTATTATCTTTTGAAGATATTTTATAGTTTTATAAGCTGTACTAAGGAGAAATGTTCACCTGCTGAAACATCCATTTTTGTAAGCCAAATAATGTGATTGAATGTATAAAAGAAAATGAAATTTAAAAAGAAGAAGAAAAAAAGTAAAGGGAAAAAAACCTAACAGGTAAGGCAGAAAAGTAACCATAATCCAGTGTGATTCAAACAGTGATGAGATACACTGATTTTCCCCAAAGTCGGGTACACAGCATCTCAGTAAGTGGTATCTTCATCTTCCCAACTGTTGGTGCTGTCATCTTTGGGTCTCCTCTCTTCTGCACATCCCAAATCCATTCAATCAGCAGGTCCACCAAACACAGCCCCCAACCAAACACTTCCACTTCCTGAACAGCCACCCTAGGCTAAACTACCACCATCTTTCACCTGGGGTGCTGGGCCAGAGACTTCACTGCCTCTTAGCTTCTGCTCCTGATTCCCTACAGCCAGCTCTCCAAACAGCAGTTAGTGATCTTAGTAAGAGTGAAGCTGGGTCACACAACTGCATGGCCTATATTCTCCAAAAGTGTTCCATCTTAAAACTCTACAGCCTTTATTATAGACTATATAAGGCTTTAGATGACTGCCCCTCTACCTCCCTGACCATATCTCCTTCAATTCCCCCATTGTTTACTCTGCTCAAACCCTTCTTGCTTCCCTTACTTTCTCAAAAGAGGTCAAGCATGATCCCCCACAGGGCTTTGCCCTTGATCTACTTGACTCCATCATTTTTCTCTTCAAAGGAATATCTTTTCTGAGAACCCTAACTTCCCTATCTAAATCAGAATTTTACTCCCCCAATATCACTCCTTGCTTAGCTATCTTCAGAGCACTCATTACCATCTGCCATGGCTTTGACAGATAAATACTTTATTTTTTAGTTTCTTTAACTCCACAATTGAAATAGAAGTTCCACAGGGGAAGGGAATCAGAATACCAGAGACAGTGTGGAAGGAGGGTGAGACACGGCAGAGGGTGAGAGATAGGGAATCAAGGATGACAAAATTAATAAAATATATAGGAAACAAGAAATGGAAAATTATTTGTTGATGATAACACATATGTTGATGTGCTTGATTGAGCCAATATACAGTGTATTCTGAATGGGAAATCTCATTTTGTTTGCTGTAATAATGTATAGTGAATAAATGTAAATAAATAAATTAAAATTAAAAAAATAATAAAAGAAATTTTTAAAAAGAGAAAAAAAAGTGTTTCCCCACTGTTCCCAGGATTAGTATAGTATTTGACACATTGAAAACTTCTTGTAGCATTTGCTAAATGGATGAATAAGTAAGATACTCAATGAAAAAAAAAAAAAAAAAAGACATGATCAAGTGGATCCTCCTGGTGGGTCTCATGAAATGGCTTGGATTATTAAGAGAAGAAACTTTTTCTGACTTTATAACTCTTCCTACATTTTAGAAAATGTATTTCATCCTTTTTTCCTGCCTAAGAGGATAGGATAAGGAGATGAGAGTCAAAATTTATACATTTGTAGTATCATAATATATGTGTGATTAGACTCTTGGCTTTTATATTGAATAGTGTAATAAACGTTTTCCCATTAGACATTTTCACATAATGTTAATTTTGAAATAATTTCATAACTTAATATTAATAAGCTTAATTTTAATATACACATGCCAGTTCATCATGTGATTGCTTCATGATGTACTTAACTACTGTCTACTGTCAGCAGTTCAATGGATTCTGATATTGTGGTGTTATAAGTGTTGTGGCAAGGAACTTCTCTTATATTTTTTGAGAATCTACTATATTCCAGGCACTATGTGAGACACTGGGATAGCAATAAATTTTACATGACCAACCTTTATGAGGTTAGATTGCAGAAAGTAGAATTGCTGGTTCAGAAAGAATGAACATTATAAGGCTCTTAAAATCTGTTGCCACATGGCTATTTAGAAATGTGCCAGTTTATATATCCCTGGTGAGTAGATCACACAATCTTAAGTCAAATACAATGTTTTTAGTCATACACGTAAATCCAAAATCATCACCACCCACTGGAGAAAGCAGATGGAGACTCATTTATGAGAAACAGGTTTCCATTTCTGCATAAGGAACCCACAACATAGTGTATAAACCACACCAACTCACTTGGTGAAATGATTCAAAAGACTGGAAACAGGAATATGAGAGTTGAGAAAAGAATAAAATCCATGCTATTGATTAAGCACATGCTATGCTTTTTTAGAAACCTAAGCTGTTACATTTTGAAAGGGGGTAATGGTTTGAAGATAAGTGTTCAAAAGATGTATGACAAAAACAGTATCATCGTGAAATTTCATATAATTTTAATCTGCCTTTTTTTGGTAAGGTTTTGGCCAGAAGGCATGAGCACTTGCTGGAGAGACACAAAGAGACAGAAAGTGAGAAATCACCCCAATGGGGATGACCATGCCACAATCACTTCTCTATTCTATTCCTGGGATTTTGGGCACACATGCACATGTGTCCAGTGTGATCTTCAAGCCACCAGATCCAGGGCTCAAACCATGGTTGACAATGTGGGAATCCAGCAACATAACCACCATGCCCTTTACTGGTCTTTTTTATCTTAATCTATGGGATAGGTGGTAATAATGTGCATCAGAGATTGGCCACATGGAAAGAAGAAAAAATGGATACATGGAACAGAACCCTTTAGTTGCCAAAAACACCATGAAACTCAGTAGGCATTTCAGAGGGCTAGCACCATAACTTAGAAGGTAAAGGGAGCCAGATTCCCCACATTGCCAACTGCATTTCGAATTCTGGCCCTGGTGGCTTGAGAAATACTCCAGACACGTGTGTGTGTGTGTGTGTGTGTGTGTGTGTTTGTGTGTACCTAAAATATCTACAGGTAGGAGAAATGGAGGAGAAAGGATTGCAGTGTGACTATACCCTACTGGTAGAAGCTCTCTTCCTCTCCCTCGCTCTTTCTCTCTGTCTCTGTCTCTCTCTTTCTCTCTTTCTCTGGTGAATATACATGCCTGATGGCAAAACAAACAAACAAAACAGTGGTAAGTGAAAAACCTGGTCCACTGATTAAGTAACAAGCCTTGTTTCAATGTGCATTTTCTTAAGATTAAAACTTTCCTTTCCAGCAGTAGAACTATAAATTAATTTCAACTTCTCTTCATGTATATAATGGAGCCACATACTCAGGGTTTCAAAACAAGATCACGGGAACCAGCAGTTAGCGTAATGACTATGTCGCTGGACTCCCATGTAGTCAACCGCAGTTCGAGTCCCGGACCAGATGGCTTAAAACTCATGCCAGGCACGTGTGTGTGCATGCCCAAGATCCCGAGAGGAGAATGGAGGAGAAGGGATTGCGGCATGACCATCCCCCGTGGGGGGTGATTTCTCACTTTCTGTCTCTATGTCTCTCTCTGTCTGTCTGGCGAGCGCACGCGCCCTATAGCGAAAACCTCTTAAAAAAAAAGATCACAAAAAGTAGCTTAATTTGTAAAATTTCCTTTGAAGAACAAACATTGTGTGTGTGTGTCTCTGTGTCTGTGTGTCTGTGTGTGTTGTATATAGGGTTCGATCAGTATTCGAATAGATGGGTATGACCCTTAGACCTATAGCAGATAAGCAGAGAAACTTCCAGGAGAAGATAGTAGGTCAGCACCCTCAATGGGATTCCAGAAAATAGCCATTGGCATATCTATTGAAGGGGAGGAATCACAAAATCAGAAGAGTCTGGTACCAACAAAGACTACCAATAATGGTTGGCTCAGAAGCAGGACTCTTGTTTCTGGAATAATTGTTTGGAATTTCCATCCTCTTGTGAGTCTTCTACTACTATTACTAGCAGCTACCATTTGCTAAGCTGTTACTATGTACTAGGTATTCTGCAAAGTCTTGATACACAAACTTGTTATACTTTCCCCAAAGCCAGGCAGTAGGATATTCCATTGCTTTCTATAGGTAAAAGAAATGAAGTCTTGGGGCCAGCAGTTAGCGTAATGGCTATGTCACTAAACTCCCATGTAGTTGACCGCGGTTCAAGTCCCAGACCCGGTGGCTTAAAACTCACGCTGGGCGCGTGTGCGTGCGTGCGTGCCCAAGATCCTGAGAGGAGAATGGAGGAGAAGGAATTGTGGCATGGCCATCCTCCCTGCGGGGTGATTTCTTGCTTTCTATCTCTCTGTCTTTCTGGAGAGCACACACACCCTATAGCAAAAACCTCTCCAATAAAAAAAAAAGAAAAAAAGAAAGAAATGTCTCAAAGGGGCTTGATAATATGTTCAGGGTCACACACCTCCAAAAAATGAACAATTTAAACTCAGAACTTCATTATTTTAAGAATTCATTTTAAATATTTGCTGAAGGGCACATGCACTCACTGTAGAGAGACAGAGAGGAGAGAGAGAGAAAGGACTCCCCATGGGGAATGTCATGCTATAATCCCTTCTGCTTCATCTCTCCTTCCCTTCAGGATCCTGGGCAGGCGGTAAATGCCTGCCCATGGTCCACTCACTAGAGATTTACTCACATATGTCTTTCAAGCCACTGAATCCAGGACTCAAACTGCATGGTTGGTCGTATGGGATTCAGCTGCTTTAACCAACATGCTGCAGGCTGGCCCTATTTAAAAAATTCTTAATAGAAGTTTGCTCAGTAATTTATTTGAAGAAAGATATGCATCCAATTTCCAAATCTGAAATACAAGGTAAATAAGAGCATTAAAAACATGATTTGGGGACGCACAGTAGTATAGCAGTAATGTAACTGGACCTAGATGAAAAGGTCCTGAGTTCATGGCTCGGAACCTTCCTGTGTACACTAGGCAACATGGGTGCAGATCCATTATCTGGGCTGCCTGAGGATAGGGGTGGATCAGGGCATGAAGATATTATTGGGGATGGCTGTCTTTTTATTTCTCTGTGTCTTTTTCTCTATTGTAGAGTAAACTAAATGAAAAAAAAAAAAAGTCACAGTGTTAAACAGATGAGATCTAACTTAGGAATCTTTAAATTTCCAACAACTAGGCGTAAGGTCAATCCCAGATCCTAGGGCACTTATAAGGATGAGACCTTAGTGTAAAAGTTAAAACACATCAAAAGGAAACCTGAGTCCATCCTTGAAACTGTAAATTTGTTTCTCTTCATGCTGTAAAGTGATGTCATAGGCACAGTTTTCCTAATCAAAAACTCCTTGGTCTTAACTGAGTTAAAAATGGTCCCATTTGGGTCCAGCCAGATGATGCAGTCAATAACATACTGCACTGTAGTGCTGGAAGCCATGTGGCTGACAGGGTCTGAATCTCTGGATTGGTTCCCTGTGTCAGCCTAAAAACACTGTAAGTGTTTGCACAGGTGCCTAAGATCCTGAGGAGCAAGAGGGCTGGGACGAAGAGTGTGATAAGACCCTGTTGTGGGAGGGTACTCTCTCTCTGTTTCTGTCTCTCTCTCTCTCTCTTACACGTGCTTTCTATAATAAGAATGAAAGAAAAATTACTCTATTTGGTCAATTAAACTCCTAAAAAAGAGATACAAAACAGAATAAATTTGCTCTAACATTCTCCCCAAGTAACAAATCTTACAATGAAAATTCAGAAAACAAAAAATGGAAGCCTTCTTGAAAACCTGAATTGATAGTACAGAGTAAAACGCCTGCAGATTCTGGTTATTTTTAGAAAATGCAGGGACCAGCAGTTAGCGTAATGGCTATGTCACTGAACTCCCATGTAGCCGACCGCGGAACTAGTCCCGGACCGGGTGGCTTAAACTCACACCAGGGACATGTGCGTGCATGCCCAAGATCCTGAGAGGAGAATGGAGGAGAAGGGATTGCGGCATGACCATCCCCCCGGGGGGTGATTTCTCACTTTCTACCTCTCTGTCTCTCTCTTTCTGGCGAGCACACACGCTCTATAGCGAAAACCTCTCAAAAAAAAAAAAAAAAAATGCAAAGCTCAGTGTGGGGAAAGCTCCAAGCCGACCAAGCTTCATTGGATTCAAGTTTCTGGATTCTGGATGAGAAGATAAACTGACTTCACTCAAAATGGTAGTCATTGCTTGTTAATGGCTCAGAATGGAGTATAAAAACTGAGTGTTTAGATATTTTAATGGCAACTTGTCACTGCCATGTGATTTGGTTAGCGATTGCTGTGTAACAAAGCACTCAAAAACTTAGTGGTCTAAAGCAAAAATGTATTATCTCTCATGGTTAGGTGGGTTGACTCGGCTCAACTGGGCATTTCTCATGTGAGGTCTGTCATGTGTTAGAAGACTGGGTAATATCTCCAAGATGGTTTCTTCATTCACATATCTGGAACTTCATCTAGTGTGGTTAGAATAGCCAATAACCTCATCTGGGCATTGATGCAGCCTCTCCAAGTGCCTAGCTTGATCATGACATAATGGTCTCAAGGAAGTCAGACTTTTTGACTGGTGACTGGCTTCTCTCAGAGAACATGTTTCCAAGAGACCAAGCCATATGAGGCTTCTTTTGACCTAGCCGAAAAATCACGCAGTGACATTTCTATCATATGGCATTGCTCAAAACAAGTCACAGTTCCAGCTCAGATGCAAGGGGAAGACTAGGATATGAATGCCATATAAAGATATGAATAGCAGAAAGTGTTATTTATGAGGGTCATCTTTGGAAACGGCCTACCACACCATGATATCCAAGTGTGTGATCAGTGGGTCCATCTTGTTGAGTATAAGCCAGTTCAGGAGCAGAACTCGTGGTGATTTGAACATGGCTTGTGCTACTTACTGGCCATGTGCAGTGGGATCATGTATCACCACAAGTGGTTTAAGAACCATTTCATTTCTTCATCCCTGCTCCACTCAACCTGTTCTTATTTCCATAACTACATCCTACATAGGTTTTCAATCCCAGTATATTCATTTTATTTTCATGTGTGAAATTATCTTTTTCTCCAGCAACTCCCTGGAAGCAGTCTTTTCCAAGTTACATATATTTGATCTCAAACCAAGTATTCTATACGTGTTCCTCTCCTGCTTGACATTCTCCTTACTTTGCTTTGCTATAATTTATCTTCAACCGAACCTTGTTTTGTAGCACCGGTAGCTTCGTACTCTACCTACAGACTCCAGTGCTTGCATCTTATCAAATTTGCATTTTAAAAAGAAAGCCTTCATAGACTGATGAGAGTAAAGAAGTATGCTTTTTAAATATCATTAATATATTTTTTGCTTTTTTATTTTTGACAGGAGTTTGGGGATACAGAGATTTCCATTAAAAATTATTTTAGAAATTTGAAATATATGCAGCACCAAAAGAGTAAACCCACCTTTTCCTATTATTCACCTTTTGTGATTTTAAGACATTTGTTATTTTATTTTATTTTATTTTATTTTATTTTATTTTATTTTATTTTATTTTATACATTCAATCACTATACATCACTTAGCTTGTAAAGTGAATTCTCCTAGCATGAATACTCTTCACCATTCTAGTTAGGACACTATACACATTATCATCAACAGATAATAATCTATTTGTGTGTCTCATAAATGTCTTTCCTCTCTATTTTTCTTCTTAATATCTTTCCTCACAGTCTCCCCCTTTTCCCACCGCCTTCCCACACTGTATTCAGTATCCATTTTCTATGCTTCTATGTCCTCTAATCTTTCAGTTTCCACCATAGAGTGTGGACAGGTGTTATATATTAAGTGGAGACATACAATGTCTTTCTTTCATAGCCCGGCTTGCCTCACTCCGCAATAATCTTCCATATTTGTCCACTTTCTATTAAAATGGGTTGGTTCCATGTCTTATCAATTATTAATAATGCTCGAATAAATATAGATGTGCAAGCACTTTTCCGACTGAGCATTCTCTTGTACTTTGGGTAGCTACCCAGGAGTAAAATTGCTGGGTCATATGGTATTTTTATTTGTAGATCTTTTTTTTTTTTTTTTTGGAGAGGTTTTTTGCTATAGGGCGCATGCGCTCGCCAGACAGACAGAGACAGAAAGCGAGAAATCATCCCCCAGGGGAATAGCCACACCGTAATCCCTTCTCCTCCATTCTCCTCTCAGGATCTTGGGCACGCACGCACACGCGCCCGGCATGAGTTTTAAGTCACCGGGTCCGGGACACGAACCGCAGTCGATTACATGGGGGTCCAGCGACATAGCCATTACGCTAACCGCTGGTCCCTATTTGTAGATCTTTGAGGAGCTTCCATACTGTGCTACACAGTGACTGGACTAATTTGCATTCCTACCAGTAATGTAGAAGAGTTTCCCTTTCACCACAGCCTCACCAGCAATTATCATTTTTTTGTTGTTTTTTAATCATTGCCAGTCTGACTGGGGTTAGGTGATATCTCATGATTTTGACCTGCATCTCCCTTATGATGAGGGATATTGAACATTTTTTCATATGTTTTTTGGCTGTTTGTTTGAGTTGTTCAGCCAGTTTTCCCTTTTTTAATTGGATTGGCCATTTTTTTTCCCCAGGTAAGCCTCTTGAGTTCCCTGTGTATTCTGGTTATCAGTTCCTTATCTGAGGCATAGTTTCCAAACATATTCTCCCATTCCGAGAGTTGTCAATACATACTAATTACTGTGTCTTTTGCTGTATGGAAACGTCTTCTTATTATTTTCTTATTTTTTTGAGAGGTTTTTGCTCAAAAAAAAGAAAAAAAAGAGAAAACCCTCTGGATTGTAAGAATTAATATAATAAAAAAGGCAATTCTACCCAAATTAATCTACATATTTAACACAATCCCTATCAAATTACTGGAGACATTCATCATGAATTTGGAAAAGTCATTATTAGAATTTGTCTTGAATCATAAAAAGACTCTGTATTACATAAGCAATCCTGTACAAAAGGAAGAAATAGGAGGCATCTCACTCCCTGACCCCCAAATACATTTAAAAACTGGGATAATCAAAACAGCATGGTATTGGCACAAAAACAGACATGGCGTGTCCACTCGCCAGAAAGACAGAGAGACAGAAAGTGAGAAATCACCCCCCAGGGGGATGGCCATGCTTCAACCCCTTCTCCATTCTCCTCTTGGGATCTTGTGCATGCACATGTGCCCAGTGTGAGTTTAAGCATGTGAGTTTAAGCCACCAGGTCCAGGACTCAAATTGCAGTCGGCTACATGGGAGTCCAGCAACACAGTCATTACCCCATCTGCTGGTCCCATCTGTGTGAAAACTTCTTAATCTGATGTAATCCCACTTTTCTATTTTGGAGATTATTGCCTGTGTTTTGGGAGTCTTACTTAAGAAAAAATTTGCCTACCCCAGTGACTTCCAGTATTTCCCCAGAGTTTTCAACCAGTAGTTTGTAGTTTGAGGTCCTAGGCTTGGATCTTTGATCCACTTTGAGTTTATTTTTGTTAATGGTGAGAGATAGGGGTCCATATTCACCTTTCTGCAGGTGGATATCCTGTTTTTCCAGCACCATTTGCTAAAGAGATTTTCTTTTTCCCACTGATTGACGGATACCCTTTGTCAAAAATCAGTTTGCTCTATATTTGGGTTTTTTTTCTCGAGTATCTATTCTGTTCCGTTGGTCCACATGTCTGTTTTTGTGCCAATAACATGCTGTTTTGATGACCATAGTTTGTAATGTATTTTGGAATCAGGGAGTGAGATGCCTCCTATTCCCCCCCTTTTGCATAGGATTGCTTTGGTACTGCAGGGTCTTTTATGATTCCAGACAAATTCTAGTAATCCATGAAGAATGTCTCTGGTAATTTGGTAGATATTGTGTTAAATATGTAGATTAATTTGGGTAGAGTTGCCTTTTTATTATATTAACTCTTACAATCTAGAAATATGGGATATCCTTTTATTTTTTTGTATGTCATTTCCTATTTCTTTTTTTAGGTTTCCATAGTTTTTCTTATGGAGGTTTCTGAATTATTTGGTTAGATTTATTCCTAGGTATCTTACACTATGTGTAACTATAGTAAATGGAATTACTTTCTTAAGTTTTATGTCAGTCTGCTTGTTGTTTATATATAGAAATGCTATAGATTTTTGTATGTTGATTTTGTATTCTGCCACTTTGCTGTATTCATTTGTTACTTCCAGGAGATTTTTCATGGATACTCTTGGGTCTTCTATGTATACAATCATGTCACCTGTAAGTAGAGATCATTTCACCTCTTCTTTTCCTACTTGAAAGCCTTTTATTTCATTTTCTTTTCCTATTGCATTGGCTAAGACTTCTAGCACTATACTGAAAAGGAGTGTAGAAAGTTGGCAGCCTTGTCTTGTACCAGTTTTTAGTGAAAAAGCTTTTAGTTATTCCCCATTTAATATTATGTTAACTATAGGTTTTTCATAGATAGCTTTTATGTGTTGAGGAATGACCCTCCTATGCTGATTTTGGTGAGAGTCTTAACCATGAGGAATGTTGTAGTTTATCAAACACTTTTTCTGCATCAATTGATATGATCATATGGTTTTTATTTTCTTTCTGTTAATGTCATTTATGATTTTGTGTATGTTGAACCATTCTTCCATCCCTGGGATAAAGGCTACCTGGTCATGAAGTATAATCTTTTTTATAAGTTGTTGGATACAATTTGCTAGTATCTTGTTGAGAATTTTTGCATCTATATTTATCAGAGATATTGGTCTATGGTTTTCCTTCCTTGTCATGACCTTATCTGTTTTGGGGATGAAGGCGATGGAGGCTTCATAGAATAAATTTGGGAGGATTCCTTCATTTTGGATCTTTTAAAAATAAGCAGAATGAGGAGTAACTGTTTTTTAAAAGTTTTGTAGAATTCAGAAGTGAAGCCATCGGGACCAGGGATTTTCTTTATTGAGAGGTTATTTATTACTGATTCAATCTCATTGCTTGTTATGGGTCTATTCAAGATTCCTATGTTCTCCTGATTCAATCTTGGTAGATTTTATGCATCCAAGAACTTGTCCATCTCATCCAGATTTTTTTGTTTGTTTGCATGTAGTTGCTGATAGTATCCTGTAATGATATTTTGTATTTCTATTATGTCTGTTGTAATATTTTCTGTTTCATTGTGAATTTATTTGTTTTTTTTTCTTTTCTTAGATAGCTAATGGTGTGCCAATTTTGTTTATATTTTCAAAGAACCAGTTTTTGCTTTCATTTATTTTCTGTCTAGTTTGTTTATTTTTCTATTTCATTTATTTCTACTTGAATCTTTATTATTTCTTTTTTCTGGCATTTTTTTGTATATTTGTTGTTGTTGTTGTTTCTCCAGTTCTCTGAGGCATGATGTTAGGTTGTCCATTTGCCATCTTTCCATCTTTATCTTATGTGCACTAATTGCTATGAACTTCCCTCTTTTCCCTCTTACGACTGCTTTTGCTGTGTCCCATAGATTATGGAAACTCATGTGCTCATTATCATTTGTTTCCATAAATCTTTTAATTTCAGACTTAATTTCTTCAGTAGTTGTGAAGTCATTTAGAAGTTGGTTATTTAGTTTCCGTATGATTGTGTTTTTTTTTTCCTCTAACCAAAATTAATATCCATCATGGTCAGAGAAGATGCTGAATGTAGTTTCTATACCTTTGAATCTCTAGAGGTTTGCTTTGTGCCCTGTCATATGGTCAGTCTTCGAAAAGGTTCTATGTGTGGGTGAGAAAAAATTACATTTCATGGTTTTTGGGTGGAAGGTTCTATAGATATCTGGTAAGTCCATTAGATTTCATTTAGTCCATTAGATATCATTTAGATCCTGTATCTCTTTTATTATTTTTCATCTGGTGGATTTGTCCAAAGGATACAGTGGGGTGTCAACAATTAGCGTGTTGCAGTCTTTCTCTCCTTTTAGATCTAACAGTCTTTCCTTTACATATTGGGTGCTCCTGAGTTGGGTGCATATTCATAAGCATTATATCTTCTTGATGAATTTGTCCTTTTACTATTATAATGCCTTTCCTTTTTTTTCTTTTTTAAATTATTTTTATTTATTTTTTATTTCAAGTTCTTTTACACATTCAATCACATTATTTAGCTTGCAAAGTGAATATTCCAACATGTGTACATTTCTCCCCAGTCCAATTGATAATACTATAAAGTTATCTTCAACAGATAATACCCCACTTCTTTGTCCCACTCATACTTTGCCTCTCTATTTTTCTTCTAAGTGTACTTCCTTAGACTCTACTCTTTCACCCACCCTCTTCCCACAATATATCTGGTATTCACAACCATTTACTGTGTTTCTATATCCTTTAATCACTCGGTTTTAGTCAGAGAGTGCAGAAACTCGGTATATACTAAGTGGGGACACACAATGCCTCTACTTCATAGTCTGGCTTGCTTCCCTCAGCAGTAAATCTTCCACATTCATCCACTTTCTTTCAAAAGCCAAGGACTTGTTTTTTTATGGCGGAGTAGTATTCCATAGAGTATATGTGCCACAGTTTTTCAATCCATTCATATGTTCGTGGGCATTTGGATTGGTTCCATGTCTTAGCAATTGTGAATAAACATCACAATGCTGCAATAAACATCAATGTGCAAGCACTTTTCTGATTAAGAATTTTTCTGTCCTTTGGGTAGATACCAAGGAGTGGAATTGCTGGATCACATGGTAATTCTATTTGTAGATTTTTGAGGAATTGGCTGAACCAATTTACATTCCCATCAGCAGTGTAAGAGAGTTTCCCTTTCACCACACCCCTGCCAGCACTTACCATTTTTTGTTTGTTTGTTTTTTTAATCTTAGTTATTTTGACTGGTGTTAGGTGGTATCTCATTGTGGTTTTGATCTGCATCTTCCTTACAATGAGGGATGTTGAGCATTTTTTCATATGTCTTTTGGCTATTCATATGTCATCCTTAGAGAGTGTTTCTTTTTTTTTTCAACTCATTCTCTTAGTTTTAATAGGGTTGATCATCTTTTTTTCAGAACAGCTGCTTGAGTTCCTTGTGCATTCTGGTTATCAGTCCTTTATCTGACACATAATTTATAAAACTATTTTTCCATACTGAGGGCTATCAATTCACAATAATTACTGTGTCCTTTGGAAGCAAAAACTTCTTAGTCTGATGTAATCCCACTTGTCCATTTTGGGAATTATTGACTGTGCTTTGGGGGGTCTTACCTAAGAAGTCTTTGCCTATCCCAATGTCTCCCAGGGTTTCCCCAGTGTTTTCAAGGAGCAATTTTATACATTTTTGTCTTAGGTTTTGATCTTTGATCCACCTTGAGTTGATTTTTTGTCAATGGTGAGAGGTAGGGTTTCAGATTCATCTTTCTGCAGGTGGATATCCAGTTTTTCTTTAGCAGCTTTTACTGAAGAGATTTTTCCTTTTCCCACTAGATTGACTGTTACCCTTTGCCAAAAATCAGTTGACTCTATGCTTGGGAGTTTATTTCTGAGGACTCTATTCTGTTCCATTGGTCCACCTGTCTGTTTCAGTGCCAGTACCATGTTGTTTTGATTACCACAGCTTTGTAGTATATTTTTGAGTCTGGGAGTGAGATGCCTCCCATTCCATTCTTCTTCTGCAAAATTGCTATGGCAGTACGAGATCTTTTATGATTCTAGACAAATTTTATGATTGTCTTTTCTAGATCTGTGAAGAATGTGTCTGATAAATTAGGATTGTATTAAGTATGTAGATTAATTTGGGTAGGATTGCCATTTTGATTTTATTAATTCTTCCAATCCAGGAACATGGGATGTCTTTCCTCTTTTCTGTGTCATTTTCAATTTCTTTTTTTAGCTTCTTATAGTTTTTCTTGTGGAGGTCATTAACTTCTTTGGTTAGATTCATTACTAGGTATCTTATGCTTTTTGTGGATATGGTAAATGGAATTTTTTCAAATCTATCTCAGTCTGCCTGCTGTTCGTATATAGAAATGCTATAAATTTCTGTATGTTGATTTTGTATCCTGCAACTTTACTGTATTCATGTATTACTTCAAGGAATTTTTTCATGGCTACCATTGGGTCTTCTATGTATACAATCATGTCATCTGCAAATAGAGTTTCACCTCTTATTTTCCTATTTGAATGCCCCGCCCTTCTGATTGCATTGGTGAGGACTTCCAATACTATATTGAAAAGGAGTGTAGAAAGTGGACATCCTTGTCTTGTACCCATTTTTAAAAGTGGAAAAGCTTTCAGCTTCTCTCCATTCAGGATGATGTTCACTAAGAGTTTTTCATAGATAGCTTTTATTGTGTTGAGAAATGACACTTCTATGACGATATTGCTGAGAGTCTTGATCATGAAGAGATGTTGTATTTTATCAAATGCTTTTTTTTGCATCAATTTATATGATCATGTGATTGTTATCTTTCTTCCTGTTAATATGGTTTATTACATTTATGGTTTTGCAGATGTTGAACCTACCTTACATGCATGGAATAAAGCCTATATGATCGTGATGAATAATTTTTTTATAAGTTGTTGGATACAATTTGTTAGTATCTTGTTGAGAATCTTTGTGTCTGTATTCATCAGAGATATTGGTCTATAGTTTTCCTTAATTGTCCTGTCATGTGTTTTAAGGATAAGGGTAATGGAGGCATCATAGAATGAATTAGGGAGAGATTCACCCTTTTGGATCTTTAGAAATAACTTGAGCAGAATGGGCATTAATTCTTTTTTGAAATATTTGTAGAATTCGGTGGTGAAGTCATCAAGGCCAGGGCTTTTCTTTGTTGGGAGGTTATTTATTACTGATTCAATCTCCTGGCTTTTTATAGGCCTATTCAGACTTTCTATATCCTCCTGGCTCAATCTTGGTAGATTATATCTGTCCAGGAATTTGCCCATCTCATCCAGATTGTCTTGTTTCTTGGCATATAGATGTTCATAGTATCCTCTAATGATGTTTTGTATTTCTACTACATCTGTTGTTATATTGCATGCTTCATTGCAGATTTGATTTACCTGGTTCCTTTCTCTCTTCTTAATAAGTCTCGCTAGTGGTGTATCAATTTTGTTTATCTTTTCAAAGAGCCAGCTTTTAATTTCTTTTATTTTCTGTATAGTTCATTTATTATCTATTTTATTAATTTCTGCACATATCTTTATTATTTCCTTTCTCCTGGAGTTTTTTGGATATTTTTGCTGTTGCTTTTCTAGTTCTCTGAGGCATGATGTTAGGTGATCAATTTGCCTTCCTTCTGTCGTCCTTTTATGTGCACCAATTGGTATGAACTTCCCTCTTATGACTGCTTTTTGTTTGTTTCTTTGTTTTGAAGAGGTTTTTTTTTTTTTTTTTTTTTTTTTTTTTTTTTTTTTTTTTAGAGGTTTTCGCTATAGGGCGCGTGCGCTCGCCAGACAGACAGAGAGAGACATAGAGACAGAAAGCAGGAAATCATCCCCCAGTGGGGATGGTCACGCCGCAATCCCTTCTCCTCCATTCTTCTCTCGGGATCTTGGGCACGCATGCACACACGCCCAGCGTGAGTTTTAAGCCACCGGGTCCGGGACGTGAACCGCGGTTGACTACGTGGGAGTCCAGCGACATAGCCATTACACCAACTGCTGGTTCCCTGAAGAGGTTTTTGGTATAGGGTGTGTGTGCATGCCAGAAAGACAGAGAAAGACTGAGAGACAGAAAACGAGAAATCACTCCCCAGAGGGGGATGGCCACGCTGCAATCCCTTCTCTTCCACTCTCCCCTCGGAATCTTGGGCATGCACACACATGCACTCGATGTGAGTTTAAGCCACTGGGTCCAGGACTTGAACCACGGTCGACTACATGGGAGTCCAGCGACATAGCCATTACACCCACTGTTGGTCACAATGACCATTTTTGCAGTGTCCCAAAGATTATGGAAACCCATGTCCTCATTGTCATTGTCTTCCATGAATCTTTTGATTTCAGTCTTTATTTCTTCAGTAGATGTAAAGTCATTCAGGAGTAGGTTATTTTGTTTCCATGTATTTGAGTATTCTTGAGGATTTCTCTTGAAATTAAAATCAAGTTTAATTCCATCATGGTAATAGAAGATGCTGGATATAGTTTCTGTGCCTTTGAATCTGTAGAGGCTTGCCTTGTACCCTATCATGTGGTCAGTCTTCGAAATGATTCCATGTGGGGGTGAGAAAAAAGTGTATCTCATGGTTTTTGGGTGAAAAGTTCTATAGGTGTCTGTTAAGTCCATTTGATTTATGGTATCATTTAGGTCCTTTATCTCTTTACCTATTTTTTTTTCTAGATAATCTGTCCAGAGGGGATAGTGGGGTGTTGAGATCTCCAAAAATTAGTGTGTTGCAATCTATCTCTCCTTTTAGATCTAACAGTCTTTACTTTATGTATTTGGGTGTTCCTGTGTTAGGTACATAGATATTTATAAGCATTATATCTTCTTGATCAATCAACCTTTTTACTATAATATAGTGCCCTTCTTTGTCTCTTCAAATAGTTTTTGTTTTAAAGGCTATTTTGTCAGAAATTAGTATTACAACTCCAGCTCTTTTTTGGTTCCCATTTGCATGAAAAACCTTTTTTCCAACCCTTCACTTTTAGTCTATGTATGTCTTTATCCATGAGGTGGGTTTCCTATAATCAATACATAGAGGGGTTTTTTTGGTTTGTTTTTTTTGTTGTTTGTTTGTTTGTTTTTCATCCATTCAGCCAGTCTGTGTCTCTTGATTGGATAACTTAATCCATTAAAATTCAATGTTATTATTGATATTACTGGACTTGTCCCAACATTTAAGTTGGCCATTATCTTTGTTGCCTTTTATTCTTTTATTTCTGGCTGTTCATTCTTTAGTTTTCCCGGAACAGTACTCTCTTCAGGGTTTCTTGAAGAGCTGGTCTTGTGTTGGCAAATTCTTTCAGGTTTTGTCTGAGAAGATTTTAATATTTTTTTTTCCCATAAAAAGATAATCTTATAGGATATAGTAATCTTGGTTGAAACTGTTTTTCTCTTAACACTTTCAATAAGTCTTCCCATTCTTTCCTTGCTTGCATTGTTTCTGTTGAAAAGTCTGGTGTTAGCCTGATGGGATGACCTTTGTAAATCACTTGTCATTTCTCTCTTACCAGTTTTAGTATCTTGTCCTTATCTGTGGTCTTTTCCAGTCTGGCTAAGATGTGCCTTGGGGAAGATCTTCTTGGGTTGATTCTATTTGGGGTCCTTGTATTTCTTGGGTCTGGATGTTTGAGTGCCTGTCTAGACTTGGGAAATTTTCTTCCAGGATTTCATGGAATAGATTTCCATGCCCTTATTGGTTTCTTCACCTTCTGGGATATCAATTATTTGGATATTAGGGCATCTAAAGGAATCTAGTATTTCTCGTATATTATCCTCGTTTTATTTTTTGTTATTTTCTCTATCTTTCTGGTGTTTTTTTGTTTGTTTGTTTTTGTTTTTTTTTTTTTTTTTTTTTTGTAGGTCAGAGATTTTATTTTCTATGCCGTAGATTTGATCTTCAGCATGGTCTAATTAACTTTTAATACTTTCTAGAGAGTTTTTTACTTCCTGTAGTAGACTTCATCTCTAATAGTTCCATCTGATTCTTTCTTAGAGTGTCCATTTCTTCTTTCATATTGTACAAGGACTTCCTAATCTCCTGTAATTCATTGTTTTTTTTCTGTTCCAACTCATAGAATTTTGCCACCAGGAATGTTCTAAATTCTTTCTCTGACATTTTAGTGACTTCTTCTGTTTTTTCGAGAGATGGAGGGGAGTTACTGTGTTCTTTTGATGGAGACATATTTCCTGGTTTATTCAAACCTGAGGCTCTTCTTCTACTTCTAGCCATTGGGAGATGTATTCACTTTGGAATACCTTTTAAGAGAATGTTTCTTCTACTAGGAGCAAGTGTGTTTCCCTTTTGCTGTGAACTGATGTGTGCTAAAGTCTCTCTTCTGTTGCATTTAGCAATGTGGTCTCGGGAGCAGTATTCTATTCAGGTGTCTGAAGGGCAGTATCTCCTTTTTCACAGGTCCCAGGGAACCTTACAATACTAGGGTATTTCAGAACTGTGAGTCTAGACCTGTCTATTCCTTCCAGGAGGGTGGAGGATGAGGAGGAGAGGACAATATAAGAGGGAAAAAGTATGAAGGAGAATAAAGAAAAAGTTACAAGCTGTGAGTGCTCAAGATTTCACCATGGGGCTGGAGATGGAACTAGAGTGCTGCTGGCGAGCAAGCGGAGGCCAGTCTTTCTAGCTGCTGGCAAGCAAGTGGAGGCCAATCTTTCTGAAGGAGAGTGCTATGGGGTGGGTGGAGTCAGCTGGAACTGGGACAGGGGCCAGTGATGGCCCTGTCTCAGAGTCCCTTGCTGCCCATGGAGCTGGAGATGGAACTGGGGCACTTCTGGCAAGCGAGCAGAGGCCAGTCCGTTGGTCAAGGAGGAGCAGGAAATTCTATAATGCCCTTCTTTGTCTCTTCTTTCACTTTTTGTCTTAAAGTCTATTTTGTCTTAAATTAGTATTTTGACTCCAGCTCTTTTTTGTTTTCCATTTGCATGGAATACCTTTTTCCAGCCCTTCACGTTCAGTCTATGTAGGTCTTTATCCATGACATGCATTTCTTGTAGACAACAGATAAAGATTTCTGGGATTTTTTTTTTCTTTTTTAAATCCATTCAGCCAATCTGTGTCTCTTGATTGGAGAATTTAATTAATTAACATTCAATGTTATTAATGATTTTTTCAGACTTGTCTCTACCATTAAGTTGGCCATTTTCTTGGATTTTTTAAATTCTTTTCTGTCTGTCTCATTTTGGTTTTCCTGGTATAGCACTCTCTTAAGAATTTCTTGAGGAACTGGTATGGTGTTGGTAAATTCTTTCAGGTTTTGTAGATCTGAGAAGGTTTTCATCTCTTCTTCCCATACGAAGGATATGTATAGTTTCTCTCTTAACTATCTTAACTCTTTGAATATATCTTCCCATTCTTCCCTTGCTTCCATTGTTTCCTGTGAGAGATCTGATGTTAGTCTGATGGGATAACCTTTGTACATAACTTGACATTTCTCTCTAGCCAATTTTAGTATCTTGCCTTTATATGTTTGGCCAGTCTGTCTATAATGTGCCATGGATAGGATCTTCTTGGGTTGATTCTATCTGGGGTCCTTTGTATTTCTTGGGTGTGGATGTTTGAGTTCTTCTCTAGACTTGGAAAGTTTTCTTCCAGGATTTCGTGGAATAGATTATCAATGTCATTAGTTTCTTCACCTTCTGAGGTAACAATTATTTCAGTGTTTGGGAGTTTAATGGTATCTAGTATTTCTCATATATAGTCCTCATATTTTGGTTATCTTTTTGGTGCTTTTTTCCTAAGTCAGAGATTTTTGTCTTCTACATCCAAGGTTCAGTTTCCTGCATGATCTAATTGGATCTTAGTACTTTTTTGGCTTTTAATATTTTTGAGAGATGTTTTGATTTCCTGTATTACTGTCTTCATCTCTAACTGTTCCATTTGGTTCTTTTTTATGGTGTCCATTTCTTCTTTCAAATTGTGGAAGAATTTCCTCAATTCCTGGAGTTTGCTGTCTCCTTTCTCTTCCATCTCATAGAATTTGTCACCATGAATGTTCTCAATTCTTTTTCTGCCATTTTGGTAACTTCTTTTGTTTTTTCACAAGTTGGAGGTGAGTTACTGTGTTCTATTCATAGAGATGTATGTTCTAGTTTTCTCATACTTGAGACTATTCTGTGGCATTTAGTCATTTGGTGGTGTATTCATTTTTGAATAGTTCTTTGGAGAATGTTTAAGCACTTGTGAACTAATTTGCTTCCCTTTTTGCTGTGAATTGCTTCTGTGCCAATGTCTTTTGCTGTGATTAGTAATGTGGCCCCACAGGAGGAGTTTTCTGAGCAGGTTTATGAAGAAGAGCTTCTTCCTTTCTGCTGGTACTTTAGTGAGAGGTGAGGATTTCTCTGAGCTTAACAATGTTTAGATGCTTGAAAACTGTAAAGCTAGACCTGTCTAGTCCCTCTGGGGAGAAGAAAATAACAATGTAAGTAGAAGAAGCAGAGAAAATAAAACATGAAGAAAGGAAAAGTTGTGTGCTGTCCTTGTGTGGCACACAAATTCAAAAGGAGGCTTCAGATGGAGATGGAATCTGCTTGAGAAGCCTGCAACTGTCCTGTTTTTCTAGTTTGGGGTCAGGGGTGGACTCTGGAGATTGAAGCTGGGGCTTGGGCTTGGGCTTGGGCTTGGGCTAGGGCTGGGGCTGGAGTTCAGTCCTCCCTCAGATTTCCTGATTGGGCAGGAGACTACAGATAGAGATGGAGTCTGCTTGAGAAGCCTGCACCTGCCCTGTCATTTGAGCTCAGAAGAGTGGGAGTGGGCTTCGAAATTTAATGCTGGAGTTGGGTCTGGGACTGGGGCTGAAGTTCAGCCCTGCCTCAGATTCCCTGAGTGGGCAGGGGGCTACAGATGGAGATGGAATCTGTTTGAGAAGCCTGAAACTGCCCTGTCCTTATAGCTCATAGGAGGGGGATGGGCTCTGAAGTTTGGAGCTGAAGCTGGGGCTGGGGCTAAAGTTCAGCACTGTCTCAGATTCCCTGACTGAAAAGAAGGCTGTAGATGGAGATGGAGTCTGTTTGAGAAGCCTGTAACTTCCCTGTCCTATGTCAATTTTTAAGAAAACGCCAGTCAAACTCTGTTGGTTGGAAGAGAGAGACCCAACCAAAACCTCTGAATACCATCCTCACTTCATTCCAGGACAGAAATTTTATGTATTGATTTTATTTTAAGTTTATTCATTTCTTCCAAGAGAAATAGAGAGAGATAAAGTGTGTGTGTATGTGTGTGTGAGATAGGCACACACTGAGATTCACATCTAGTCTCAGCAGCCAGATCACAGGAATATGCCCTTGTGTAGTGTATGCAGGGAAACCCCAGGATGCAAACCTGAGACCACCTCATGTGGATCTAGATGCATTCCCATCATGCTACTAGCTGGTCTTTCATCTTTGATTTTTAGAATAATTTCTCTTCCATCTATCTCTGGTCACTGTACAGCAAAACACACATGAACACACATGCACACCTAGAAAGCAACATTTCTAGTCAAAGATTATTTCATCAGATCAAGTCCTAAAAATGGGTTTTGATGAAGCTGTTAGGACTAGCCTGTGGCATAGTGATTAAGGTGCCTGGATCCCATTGGGTCAACTCTGTGGGTCAAGTCCCAGATTTGGTGGATTGAGAAACACACTGGATGAAGGTGCATGCGTGCCCAAAATTCTGACAGAAGGGAGACATAGAGGAGATGGGATTGTAGTGTGACTATTTTCTGTAGAAGATGCTTTCTCACTTTCTCTCAGTCTCTTTCTGTATCTCTCTGATGAGCACATGCACCTCTGGTAAATTAAAAAAAGAAAAAAGATATTAATGTAATACCACAGTCAGGGATGTTGAATGTTGTTGAGAACAACTTCTAACATCCCCAGATAAGACACCCCAGCATTACTAGAAACATGGCTCAACCTCACACTAATGTACTAGCTCTATTTCCAGATGTTTATAGATAAGAAAGGGTCAAACAAAAAAATTGTTGAAATGTGAAGCCATTATGCATCCTCTTGCAAGGTGAAAAGGCTTTGTGTAAATAGTAGGTAAAAACATTTTTAAACAATCTCATTTTTCTAAGGCAAAAAACTCCTGTTTTAGCAAGTAAAGAGAATACTTGGGGGGAACACAATGTTGCTCTTCAAATATTTCAAGGTCTATCTTTTATAAAAGAGGAATTGCACTTATCCCCTCTTATCCTTGAGGTCAGAACTAGGACAAATGAGTGGGTATTGCTGGGAGGTGGACTTCATTCTTTTCAAAGTAGAAAGGGCTTCCACGTAAGATAGTAAGTTTCTAATCATGGACAAAGAAACGCGTAGGCTGGACTACTGCTTTTGGGTGAGACCGAAAAGAGATTTTTATAGTACAATGGTTCTTAAGCTCTGTGCGTCTGTGTTGTGCACGTATAACTGTGTATTCATTGAAAACTTTAAAATCTAGAATTTTGAGTAGCCCCAGAAGAAATTAAAAGACTCAAAACAGACTTAAACAAATCAGTAATAATTACAGTATAATCATCACTGCAGCATAATAATACCCCAAAAGCTCTAGCAAGCACAGTTTACACATTATTCTCTTCACTTTCCTTCTAGCACTGTTTGCATTGGATTTTTATTGGCACAAAAGACCCTTCTCTCTATTCACAAGCAAAATTCCAGCATATTGTGATGTTTTAGTAAAACTTCATTTAGTTTTAGTGCTGAGTTGATGCTACTTTATACCTTTTATTACTCCTCTAAAACCCAATGTATTCAGCTCAGCCATTCGTCAATGGCATTGCTATAATTATAATTTAAAAATTCACCATACACACGGTTTCCAGGGCACTACTATGCCTACTGCCAGTTGTTATGAAAGCTATATCAGATCTGATCATTTCTAAGGGTTCAAAGTTACTTCTCTGGCGTTGTACTATGTATGTTGGAAGAAAGTAAACTAGTAATAAATAGATAGCACCAGATTGTATGAAATGAGGGAGATTTTTCTCCTTTGAAGATAAGTTTATTTTTAAATTAACAAAAAAAGGGCAAAAACTTCTGGTTTTTTGTTTTTGTTTTTGTTTTTGGTCCACTTTGAATCGTTTTTTTTTTTTTTAGAGGTTTTCACTATAGGGCGCGTGCGCTCGCTGGAAAGAGAGATAGAAAGCGAGAAATCACCCCCCAGGGGTGATGGCCACGCGGCAATCCCTTCTCCTCCATTCTCCTCTCGGGATCTTGGGCACGCACGCACACGCGCCTGGCATGAGTTTCAAGCCACCGGGTCCGGGACACTAACTGCGGTCGACTACGTGGGAGTCCAGCGACATAGCCATTATGCTAACTCCTGGTCCTGGTCCACTTTGAATCTTAACTGATTATAAAAATCTCAAACGCATGTTTTATCAATAAAATAACATGTACACATTGTCAAAAAGAAAAATCTGAAACCAGTTAAATTTAACAAGAGTATAATTGGACAAAAGACATTCTAGAACTAGGTACCATTCCTGACTGAGTTTGGTTTAGAATATTTTGCCCAACTTCATATGTAGCTCAGATTTATAATCAGAGAAAAGGAAGGGACATACAAAACCAAGCTAGTGGGCAGCAGTGGCATTTACTCACTCTCTCTCTCTCTTTTTCTTATATGTATGTATGTGTATATATATATGTGTGTATGTGTGTGTGTGTGTGTGTGTGTGTGTACTTATATTTTTGCTATAAGGTGCATGTGTTCTCCTGAGAGAGAGAAAGGGAGACAGAGAGGGAAAGTGAGAAATCACCCTCCCCAGGGTCAGGGATAGTCATGCCACAATCCCTTTTCCATTATCCTCTCAGGATGTTGGGCACCCATACTATGCCCAGTGTGTTTCAAGCCACCAGGTTTGGGATTCAAACTACTGTTGGCCATGTGGGAGTCTAGAGTCTTAACTACCATGTCACCTGCTGGCCCCTATACAGTCATTTTTTAAGTAGTTTTCAGCCTCTGACTGGTTGAAGAACCAGTTGCTTTGTTGGCTAAGTTGCTAAGTTCCAAGAACATATTCTTAGGTTAGGGTAACTTGCTTGTACATCAAGCTAAGTTTCAATTCAGTATATACAGAGATTGCTATGGGCCAGTGTTATCACGAATGTTTGGAGGTTTGCTTGGGCCAATTATGGAGGTCTGCTTGGGTCAATTTAGTTCAGTTCAACTACATAAACGCTATACTCGTTATATTAAAGAGTTGTTTTACCTTGTTCTGAAAGGTACATAGTACTGTTTTGTAAGAAAATAGTCATGAGGGCCAGCAGGCCGCATGGTGGTTAGGGCGCAAGACTCTCACATGGCCAATCACAGTTCGAGTGTCAGACCTAGCAGCTCCCTTGATCTCTCTCTCTCTCTCTCTCTCTCTCTCTATCTCTGAGTCTATCTCTGGTCAAATAAAAAAATAAATGAATAAATAAATAATTACAATTAGATCTTTTTTAAAAAAAGAAAATAGTCATGAAAGATCATATTTACTTATCCCATGTCATGATCTTGAGTTAAATGTACATAAACAAAAAAAAACTACATAGACCCAGCACATTCTATTTGTCCATTTTTATGTGGTTGCTTGACAATTTTAATTTTTTTCTAAAAACAAAAGCAATGAATGTCTAGTGTATAAAATTTTTAAAAATACAGATAAACACAAAAAGAAATCATCACTAACCCTCATGACTCAAAGATAATCTCTATTAATATGGACCTAAATTTTACAGGGATAAGAGGAATAGATGATATTAAGGAGAAAGAGTTATTAATAAGTCAGTAAACCAAATCACTATGTATTATCATTGCTGCTATGGAAACCAAGAGTTGGC
The DNA here is from genome assembly GCA_026018925.1 of Tupaia tana. Taxonomy (NCBI): domain Eukaryota; kingdom Metazoa; phylum Chordata; class Mammalia; order Scandentia; family Tupaiidae; genus Tupaia; species Tupaia tana. The sequence continues at coordinate 50,725,056 of JAKSZU010000015.1, forward strand.
CTGAATGTCTGGATGTAACAGGCAAGCATGCTTGACAAAGAGATATAAGCTGGTAACATCATGGTGGGAAACTGAGAAGAGGCTTCTACCCTTTGAAGCTAACTGTGCCCAAAAATGAGGACGCTGACAGGAACATGTAATGCACACTGTTGTTAATGTCAGGATAGAAGAACCTTTAAGTCCTTGATCTGACAAGAGACAGACCCACCTGTTCTATTACAATACTCAGGCCCCAGGGACCAACCCAAACACATAGGACTCTTTATCGTATCCCAGTACTGAAGCAAAGCCTGACAATAGATATGCAAGGCAGATGCTTCTCAGTATTTGTTGAATATATGAGCACAACAGAGTGATCAGGGCCAAAGCGGCCTTTCTCCAAACCCTTTCTCTTTCACTAATAAATGGGACTTAACGGACATGTGCTCTTTTATTATGACTATAAATACAAAAGACTCTATGTAACGAGTTGGGTTTATTTTCCCTAAAAATATCTCTTTGGCTCTAGCAAAGCCCTCCAAATCAGAACTTTGAGCACAGAGGCACTTGCACTGAGGTGCCAGTTAGAGACTCATTAGGCACGGATGACCTTCATGCTGGAAAAGTAATTTAATAAGAGTGTGTTCTGGCTTTGAGCTATTTTCTATAATCCATATAAATCATTTTTTAAACTGACTGTATCCCAGATTCAACCTGGAATCCTTTTTTTTCCTGTAAAGCCCTGAAGTAAAGCTACTCACTACTATTTTTTATAAGACCCTCTATTCTGTTAGTATTGGGAAATTTCAGAGGGAAAAATAGTTTTTACACATCCCTCCAGTTAAAGAAACACAGCATCTCTTGAAAGATAGTCTAATTTTCCCTCACTTTTCATTCCAATTGAAGATTTGTTGTTTAATTTTTAACCAGCTTTATTGGATACCAACAAATAAAAATTGCATGGATTTATGATGTATAATGTGATATCATATATACATTTTCAAATGACTATATCAAGCAGAAAACAATTCCTTTTGAAAGTGCATCAGCAATGATTTTGTGAGTTAGAGAAGTTTGTTTCCTAAAGAATAAGAAAATACAATTATTACAAAAATGTGAGCTATTGATAAAAAGAGTATATTAACCTGAATAAAATGTCTTAGGGTCATATCTATAAGTTGCTGTGGACAGTAATTTTATTTATTTATTTATTTATTTATTTATTTATTTATTTATTTAGGAGAGATTTTTGTTACAGGGTGAGTGCCCTTGCTGGACAAACAGAGACAGAAAGCAAGAAATCACCCCAGAGGGATGGCCATGCCACAATCCCTTCTCCCCCATTCTCCTCTTGGGAATTTGGGCACACACACACACACCCAGCATGAGTTTCAGGCCATGAGTTTCAAGTCCCAGTTTCAAGTCTGTGACTTGAATCACAGTTGGCCATGTGGGCACCCAGTGACATAACCATGATGCCATCTGCTGGTCCTGTTGTGGACAGTTATGCAGGACATTGAGAGCCACAAATTCTACAATCAAGATGAGGTCAGACCTCACTTGTGTCATTGATACCACAAGAGTTATAGCCTTTTTCAAGTCTCATCAAAAGACTTAGCCCATTGTCTTGACAATTATTTTCAAGGTCCTCTCAGTTGCCTACTGGTCAGGATTTATCAGTAGCATTCTCCTCTCACATTCACAAAGCAGTAAATAAAACTGTACCTCTAACTTGCCATTACCCATGATTATGTGGTTATGAAAAAGAACTCACTGTTATTGTGTATGTATTTGAGACCCATTGGAGGGGTGACCAATTTCATGTTTTATGCCACACGGCTTAGCAGAGGTTACAATGTTGTATGACAATGTTATGCTCCTGATGTTTATTGTATTTAAATATAGCCCTTGAGACTCAGAAATGTTCTTTATTAGAGAATTTTAAATTTTGTGGGGTTTTTTTTTCTCTGAATTTTATGTCCTTCTGTGGGAGTCAGAATTCTGGGATGCCTCCAACAGTCTTGATCCCCGGTCTGAACACCCTGTATAATCTCCATCACTTGAGTGTGAGCAGGACTATAAATATGGAAAATTACTTGTATGAATAGGTTTGTCATATGGCAAAGGCGAAGAAATTTGGGGCATAATTAAGGTCACTAATTATTTGACTTCAAGTTAATTGAAGGGAGTCTGGTCCAGAGTAGACTAGACCTAATCAGATGATCTCTTTTTTAAGAGAGAGATAATTCCTATAGGGCACATGTGTTCACCAGAGAGACAGAGAGAGAGAAAGTGAGAAATTGCCCCCCAGGGGGTATGGCCATGCTGCAAACCCTTCTTTTCCATTCTTCTCCTCTTGGGATTTTGGATATGCACTCACACATGCCTGTGTGAGTTTCAAGCTACTGGGTCTGGGACTCGAACCATGGCTGGCTATGTGGGAGTCCAGCACCTTAACCACTATGCCACCAGCTACTCCCATCAGGCGATCTCTTAAAAGCAAGGTTGGAGGTCAGAGACAGAAGTCAAAGAGACCTGCTTTCCTCCTTAAAGAAGATGAAATCATGAATTCTACAGGTAAAAGAAACTAAGTTCATCCCACAAACTGAATGAGCTTGGGAGAGAACCTTGAGCACTGCAGTCCTGGGCAGTAGCCTTTAGAGACCTAAACAGAGACCACAGCTTAACTGTGTTTGAACTCTGACCCATGGAAACTGTGCAATCATAAATGTGCCTTGTTTAAAGTCACTACATTTGTGGCTAATTCATTATACCACAATACAAAGCTAATATATTTCTTCTCATATGCATACACAAGTGTGCACAATGTCCACACACACACACACACACACACACACACATACCAGTTTAAACTGACCTCTTTTATTTTTAAGGGGAAGTATATTTGATAGGGAGCTTTCACTTTGAATATTTCCACATTTCCTAAGGCCAATAAGGAAGGGCTCCCTTCCCTGGCTGTGTGCACCTCTGACCCAGTCTCAACCTTGAGAACTTGCATCTTCAACTCTCTGCCATGTCTTAGGGCTATGGCCACACACCTGAAAGCCAATGTAAGCAAATAAAGCACCTTGCAGGGAACACAAAAAGAGAACAAATGGATGTTTGCCCTGAAATTTAGTCTTTTGTGCTTCCCTCCTATAACCCAGGCTGTTCTCACAACTTCAGATGCTTATCCTTGTTTAGATCCTGCAGACCAATCTGATCCCTCTGCTAAGCTGGTCATTGGCTGATTCAAAACCAAGGCCAAGAAACCATTGCTTCAATAGCATCCTGTCTGAATAGATAACAAAGTAATGAGGATGGAAACATCTAGAAGCTATATTTGCAAATGTGAGTTGTAGTAGACGGAAACACACACACACGAGTTTTCAAATGGAAGTAGTCAAACATCAGATATGTCACTGATTGAACTGCCACATCAGCATCTGCTTTCATTTTTTGCAAAGAATTTTCCTATGAATTTCCACCAAAAACTGGAAGGGTTGGTATGTTAGAGACATGGAGACAGCCTTGGAGTTATCTACTCTGTTATGGATTTACATGTCAACAATTTGGAAAGATTACCCATCCAGATGGAGTCATTTTTTTTCTAAATCTCCAGGGGAAAATGAGGTGATCAGTTGTGGTAATAACTTTTCGCCCTTTATTCAGGATAAAGCACATGTATGCATGGGAGTGAGAGAGCAAAGCACACTACAGTATCTGGTCACACCATGATTCCCTTCCTCCAGTTCGCCAGTCTGTCAGATATTGGCTACTTGCATGCGTAATTCAGATCGACTAGGCTGGGAACTCTGAACCAGGGTCACTATGTGGGATCTGGCTTCTCTTGAGCAGCTCATTACCATTGTCAGAGAGGTGGCCCAGTGTGGTAATAACTTTGAACATATAATGTATTCATTTCCATCACATGTAATTATAAATAGATGGAGAGCAGGGTTCTTGACGAGGGTGTCTCCAAAATCCTAAAGCATACATATATTGAAATGGCAGAGTGTTCCATGAACTTGGGTGAGTGAGTGGGGGAAAGCACCTAAATGTCTTTGTTTTCCTAGTTGATATTTAGCATTTCCTTCTCATTTAAAGCAAGACAGCAATCCACAGCACTGTTAGCAGCATTGGGCCTTGTCACCAATGAAAGTCACAGGTGTTTTACATCACATTTCAGTTGCTGCAGTTCACAAAACACCATTTACCCCAACCATCATATCAAAATTAGGATAATTATAGTTGAGGTAACTTCAAAAAGTTTGTGAAAAGAAAGTAGAATTAAAGTACAAATTTATTTTAGTGCACAAAAATGTAATTCATGCATAGCATTTTCTTAACGCATATTTTCCATGACTTTTTGAAAACCCCTTGTATTCACTTGTATTAAGGTAGTTAGCTATTTCATGCATATGCATTAAATGGGCACTTATTTACTGCATTTGTCAGGGTAGGTAGTTATTAAGTGTTTTCATAAGGAAACATACATTCTTGAAAAAAAATATATACCTACAATAGAATCATAAATAAGACCAAAATGAGGGACATACTAAGACCAGCATTCTTCAAAAAGGTCAAAATCAAGAAAAACTAAGACATAACGGCCACATAGAATATGGACCCTGGTTTGGAGCTTCTACTAGAAAAAGGTCATTGATGGAAAAAAAAAAATGATGATATTTAAATAGAATATACAGGTTAGTTCAGAGTATTGCACCAACATTAATCTTCTAGTCTCAATAAATGTGCCACAGTTATCAAAGATGTTGACATTAGAATACAGTGAGGTCTGCTGAAACACTCAACACTATTTTTTTTTTTTTTTTTTTGGAGAGGTTTTTTGCTATAGGGCGCGTGCGCTCGCCAGACAGACAGAGACATAGAGACAGAAAGCGAGAAATCACCCCCCAGGGGGGATGGTCACGCCGCAATCCCTTCTCCTCCATTCTCCTCTCGGGATCCTGGGCACGCACGCACACGCGCCCGGCGTGAGTTGTAAGCCACCGGGTCCGAGACGCGAACCGCGGTCGACTACGTGGGAGTCCAGCGACATAGCCATTACACTAACTGCTGGTCCCCACTCAACACTATTTTTACAACATGTCAGTACATCAAAGATTATTGCAAAATAAAAATGAAAGAATTATATTTGGGAATTGAAGGGGGAAAAGTCAACATTTATAGAAAGCACTATTTATACACTATTTACACTACAAAAAGTCCATGGAAAATGCATATTATTAAAAACCTATGCATGAATTTAAACTTTTTTGTACCAAAATAAACTCATACTTTGTTTTTTTATATAAAATTTTTGAAGTCTCCTCATATTATTGTATCACTTCATTTAAATAGTTTTTAATGATGGTATATGCGCATACATGCAAGAAAGGAAGAGAGTGTGTGAGAGAGAGAGATGAGTACCCTTGACAGGGCCTAGTTATACCATGGGACCTTTTCCTCTCCAACTTCTCAAGATACAGAATGTTTATTTCTATAATATTTCAATAAAAGTATTTAAATATAATTGTTTCCCTTTGAAATCCTGTATATTTTATGACTTTAAATTGTTATCCTGGGTACTAGACAGTGGTTCAGGGTGAAATACAACACTCCATGAGGCTGACCCAGAGACCTCCCTGAGTTTATTGAGAATGCATATGCCTGCAATCTGGGGCTTGCTAAAGTTGGGGGTGGAGCATGATGTTTTGGGGTGCAAGCTCTCTCTCTCTTTCTCTCTCTCTCTCTTGCTCATGGAATAAACGAATAATCTTAAAAAAGAAAAAAAGTTATCCTGACAAAAGGGCCCAGAGCCTTCCTCACTCTGCCAAAGAGGTCATAGCAGATAAAGAAGAATCACTGGCTTGAAGCAATGTGTAGTTACTGATACCAAATGCCAACGTTACTCGATTAAGATCTTTCAAGAATGAGTGGTCAGAGAAACCCCTTTACTTTGGCTTTGGTGTTGGGCAAGTTGGCCAAAATGCAAGGTCTTTTCCTTAGCATCATTCAAGTACAATTTACAGATGTCTCATGGAGGGAAGCTGACTTAGAGTGGCAGGTGAGACCAACATGCTGAAAAGCATCTGGCCAGGAGCCACATACCCTATTTATTGGCCAATAGCATCCTGCAAGCGCCCAGCATAACAGTGCAGAGGGAACATCTTTCTCTGGCATAGCACAGTTGTTTTGAGCTTGGGTCAGGCCTTAAATTATTAATCACTTCCTGGGATATTTGTTTCTCAGATCAGTTTCCAAACCACTTTAACATGCACACACAGACTTTGTCTTCCTGCCAGACAATTAGGAAAAAACAAGCTTGTAGATGTTACTGGCCACCTCTGCAGGTGCTGGCAATCCAGCCAAATCAACAGAAGAATCTAATTGGAAGCAACATGTTAAGATGATTTTGGGAATGGGTATTTATCCAAGTAACTGCATGATAAAAGAGGCAGAGAGGAGACGAGAGGGATGGCAAGGAAGAAGGTGAAATGAGAAATTTGGCTACGTCATCATATCCACTCTAACGATAGCCATAAAGTCTGCTCTGAAATAAGGATGGGTCCTTGGGTACCAGACCTTTCTCTTTCCTCTCCTTTTATGACCTAAGGAGACCTCAGAGTCCTTCTAGAATAAACTTCAGTGACTCAAAATGGAAACATGGTTTGTTCTACCCAGTGCTAAAATAGCTCTTTAGAAATGATCTAATAGAATATCATAAAAAAGTACAAGCCATTTGCTTTTGCAATAGCAAGTTATGGTTTGGTCAATGTGTAGAGCAATATTGAATCATTACTGTTAAGAGATGTGGGGACATTTAGAGTGAACACTCCCTATCAGACTTCCAGAGCAGGGATGCCATAGAATTTTACATGCTTGAGTTAAATGTTTTGGTGTTTTCTCTTGTTTGTTTTTGTTTTTGTTTTATATTTCACAGTAAGGGCCATTACTATCTGTGAACACTAGCAATGTCTTATAAATTCATAACTGAAAATGGCAGAAGGGAAGCCTTAAAAACATAATTGAAGATAAATGTTCACTAAAAGTTTGGAAGCACCTCATTTGGAGATTTTTCCTTCTTCTTCTTCTTCTTCTTCTTCTTCTTCTTCTTCTTTTGGGGGGAGAGGTTTTTGCTATAGGGCGTGTGCGCTCACCAGAAAGACAGAGAGAGACAGAGAGATAGAAAGCGAGAAATCACCCCCCGGGGGGATGGCCACGCTGCAATCCCTTCTCCTCCATTCTCCTCTTGGGATCTTGGGCATGCACGCACATGCACCTGACATGAGTTTAAGCCACGTGATCCAGGACTCGAACCATGGTCCATCACGGGAGTCCAGCAACATAGCCATTACGCCAAGTGCTGGTCCCAACAGTTCTTCAAACTCTTAAGCCTATGCTGTTAACCATCACCTTAAGTACCTTAGAGGGTAGCTCTGGGCAGAGAAGAACTGAGGAGCCAAACTTTATGGTCACTCTATGGGACCCTCATTGCCTCCAGACTTGAAGCCTGACCTTGGGCTCAAGAATTCCTCTTTTTTAGCCATTACCTGTTGCTCTGAGCTGGTCCCCAAGGGAAGCTTCCTGTAACAATGTCCTTACCTCGGACATTCCAGCCAGTCATCATCCTTTATTGGTTTCAGGGTCAACAAGGATGCTTAACAAAGTGTTTATTCTCCCATCCCATTATAATGACATTTAATAGGTGCCAGTATTTCAGAAATGACACTAACTATTCAATTCATGGCTCCTTGTCCATTAACTCAGAGATGTCCTCTCTCTAAATTAAAACTTTTCTGTCTGGCTTTTACTCTTGCTGTCATGAACTGCCAGATTCTTTAACTCCTTTTATGGACATATAAATCAGAGAGATTATCTACAACAATTTTCCACAAATGAAAAGACATTTAAACATGTTAATTTGATGCCACATCCTCTGCAGAAATATGATTATTTTCTCATGGAAAAGTAATGTGAATTACTTGGAAAGGAAATTCAACCAAATCAGAACTTGGAACACCGTGTTCTAAAAGACAGGACCCAGGAAGCACCACTCAGCTACCACGGTTTGGTTCTAATGGAAAACTTACTCCAGTAAGAACTCACAGGGACCAGTAGTGCTCAACTCCCAAGAATACAGCAAAGATTAAAGTATATAATGCATGGGACCAGCAGGTAGCATAATGGTTATGTTGCTAGACTTTCATGGTCCACCATAGTTTGAGTTCCAGACCTGGTGGCTTCAAACCCACGCTAGGTACATGAGTGTGCATACCCAAAATCCAGAGAGGAGAATGAAGGAGAAAGGAAATTACCTTTGGGGGTAATATCTTAATTTCTGTCTCTCTGTCTCTTTCTGTCTCTCCAACAAGCACACATGTCCTATACCAAAAATCATCCTAAGAAAAAGAAGTAGATAATGTCCATAAAGCACTTACTATGAAGTCTGGTATTCAATGTCATCTCCCACTCAGTAGTTCAGGAGTCCTTGGGGAGTGATCCAAAATACACCTGCCACATTTAAAATTCTGTTTAACAGAGAAAAGCTGGGTTATAAGGTCATGTCGTATGTGTGCAAGATTGTGGAGGACCTCACAAAGCCCTATACTGCTTTTCATAACCAAATAAAATTACTGTAAGCTTCTTAAAATACCTTTTTCAAAATCTCCAAATTAGGGGCACAGCCAATGGCATAATGGTTACATTGCTGGACTCCCACGTAATCAACCATGGTTCAAGCCCTGGACCTGGCAGCAAAGACATGCATGCAAGACCCTCAGAGGAGAATGGAAGAGAAAGGACTGTGGCATGGCCATCTCCCTGGAGGGTGATTTCTCACTTTCTCTCTCTGTCTCTCTGGTCATGCACACACCCTATAACAAAAATCTCTTAAAAAAAAAAAGAAGAAGGGACAAGCAGTTGGCGTAATGGCTATGTCGCTGAACTCCCATGTAGTTCGACTTCCATAGGTTCTCAAATACCTTTTTTCCCCATAGGTGTAAAGTTTTCTACATTACATTTAAGGAGCATAACTCATGAGGTTGGAAAATAATTCTAGTACCAATCTCCTTACAAACATGACAAGCTAGAGCTAAATCCATACTCAGTAAGGACAGAAAATTCTTTCTCCAAAGGACTTGTACAACATTATTTCTCTCTTTAGGTTTTTCTTGTTTTGGATAATTCTGTTTTCGTTGGACTCATTTTTTAAACTTTATGAATACTTACTAAATATTAATTAATTAATTTATTATTAATGAATAATACATTTCTCAGAAATGAGTAGCCTGGTAAAAATTGATAAAACTTGGAAATCTGGCCAATGGCTATGATCCCCCATTGTTTGAATTAATGATGCACTTTCATTGTTCAGAAGCATTTATTGTGCATCTACTATTTCCTAGGCACTTTGCAGATGCATAGGTAAGAGATGAACTGTGTCAACAGTCATGAAAAACACACTACAGTGGACAAAATGGAGCAGCAAGCCGTTCTACTGTTTGCCATACATTATTCTAAGCACCACCACAGGCAACCCTGCTCCCCCTACAGAACTGCCCTTGAAGTAGGTACAATCACACAGCCTTCTTACTGAGAGGGACACTGGGCACAAGGAGGTCTCTACCTTCATGAAATCAAAACGTTTTTTGAGAGAGATTTTTTGCTATAGGCTATGTGTGCTCACCAAAGAGACAGAGAGACAGAACAAGAGAAATTACTTCCCAAGGGGGGTGGCCATGCCATAGTCCCTTCTCCTCCATTCTCCTCTCAGGATTTTGGGCATCTAAGTACATGAGCCTGATGTGAGTTTCAAGTCACTGGGTCCAGGACTCACACTGCAGTCCATTACATGGGGGTCTAGTACCATAACCATTATGTCATTTGCTGGTCCTGAGATTAGTTTTTTAGATTTCACGCATGAGTGACATCATTTGGTATTTGTCTTTCTGTGCCTGTCTTAACACAAAGTGCTACTGGTTCATCCCATTGTCACGAATAGTAGAATGTTATTTCTTTTGTGGCTGAATAGTATTCTGTTGGGGACCAGCAGGTGGAGTGGTGGTTAAGGTGCTGGACACTCCCACACGGCCCACCGTGGTTTGAGTCCCAGACCTGGTGGCTTGCTTTCTCAATTTCTCCCTTTCTCTCTGTGTCTCTCTCTGGTCAAATTAAAATAAATGAATGAATAAATAAAAATTAAATAAATAATTTCAAAAAAATAGTATTCTATTGCATTTTTATGCCTCATTTTTTAAAAATGCCATCCATTGATGGGCACTTAGGTTAATCCATATCTTTTTTTTATATATATAATTTTTTTCTTTCATTTATTTATTTTTACATTTTTCCACAAACATGTATTTTACATAGCAAAAAATTTTAGCTCATACTCCATAATTCTTGACAGTTTACAAACAACTTTCAAAATTTCAAAATACTGAATTTTAAAGATAATGTTCAAAATTTGTCTTATAGTTTTGTATAATTTTATAACTCTATAACAACAGAGCAGTATGGTTTCAAATATATATATATATATATATATATATATATATATATATATATATATTTTAGAGTGCAGACATGCAGACAGTCGGTATATATTAAGTGGGGGCATACAATGCCTCTCCTTCATAGCATGGCTTGCTTCACTCAGTAGTAAGTCTTCCATATTCATCCACTTCCTTTCAAAAGCCAGGGTTTTGTTGTTTATTTATGGATGAATAGTATTCCATTGAGTATATGTGCCACAGTTTTTCTAACCATTCATCAGTTCGTGGGCATTTAAGTTGTTTCCATGACTTAGCAATTGTGAAAAGTGCCGCAATAAACATCGATGTGCAAGCACTTTTTCGATTAAGTATTCTTCTGTCCTTCGGGTAGATACCAAGGAGTGGGACTGCTGGATCATATGGTAGTTCTATTTGTAGATTTTGGAGGAATCTCCAAATTGTTCTCCACAGTGGTTGGACCAATTTACAATCCCACCAGCAGTGCAAGAGAGTTCCCTTTTCACCATACCTCCTCCAGCACTTACCATTTTTTGTTATTTTAATCTTAGACATTCTGACTGGGGTTAGGTGATATCTCATTGTTGTTTTGATCTGCATTTCTCTTAAAATGAGGGATGTTGAGTATGTTTTCATATGCCTTTTAGCTATTCATATGTCATCTTTAGAGAGTGGTTTTTTCAACTCATTCTCCCATCTTTTAATAGGATTGATTGTCTTTTTCCGGAACAGCTGCTTGAGTTCCTTGTGAATTCTGGTTATCAGTCCCTTGTCTGATGCATAGTTTACAAAAATATTTTCCCATTCTGAGGGCTGTCTGTTCACACTAAACACTGTGTCTTTTGCCATGCAGAAACTTCTTAGTCTGATGTAATCCCACTTGTCTACTTTAGGGATCAGAGACTGTGCGTTGGGAGTCTTATTTAAGAAGTTTTTCCCTACCCCAATGTCTCCCAGATTTTCCCCGGTGTTTTCCAGGAGCAGTTTTATAGTTTGAGGTCTTAGATTTAGATCTTTGATCCACCTTGACTTTATTTTTGTCAGAGGTGAGAGGTAGGGGTTCAGATTCATCTTTCTGCAAGTGGAGATCCAGTTTTGCCAGCACCATTTGCTGAAGAGGTTTTCCTTTTCCCACTGAATTGACTAGTAACCCCTTGTCAAAAATCAGTTGGCTGTATGTTTGAGCATTCATTTCTGGGGACTCTATTCTGTTCCATTGGTCCACCTGTCTGTTCCTGTGCCAGTACCATACTGTTTTGATTACCACAGCTTTGTAGTATATTTTTGAGTCAGGGAGTGAGATGCCGCCCACTCCACTCTTCTTGTGCAGAACTGCTTTGGCAATACGGGGTCTTTTATGATTCCAGACAAACTTTATGATTGTCTTTCCTAGATCTGTGAAGAATGTGTCTGGTACTTTGATTGGCATTGCATTAAATAGGTAGATTAATTTGGGTAAAATTGCCATTTTGATTATATTAATTCTTCCAATCCAGGAACATGGAATGTCCTTCCACTTTTTTGTGTCATTTTCAATTTCTTTTTTTATCTTCTCATAGTTTTCCTTGTGGATGTCTTTAACTTCTTTAGTTAGATTTATCCCTAAGTATCTTATACTTTTTGGAGCTATGGTAAATGGAACAACTTTTTTCAGTTCTATCTCAGTCTGCCTGTTGTTCGTATACAGAAATGCTATAGATTTCTGGATATTAATTTTGTAACCTGCAACATTACTGTATTCATGTATTACTTCCAGAAATTTTTTTTATGGAAACTATTGGGTCTTCTATGTATACAATCATGTCATCTGCAAATAGAGAGAGTTTCACCTCTTCTTTTCTTATTTGAATGCCTTTTATTTTTTCCTATTTTCTGATTGCAATGGCCAAGACTTCTAGTACTATATTGAAGAGGAGTGGAGAAAGTAGACATCCTTGTCTTGTACCTGTTTTTAGTGGAAAAGCTTTCAGCTTTTCTCCATTGAGGATGATGTTCGCTATGGGTTTTTCATAGATAGCTTTTATTGTGTTGAGAAATGGCCCTTCTATGCCCATTTTGCTGAGAGTCTTGATCATGAAGGGATGTTGTATCTTATCAAATGCTTTTTCTGCATCAATTGATATGACCATATGGTTTTTATCTTTCTTCCTATTAATACGGTGTATTACATTTATGGTTTTGCGTATGTTGAACCAACCTTGCATTCCTGGGATAAAGCCTACCTGATCATGATGTATAATCTTTTTTATAAGTTGTTGTATATGATTTGCTAGTACCTTGCTGAGAATCTTCACGTCTATATTCATCAGGGATATTGGTCTATAGTTTTCCTTCCTTGTCCTTTCCTTATCTGTTTTCAGGATAAGGGTGATAGAGGCTTCATAGAATGAATTAGGGAGAGATTCACCCTTTTGGATATTTAGAAATAACTTGAGCAGAATGGGGGTTAACTCTTCTTTGAAAGTTTTGTAGAATTCAGAGGTGAATCCATCAGGGCCAGGGCTTTTCTTTTTTGGGAGGTTATTTATAACTGATTTGATCTCCTGACTTGTTATGGACCTATTCAGACTTTCTATATCCTCCTGGCTCAATCTAGGTAGATTATACATGTCCAGGAATTTGTCCATCTCATCCAAATTATCTTGTTTCTTGGCATACAGATGTTCATAGTACCCTCTAATAATGTTTTTTATTTCTACTATGTCTGTTGTTATTTTGCCTGCTTCATTGCAGATCTGATTCACCTGGTTCTTTTCTCTCTTCTTCTTAATAAGTCTCGCTAGTGGAGTATCAATTTTGTTTATCTTTTCAAAGAACCAGCTTTTACTTTCATTTATTTTCTGTATAGTTCGTTTATTTTCTATTTCATTTATTTCTGCTCATATCTTTATTATTTCCTTTCTCCTGGAGTTTTTTGGATCTTTTTGCTGTTACTTTTCCAATTCTGTGAGGCATGATGTTAGGTGTTCCATTTGCCTTCTTAACATGTTCCTCTTATGTGCACTAATTGCTATGAACTTCCCTCTTGTGACTGCTTTAGCAGTGTCCCAAAGATTATGGAAACTTGTGTCCTCATTGTCATTGTCTTCTATGAACCTTTTGATTTCACTCTTTATTTCTTCAGTAGTTGTGGAGTCATTCAGGAGTAGGTTATTAAGTTTCCATGTATTTGAGTATTTTTGAGGATTTCTCTTGAAATTAAACTCAAGTTTAATTCCATCATGGTCGCTGAATATGCTGGGTATAGTTTCTCTGCTTTTGAATCTGTAGAGGCTTGCTTTGTGCCCAATGATGTGGTCAATCTTCGAGAATGTTCCATGTGGCGGCGAGAAAAAAGTGTATCTCGAGGTTTTAGGGTGGAAAGTTCGATAGATGTCTGTTAAGTCCATTTGATTTATGATATCATTTAGATCTTTTATCTCTTTACCTATTTTTTTGTCTAGATGATCTATCCAGGGGGGATAGTGCAGTGTTGAGGTCTCCAACAATTAGTGTGTTGCAGTCTATCTCCCTTTTTAGATCTAGCAGTCTTTCCTTCACATATTTGGGTGCTCCTGTGTTAGGCGCATAGATATTAATAAGCATTATATCTTCATGATCGATTGATCCTTTTTCTACAATATAGTGCCCTTCTTTGTCTCTTCGAACAGTTTTTGTTTTAAAGCCTATTTTGTCAGAGGTTAGTATTGCAACTCCAGCTCTTTTTTGGTTCCCATTTGCATGGAAAATCTTTTTCCAACCCTTCACTTTCAGTCTATGTATATCTTTATCCATGAAGTGGGTTTCCTGTAGGCAACAGATAGAGGGTTTTTGTTTTTTAACCCATTCCTCCAGTCTGTGTCTCTTGATTGGAGAATTGAATCCATTAACATTCGATGTTAATGGATCTGTCCCGATGTTTAAGTTGGCCATTGTCTTAGTTGACTTTTCTGGCTGTTACTTCTTTAGTTTTCCTGGAACAGTACTTTCTTCAGGGTTTCATGGAGAGCTGGCCTGGTGCTGGCAAATTCTTTCAGGTTTTGTTTGTCTGAGAAGATTTTAATCTTTTTTCCCATATGAAGGATAATCTTGCAGGATACAATAATCTTGGTTGAAATTCTTTCTCTCTTAACACTTTCAGTACATCTTCCCATTCTTTCCTTGCTTGCATTGTTTCCGTTGAGAAGTCCGGTGTTAGCCTGATGGGGTGACCTTTGTAAGTCACTTGTTGTTTCTCTCTTGCCAGTTTTAGTATCTTATCTTTATCTGTGGTCTTAGCCAGTCTGGCTATGATATGCCTTGGGGAAGATCTTCTTGGGTTGATTCTATTTGGTGTCCTTTGTATTTCTTGGATCTGGATGTTTGAGTGCCTCTCTATGCTTGGGAAATTTTATTCCAGGATTTCATGGAATAGGTTTTCCATGCTCTTATTAGTTTCTTCACCTTCTGGAATACCAATTATTCGGATGTTAGGACATCTAATGGAATATAGTAATTCTCGTATGTTATCTTCATGTTTTTTTGTTATTTTCTCTATCTTTTTGGTGGTTTTCTCTAGGTCAGAAGTTTTATCTTCTACATCAGAGATTCGACCTTCAGCATGGTCTAATTGACTTTTAATACTTTCGAGAGAGTTTTTGATTTCCTGTATTTCAGATTTCACCTCTAATAGTTCCGTCTTATTCTTCCTTAGCATTTCCTCCTTCATATCATTGAAGGACTTTCTCATCTCCTGTAGTTAATTGTCTCTTTTCTGTTCCAGCTCATAGTACTTGTTCAACATGAATGTTCTAAACTCTATCTTGGACATTTTGGTAACGTCCTCTATTTTTTCCAGAAAAGGAAAGGAATTACTGTGTTCCTTTGATGGAGACATATTTCCTGCTTTATTCAGGTCTGAGGTTCCTCTACTTCTAACCATTGGGAGATGTGTTCCCTTTGAAAAACCTTTTACGAGAATGTTTCTTCGAATAGGAGCAAGTGTGTTTCCTTTCTGATGTGGAATGCAGACAGCCAAAGTCTCTCTTCAATTGTGTTTAGTGATGTAATCCAAGAAAAAGTATTCTCTTCAGGTGTCCAAAGAAATGTATCTCCTTCTTCCCAGGTGTTTCAGTGAAATGGAGGATTCTAGAGAGTCTTAAAATGCTAGAATGTTTCAGAATTGTAATTCTAGACCTATCTAGACAGCCAGGGATGGTGAAGATAAAGGAAGTGAGGACTGAATAAGTGGGAAGAAAATAATACGTAGAATAAAGAAAAAGTCGCGCAGCGCACGATTTCGCCAGGGGTTCGAAAGATGGGAGTGTGGTGTGGTGGAACTGAGGGCATTCCTATGTGTTAATCAGAAGAGAGAAATTTACAAATGAAAGACGTGGGTAAGGGGACAGAAAAAGAAAGGGGAAGGGAAAAAAAAAAGTGTACCTGGCTGAAGAGGGGTGTCTGGCTTGGGGGTCCCGAGGCTGAAGCTACTGGGGGCAGTCCTCCCTCGAAGATCCTGGCCCAGGGGTCAAAAGATGGGAGTGTCTAATCCATATCTTGACTATGGTGAATAGTGCTGCAATATACATAGGTGTGCAGATATCTCTAAAATATACTGATTTAATTTTATTTGAATGTAGACCCAGTAATGGTATTGCTGAATTATATGGAAGTTCTTTTGTTTTCCTCACATTTTTGGGAAAGCTCCATACTATTTTCGATAAAGCTTGTATTAATTTGCATTCCCACTAACAGTGTAAAAGAGTTCCCCTTTCTCCAAATTCTCAACAGAATTTATTACTTTTATCTTCTTGATAATAACCATTCTAACTAGGGTGAGATTATATCTCGTTGTGAGTTTAATTTGTATTTCTCTGATGATTAGTGATATGGAACATTTTTTCGTATAACTGTTGGTCATTTGTATATCTCCTTTCAAGAAATAGCTTTCAGGTATTTTTCTCATTTTAAAAAAAAAAATCTCTATTTTTATTTATAATAGGGCTCACACATACAGAGGAGAAAGAAAGAGAGACAGAGGGAAACAACCTCCACAGGATCCGATCATGCAGTGACCCTCTTCCTTCTGTCCTCCATCCTGTCAGATCTTGGGTACTCATGCACATGTCTGGCCTGTTTCAGGCTGACTGAGCCAGAGTTTGAACCACAATCACCATGTGTGATCTGACTTCTCTTGAGCAGCATATTACTGCTGCATCATGGAACCAGCTCAATTTTACTCACTTACAATTAAATTACTTGGTTATTTTTGCTATTGTGTTGTTTGTGTCCCTTACATATTTTGGATATTAACCTCTTATCAGATACATAGCTTACAAATATTTTCTCCCATTATGTGGCTGGCTCTTCACTTTGTTAATCATTTCCTTTACTGTGGAGAAGAGTTTATAATTTGATATAATCTCATTTGTCTATTTTTACTTTAGTTGTCTGTACTTTTGAGATCTTACTAAACAAAAAATTTACCCACACCAGTGTTATGAAACATTTCTCCTGTGTTTTCTTCTAGTAGCTCCATAGATTGGAGTCTTATATATTTAAGCATTTAATCCATTTTTAATTAATTTTTGGAAGTAGTGAAAGATAGGAGTCTAGTTTTATTCTTCTATGTGTCAATATCTAGTTTTCCCAGCACCATTTATCAAATAGACTATTTTTCACCAACGTGTATTCTTGATACCATTTTCAAAAATTATCTTGGAGCCATCAGTGGCATGGTGGTTAAGGTGCTGGATTTCCACATGGTCAACCATGGTTCAAGTGCCAGGCCCAGCAGCTTGGAAATCACACTGGGCATGTGTGCACAAAATTCCAAGAGAAGAATGGAAGAATGGAGGACAAGGGTTTGTGACATGGCCGGCCAGCCCTCCTAGGGAGTGATTTCTCACTTTCTCTCCCCTCCCTCTTTTCTCTCCCTCCCTCCCTCCCTCCCTCTTTCTGGTGAGTGTGAATGCTCTATGGCAAAAATGTCAAAAAAAAAAAGTTCATAGTTATTCTTTATTTCTGGGTTTTCTGTTCCATTGATCTATATGTCTGTTTTTATGTTATTACCATGCTGTTTGGTTACTATAGCTTTGTAGTATATTTTGAAGTCAGGTGTTGTGATACCTCTGGCTTTCTTCTTGTTGCTCTTTGTTGCTTAAGATTGCTGTAACAATCTTGGTACTTTCAATATATTGGGTCATCAGAAAAGTCATGACATATTTTTACACAGAAAAATACATCATGAATGTTCCAACGACCCAGTAGATGCACTCATCTAAGGAGCATGGTCCTCCCTACATCAATCACAAATCACTTGACCACAGTTTTACTCTAGACTCATCCACCAGCTGACTGAGATATACAAGATTCATTATACATATTGTTTCAGTCAAAAGCTCCATGCTCCATAGTACAGGGATTATGTATATTGTTCTCTTACCATTCCATCCCTGAACCTAGCAGAGCAACTGGGGTATTTTAAGCACTCAGGAAATATGTGCTAAGGAGAACAAAGTCAGAAAGAAAGAAATGAAAGGACATGGGGATGAAGAAGAAACAAGAGAAGAAGGGAGGGCCAGAGGGAGGAGAGGAAGGAATAAGCAGGCTGGCCCCTTGGAGCAGGCACACCTAGTCCCCAGCACCTGACCTGTTTGCTTTGCTGTCCTGTGGTAATTTCCTGTTAGTTCACAGCAAAAGCAAGCTGAAGCTAACCACGGAGAAAATTTCTTTCTCTTTTATCTCTGCTGCTTTCTGCCTTGACTCCAAGGAACCTGACCATCTCTTGTGTTTATTGCTTTTTGCAGAAGAGCAACTGTCTCTGGACCAGCATTTCCAAAATGTATTAAGTTGGGGATCTCACTGCCATGACAAAAACGCTTCATTAATAAGCTACTGACCTGGTGGACCTGGCAGGCTTTAGGGTACAGCAAAGGGGCCTCTATAAGTCATTGAATTGACTTATGAAGATGCTCCCTCCAGAAACCTCACACAGAGGCCATGGGGGTGCTCTCCTGGGGTCTGTAATTCTTTGTCATTCAGGAGATCTAGAAAGTAGTGGGAGATCAGTGGAAGTCTGCAATTGTATGTCTCTTCAGATGGTAGTAGGCCACCTCCGACTCTCAAAAACTCAAACCCGGACCCAGCTGCGGTAGTGCACTGGTATGCTGCCTTTTTTTTTTTTTTTTTTTTTTTTTTTTTTTTGTAAAACCAGGCCACCTTAATGTTTTTGTATGATTTAATAAATAATCTTTTGATGGCTGCAGATGTGTAAGATCAGCTATATTCAAAAACATCAGACATGATGGTTTTTTAGATTGGTATATTATCTTAAAAAATTGGGAACCAGCAGTTAGCGTAATGACTGTGTCGCTGGACTCCCACGTAGTCGACCGCGGTTCACGTCCCGGACCCGGTGGCTTAAAACTCACGCCGGGCGCGTGTGCGTGCGTGCCCAAGATCCCAAGAGGAGAATGGAGGAGAAGGGATTGCGGCGTGGCCATCCCCCCTGGGGGGTGATTTCTCGCTTTCTGTCTCTATGTCTTTCTCTCTCTGTCTGGCGAGCGCACGCGCCCTATAGCAAAAAACCTCTCAAAAAAAAAAAATTACAAGGAGTTACTTGTATGCAACTGCTATCAAACCAGCAAGACAGCATTTATCATCCATCCTTTTCAGGATTGTTGGTAACTTGGGCATATTTCCCCCCAAATAACCTTGCCTCCTTGTGTCACAAGACCCAACTAGCCCATGTTCACCTCAGTAACAGTACCTTTGGTGACAACACCCAAAGTTATATATAGTGGGGATGAGGAAGTCTTCTTTACACCAAGTATTGTCAGGCAAAAGTTGGCTTTCAGTTCAGAATGTGTTATGTGGGCCTTCTTGAAACGTAAGCCCATGGGCCTAATGAATCTTTCATTTTTAGGTGGTTTCCTAGTAAAGCAATCTCCAATAAATCAGACTTTAGTAACCATCCTCTTCCATGTCTTCTATCTCTTTTCTTTTTGAATAACTTTTAATACCTCTGTTTCTCCCTGAGCTCGAGCTTTAGGTAGAAAGACTTCCCATTTTCCCGCTTTCTCTTTCTGTTTTCATTTAATCATATTGGAAAGTACTTTAGCCTGAGACTATCCTTTGTCCAACAGATAGGCAGGTATTGCTCTTTGTGGAGTCTTTTCCTCATTCTTTTGTTTGGGTTCGTCTTTTCATGCATCTTGATAGTCTTTTTCATTTGTATTTTCTCAGCATGGTGCTGTTTATGATAGAGCTTAGCCTTCAGACCAATCTTTTTTTCTTTTTCCTTCTTTGAACGTTCATGAGCCTCTCCACTTTCCTTCTTTCTCTTTTTCTCATGGTTTTCCAAACGGCATTTATGACATAATTCAATGTATTCATTTTGAGGCATGGTGATGGCTACAGAGTCACTGGGAGCCACCTCTTGGATGCAAAGAAGTTATCAACTTTCAGGTCTCAGAGACCCATGAGCAGACCCAATGCAGTCCAGAATAGGAAAAGCTGGTGTGCTGCAACTCTGAAGGCTGAGGACACATGGGAGGCCTAGGTTCGAGTCTTGACTCAACCTAAATAAGAGCTGCAGGCAGTGGTACATGCCTGGAGCCCCAGCTATTTAGGAGGATGAGGCAGGAGGATCATGACAGAGCAAGACTCTCTCCTTTTTTTAGAGAGATATTTTTCTATTGGGCATGTGTGCTCGCCGGAGAGACAGAAAGAGACAGAGAGAAAGAGAAAGTGAAACATCACCCCCCCACCAAGGGGTGACCACACCACAATCCCTTCTCCTTCATTCTCCTCCTGGGTTTTGAGCACACACGTACATGCAATGGTGTGAGATTCAAGCCATTGTCAAGTCTCTGGTTCAGGGACTCGAACCAGAGTCAGCCACGTGGGAGTCCAGCACCTTAACTGCTATGCCACTTACAGGCCCCTCCCTAAGACTCTGTCTTAAGAAAACAAAAGAACAACTCACCTCCCCTGCAGTCAGTTTCTTCTTTGCACTCTGATTTATAAGCAAGGCACTTAACTTTTCTGAATCTCAGAGTTTTTGTTGTTGTATAGTTTAGAGGAATAACTCACATATACTGAGTGCTAGGCACTGTTCTAAGCACATAATGAATTATCTCATGTCCTCATGATTGCCCTAAGAGCTAAGATGGCTATCATTCCCACCACAGAAAAGGAAAGTGAACCTAACTCACATCTAGAGTCCAGAGAGATAGAATGTTTTCCTTGTTGGACTTCCTGAGCTGGTGTGAGAAATGGAATTACCTTTCTGGATGCTTCCAGGGGGCTCTTACTGTCCATTCTCTCTTCTCTTTCCTCCCAGATTCTGGTCTGACTGTCAGATACTAGCTTCCCAGACACCTTTGCACTGGGGATGGCAGTAGTATTATTAAAATTTGTGCTCTCCAATGCCTGCTTCCAGCAGATTAGAACCTTGATTGATCCACAGCTAGAAGACGACAAAACCAGGTGCATCCTGAGTTATGTGCCCACCCACATAAACTGCACGGGGTTGATCATATTTTCAACACTACTGCCTTCGCTCCCCATACTCAGAGTTAATATCTGCTGGGGAGATCATGCATGTAATGATGGGAAGAATGCGGTTAGTACTTCCAGTGTGATCCCCATTGTTCTGAGACCACAGGGAAAAGAGAGTAAATCTGACAGGAGGATCTGAGGACACATCATGGGAGAGATGGGTCTTAAAGAGGCAGTGAGGCAGTAAGGGCCTCCAGGAGGCAGGCACAGCACCTGAAAGTGGAGAGAGAGCCACGCGGAGGTTGCCCTTGTGCACGCAGCCTGTGCTGGGGGAAGGGTACAACAAATTTTTTATGTCCAGTTTTTCAATCAGTTTTTCCCTTCCTTTTATGATGAGTCTTTCATCCCTTTCACTCATAGATCATCTTTCTTCTTCTCTCTAGCTACTCCAAGCTGCAACTGAAACTCTTTCCTGCCTTTGGTTTTAAAATCCCAATTCCATTATCACTTTCTGCTCTGTATCTATCCCATGTAGGTCCCTAAAAGGAGGGCAGAGAGCCCAGATTCCATCTGCTGAACATTCATCTACATGTTGGTTATGCATCTCCATCCTTGCAGTGTGCTGCTTTGGTCATGAATCGGTCTGAGATATATTCCAGAGGGACCACACACCAAACTCTGGGAAGAAAATGCCACAGGAAGCACTCAGGGCTCAGGGGCCCTGAATGGTGTGGTCTGTGCTTGGGTTTTGTGTCTGCCTCTCTCTCTGAGTGATAGTTTTATTTTTTCTCCCATAAGAAGGAAATCATGAGTGATTGCAGTTCCAAAGTTTTATATTTCACACCTTCACAGATAGACTTAAGATTTCCCCCCCCGTTTTCTCCTTCTGGGAGAAGGAGCCATTGGCCTAGTCTGGACCAATCAAAGACCTGAAGTAATAACATGGCAACCCACGTTTGCCAGTTGGATCATGGGGTTCAGTCAGGCTTGACCTTTTTCCTAAGAGAAGAAGGTAGCTGAGGTAGCTGTGTAGATGTCGCTCCAGATACCTGTGACACTTGTTTTTCATCAAGATCTCAGTACAGCCTCTAAGGAAAATACATTAAGGAGTTTTCTGAGAATTAAATGATTTCTGGACTTTTGACTAGTCACCCATTGCCTTCTGTTTACTTCCTTGACTAAGATCCCAAGCCTATCTGTTTCTATCTTGCTTATCTACCCTATATGTTTCTTTCTCATGCTTTCTCTTGTCACATACTGATCTGAATTTTACTAATTTGAGCTGCCCTACCTTTCTTTCTCTAAAGATACATCATTAGCAGGCACCTTTCTCTTCTTTCTCACTTTCTGCTTATGCCTAATTAGCACCTTTTCTATAATTTATTAAACTAGAAAATAATGGTGACTGGCATCATGCTCCCTCATCCCACTAGGTATTTTATCCTACCTGCTTTGTTTCCCATCTAGATTATAGGTCTTATTGGCAAGAATCTGGTACTATACTTCCTTCTTCTGTACCTCAAATCATAATATCTAATATACCAGTCAGGTTTTGCTGCATAACAAACCATCCCAAAGCTTAAAGTAACAGCCTTTTTGTCATTGTTGTTCATGCTTCTGTGAACTGACAGTATGAGCTAGGCTCAGCTGGGCTGTGCAGCTAGCTTTGTCTGGGCACACTCATGAGTCTGTCGTTAGTTTGCTGTCATCTAAGCAGCTCTGCTTCTGATAGTTGGCTGATTGTCGATTGGGGAAAAGAAGGTGACTGGGACTAGCCTGGGCTCATTTACATGCCGGTAGTGAGTTTCCAAGAATACTGAGAGAGGAAAGGTCCAATGTACAAGCACTTTTCATGTTTCTGCTCTGGTCATATTTACTATTATACAATGCAAGTGACATAGCCAGGCTCAGAGTCAGGGTAGGGAAATAACAGAATGGATATGCAGGCAACAAGAGCTTTTGCCCATTTTTTTAAAATCTATTGTATAAGGCACATCCTAAATTCTTATAAACCATACATGCCTGCTTAAATTATATATTTTCTTTTTAAAAAAGAATTATTTTATTTAACTTTATTATTATTATTTTAATATTTTCAGAGAAACACACACACATACACATACAGAGAGAGAGAGAGAGAAAGCAAGCCTTCAGGTCTGGAACTCGAACCACAGTTGGCCATATGGGAGTCTGGCATCCTTAACCACCATGCCGTTTGCTGACCCTGTAAATTATATACTTTCTTTTTTAAAAATGTAGTTTTTGAGAAGATCAGTAGAGGGATATTATTCAAATGTTTTCCCTCTAGTTATGTTCTGTTTGCTTTAAAAAATTATTTAATTTATTATCATTATTATTAAGTTTTATTTTGACTAGAGAGAAAGAGTGAGAAAGCAAACCACCAGGTCCAGAACTTGAACCACAGCTAGTGGGAATTCAGTGCCTTAACCACCAAGCCACCAGGTTCAGAACTTGAACCACAGCTAGTGGGAATTCAGTGCCTTAATCACCACACCACCTCCTGGCCCCCACATTCTATTTCTTATTGGCACTTTTCACATTGTATTTGTTCACTTTCTCTCCCCTCTCTTTCTTTCTCCCTCTCATTTCTTACTTCAGTCTCACATTGTCCATTAATTGATTGGCTGAAATATGTATATCACTTTGAAGTTAATCCCACACTATAGACCTATGTGTGTGCTTGTGAGTGTGTGTGTGTGTGTGTGTGTGTGTGTGTATAATAAATAGAGAACTATCTCTCTTTTGTAAGTTTTTTAAATTAGTATTCATGATAGCTCATCTGCAAAAGAGCAAGAAAAGAGCACCCTCCACAGTGTATGATCATACCACAATCCCTTTTTACCAGTCCTCCAGCCCTTCATATCTTGGAAACTCGTGCACATGCCTGGCATATTTCAGACTGACCTGATTGGGAATTCAAACCATGGTCACCATGTCGAATCCAACTTCTCTTGAGCAGTGCATTACTGCTGCTCTATGAAGCCAGCCCTTACCATTTTTTAATTTCCCATAATCCAAAATCACATTCTTCAGATAAATCAAGTAAGAATGGAAACAATCTGAATACATAATTTTTACCTGTGCTAATTTTCTTAATGTTCCATGCTAAGAAAAGCAATAATACAAAAATTGGTTTGACAGGGCAGGACATTATGTATAAGCCTTGTGCCTCCTTCGAAACACATTCTGAAAATCATTAGGAGGCAATGATACTAGGTGATGGAAAGGAGTTGTGGTCTATTAGACTATCAATGTGGTGGCTGGAGAAATTGTCCTTTATCTCTGTGTGCAAGGCCCACCGCTGCCAGAGAAGACATGAGCACATCAACTGACATTTCAAGGCAACAAAGTATTCAACTGTCTTGGCCAGTGTTTACCCAATTTAAAATTTGTTTACTTCATGTAGTGTCCCTATTTGGAAAAATGTACATCCCGGAAAACTATTCAGAACATTTTTTGGAGGAACTATATTAAAATTAGGATCTTTTGAAAGAGAAGGCCAAAATATTGGGTTGTTGAAAAAGTCATGACACATTTTTGCATAGAGAAACCTAGAAAAAAATACATCATGATTTTTCTGATAACCCAATAGCTTAAGACATTGCCTTGAAGGAAGATACAGGGACCAGCAGATGGCATAATGGTTACATTGCTGGAATTCTATGTAGTCGAATGCAGTTTGAATCTTGGACCCAGTGGCTTCAAACTCATGCTGGGTGCATGTGCATGCATGCCCCAAATCCCAAGAGGAGAATGGAAGAGAAGGAATTGTGATGTGGCCATCCCCCCACCCCCCCTTGGGAGTGATTTCTCACTTTCTGCCTCTGTCTCCCTGGAGAGCTCATGAACCCTATAGCAAAAATCTCTCTAAAAAGAAAAGAAAATGTAGAGGAGATAGAGTTACACAACTTGCTCTACCAGCTCCTAGGATTCTATAAGGTCTAACATCCATAATAAGTCCTCATTTTATATCACTTGTGGTAGTTCTACTTCTCTGATCAAGCCTAACCCTCTTAAGTCTTACCAGTACACCTCACTTAAAGTATTGGGAGATGTGCCTATTGCCTTAGTTTCAGTTTTCCCCAGAAGCAAATTCTGAGACAATGACTTGGGAGTAATTTATAACACGGGACCACATAAGTGCCATGAGGGAATGAGGAGACAGGAAAGAGAGCAGAAATGATTAAAAATATGCTGGCTGGGACCAGCAGTTGGCGTAATGGTTATGTCGCTGGACTCCCACGTAGTCGACCGCGGTTCGCGTCCCGGACCCAGTGGCTTAAACTCACGCTGGGCATGTGTGTGTGCGTGCCCAAGATTCTGAGAGGAGAAAGGAGGAGAAGGGATTGCAGTGTGGCCATCCCCCCTGGGGGGTGATTTTCTGCTTTCTGTCTCTCTGTCTCTCTCTGTCTGGCGAGCGCACGCGCCCTATAGCAAAAACCTCTCCCCCCAAAAAATAAATAAAATAAATAAAAATATGCTGGCCTAGCTGTGGGATGCAGTGGTAGCACAATATTCTGCAATGCTGGGAGCCATATGGAGGATCAGGGCTCAGTTCCTGGTTGACTTGTACATGCTGGACACACCCACCTATGATACTGGCTAGCTGAAAGGCTGAGAAGTGTCTGTGATATAGGGCCCTGCTGGAGGTCCTGTCTCTAAAGAAATAAGTAAACTTTTTAAAAGACTATAGTTGTGAGTGTCATCTCTGGGAACACCTGGATCTCAGCACTGCTGAACAATCAGCCTCAGAGTCGACAATTCAGTGTGGGGGGGGGGGGGGAGCTGGAACTTTATCCACCCACTCCCATTCTCTGTTGGGTGAGGGTTGCCCTGAAAGTATCATCTCCTTTGCACTCCCTGGGCGATCTTGCTTGTAGCTGCACAAATTTCAAAGGTTCTAGAGAGAGCCCTCCGGCAGGTAGAAATAGGCAAAGTTGCAGGTGAACTCCAGTGGGGTGTGGGTGGCATCAATGGCACCTGCTACGTAAATTAGGTCCTAATGAATAAACTCGGGACACAGGATTGGCAAATGGTTCTGACTTCTGCTCTGAGATTCAACCATTAGCTGTACAATAGTGGCAAATCACTTACTCTCTCTGGGACTCAGTATTTCCATCTACCAAATGAAGTCATTGGGCTATTTTTCTAGACCAGGGAAAGGTGTACTAGACAAAAAGCCTATAAGGGCAGATGGTGTTAACAGGAGGTGCAAAACCTTGGATTCATTTCCTCTTTTAAAATTGGACTTTTAATATGGCTGCTCTAATAAAATCTTAGTTCCATTTGTAATTGCAAGAGTAAAATAGCATGCATCTTCTATGGTCTGTGGATTGGCTGGAGTTAGCTGGCCTTGGCACATGATAACAGATTAGATTTAACTCTATTCTACATGTTTCTTTTTGTCCAGCTCCTGGGGACATGCTCTTCCTATGGAGGTTCATAGGAGTGGAAAAGACAAGTCAAACTGCACAAGCACATTTAGTATTTCTGTTCCTGTTCCCAGGGAATTCATTACTATCCCATTGGCTATAGATACTGGCCAAAGAAAGTTGTATGGGTTAGAGAAATGAAGAGATGAAAAAAACATATTCAGTCCACCATGAAGCCATCGTGACAATAGGGACACTTAACTCTATGACTGGGAAAGAGTGACCTGCTACACTGTTCTCATCTTGAAGTTATCTTTCCAATAAGATTTAGTCATGACCACTCTGTTGGCCTCTTCTCAACCTTTATGGCATCGCCTGCCTAGGTCTGTGAACTAGGGAATTTTCACTCCTGTAGGGAGTGTAGCCATTTCCCAGCTGTTGTGAGTGTTGGCTGCTAATAGTTTATGCTTGTCCTCCTCTCCAGAGCTATTGGCACATGGAAGGTACATCCCTCAGCTGATGAGACATCCTATCCTGGGAAGGGAAGCCCAGAGATATGGTTGATTTACATGGAGTGCCAAAGTCAGCCCCTTTGCCTCCATGTAAGGACAATTTGGCAAAAAGAATTTACATTCTAGAGCCACCCCGTGAATCGAACCAATGCTAAATTTTCTTCAACATCATATCTTAGATTATCTCTTTCCCTATCCTATTCCTCTAACCTCTGTGCAGTTTTCTCCCGAGAAAATGTCCTTAAAAATCATATGCACCCAAGTTCTTTTCTCAGACTATGTTTCTAGGAAACCTGACTTAAGACAATGTCTATGGGGACCAACAGGCAATATGGTGGATTCCACTGGATTCCCATGCGGCCGACCACACTTCAAGTCCCGGACCCAGTGGCTTAAAACTCACATCAGGCAGGCATGCATGCCCAAAATTCCAAGAGGAGAATGGAGGAGAAGGGATTGCTGCATGGCCATCCCCTCTGGGGGATGACATCTTGCTTTCTGTCCCTCTGGGAAGAGCACGTGCCCTTTTTAAATTTTAACAAGCAAAAGAAAATAGACAATGCCTATCTATTGGTGTTCCTTTTAGTATCTCCCTAATACCCTGCACACTTAACCACACTGTAATAATGAGCATATGGGGTGAATAAGCCCTTAGCATTTTTCCTTGCTCAGAAAGAACATCAGCAGCCTCCTTAAAGTCTGTATCTGACAGCCCTGGTCGTCTGAAACATTTGCTTCAGTTTTGACCACCTGGGCATCATGATCCCTTATGTAGTGTCTTATAAAATACACATTAGTCTACAGGGCCTCCTTCCTCCATCACTTACTAGAAAGAACTGTGCTTGGTCTGATGAGTTTTGACCTGATGAGCCCCTGAGCATTCTTAGAACTACTTTCCCTTTTCTTTACTTGAGGAAGATGCCAACCTAGAGTCCAGGAGGGTTGGGTTTAATGTTCAGGAAGAGAGTAGGGTAGAGTAAATGAGCATGGACTTTGGATATGACCCATCTGAAAGGCCAGCATATTTTTAATCAGCTCTGCTCTCTTTCCTGTCTCCTCATTCCCTCATGGCACTTACGTGGTCCCATGTTATAAATTATCTACTCCCAAGTCAAACTAAGGCAATAGGCACATCTCCCAATGTTTTAAGTGAGGTGTACTGGTAAGACTTAAGAGGGTTAGGCTTGATCAGAGAAGTAGAACTACCACAAGTGATATAAAATGAGGACTTATTATGGATGTTAGACCTTATAGAATCCTAGGAGCTGGTAGAGCAAGCTGTGTAACTCTATTTCCTCTGCATCTTCTTTTCTTTTTAGAGATGGGTTCAAATAATGGACCTGCCTTTTCTATGTTATTTTCTTAGCCAAGTTCATTAACATCTTAAAGCTCCATATCAGCTTCTATAAATTAAAGACAATGATACTTGGAGGACAGTGATAGTCTCCTTTATACCCAAGACAATATGGGAGTGACACTGTTTTCCTACAAGGCTGCAAGCTGCTGGTTACATGGCACTTTTTAGCAATTGGAAGCGAGTTTCAGGTGAAGCGAATACATGACTATGAGGCTGACCTGAGTCAGAGCGCCATGGTGATGGCTTTCATGCATTAATTGCTTGTTACATGTGAACCACTGTGCTCAACCCTTTGTGAGTGTTGTCTGGGAATTCTGTCAACAATCATGTATTATTCCATGTCCCACCTCCTTGTGGCTGTGGGCAGTTGATCAGCCAAGTGACCTTGAAAATGGTTGCAGTTTCTGACTTTCAGCTCTCAAAATCACGCTCTGGGAGAAGGTAAAGAAATTGGACTAAAAAACATAGAAGTGTTGTCCAGAAAAACTGGATGGCATGAAAAACTAAACCACTGCACTCAGTGAGGCCCAAGTCAGAGCATATAAGCTAAGAGGCTTGTATAGTTTTTACCCCGGCCATACATTCATGGTGTATTTTTGTTAACTTTTGGCAGAAGCAGGCTTTTCATTTCTTTAAGACCCACTGGTCTCCATCGAGTCTCCTAAAAGCATATGATGCCCTCATTCCACTTTCCTTCTGTGTTTCTAAGTCCTTTCTTCATTCTCTTCTTCACATTCATAATTTTGCTTTTCACCACATAGATAGTCTGGACTTTGGGGGACTAATCTTGATTTGGAAGAAGATAGACCAAAAAGATAAAAATACCCTCTCGTCCTTTACACCCAGGAAAATGTGCGATTTTCTCTAAGGCTGTGAGCTGCTCGTTGCACGGTGCTTATTAGCAGTGTCCTGGTTCAGAAATGATAGCTCCACGGGTTTTTTTTCCATATCCTTGTCTTACGTTGGCACCAAATGCAGCTGTATAAATCTCCAGTCGCTAAATTTTGCTCTGCAATTCCCCAGGCTGTTCATTTATTATTAATTACAACCATTATTTATATAGAACTGGAGACGTAAAACTCAAGTTTTATGTCAAGGCTGAGGCCTGGCTAGAACATAAAGCAGCGTGGGAATAGATTCTGCCACAAAGAACACCAGGAATTGGTGATCTTGTCTCTCCCCACCTTCTCCTCCTTCACCAAGGGCAGTGGTAAAGGAGGCGTGAACTGGAGGATGGGAAGCTGAGAAAGGAGCAGATTTTGCTGAAGCACTTACGCTCTGACAAATTTCCTTTCAAAGCAGAGGGACAAGGGGACAATGTATTGTGACATTTTATGGTTGTACTGTAGATACTTTATCCATGCATTTACTTATTTATTCAATAGCCAAACCTTGAATTCAATTATGTCCTAGGTTCAGGGAATACAGAGATGCACTCCTGGAACTAACATTCCAGTTGCATTCAAGGTCAAAACTGAGA
Organism: Tupaia tana; assembly: GCA_026018925.1. Lineage (NCBI taxonomy): Eukaryota > Metazoa > Chordata > Mammalia > Scandentia > Tupaiidae > Tupaia > Tupaia tana. The sequence goes on from JAKSZU010000015.1 coordinate 50,754,755, forward strand.
TTAGGACAAAAGTCTAGGTGTTAGGACAGGGGAGGGGAGTGCAGTGAGGTGGCCAGGATGGCGGGAATGGAATGAGAAAGCAGACAATTACTCAAGAGCAAAGACAGCATAGGGGCCAGGTGGTAGTGCAGTGGTAATGCAGCTAACACACATGGGGAAGGTCCTGGGACCTCCTGCGCATGCCAGGTGCATACATGTGCCCATGTGTTAGGCTGGTTGAGACTAGGGGTGGAGTGCGGCATGGGGTTGCTTTGGGTAGATTTCTCTCTCTCTCTCTCTCTCTCTCTCTCTCTCTCTCTCTATCTCTCTCTCTCTCTCTCTTTCGTGAAACAAAGGAAGGTAGGGAGGAAAGGAAAAGGGAATGGGGAAGGAAAACAGCATCAATGTCCTTTTTCATAGAGAGCCATTCCATCTCCTCATGGCAGTTATATAGTGCAAGAGTTTTGCCCTGACTCTTGGAAGATGAGCTCGGAGGATACCAAGATCACAGTGTACAGTGTCGATTTACTTAACACACAGTACACGGGCTTTCTAGATGCCAGGTACTGTCCTGAGGATTTTTCACATACTACCTTACGTAACTGTCATAATTTCTTATAGTAGATACTATTACTGTTTTTATCTTGTAGGTGAGAAAACTGAAGCAAAAGTGGGCAACTAATTTGCTTAGTTATCCAGAAGATAAAACTGGCATGCAACCATACCTAGGTAGTCTGGATCCAGAGTGTACCTCTCAACCACAGTGGGCTTCAGTGGGATGATTCTGCAGTCCTACCCCTGTTTCTCCTCACATCGAATTTTTATTTATTCACCTAAAAACAACTGCTTTCTTTTTTCCTCCTTCTTCCTTTCCTTCTTTTTTTTCCTCTCTTAAACTTATTTATTTCTGCCAAGAGAGGAAGAGAAAGAGACAGCAGTACCACAATGGAAAGAATCCATCCCGGCTTCAGCCAGCCTTGATTACAGGAAAGTGTGTGCCTTGTGTTCCCACAGATCTCTCAGGATATGACCTTGGGACACTCCCAAGTAGATTCAGCATCACAGAGCATTGCATTGTCACTGTGCCATCCAGCTGGCCTCAATAATTGTTTACTTTAAAATGGTTAATTTTATGTTGTACGAATTTCATCTCAATTAAAAAAATTTTTAAAGGGTAAAAAACAAAGGCCTGGAGGAGCAAGACAGGTGTGCCCACTTCATTTTAATGCAGCAGGGAATGGGTTCTAATAGATCTTGCCTCATCTCACATATCGTCGTGGAGATGCAGGGGATGCAGGGATTTATTCAGCCTCAGTGGGCAGGGAAGCTTTCACTAAGGGTTTCTATTTGAGCTAAGCCTTAGCAAAGATCACAAACCCAGGAGCTTTTGTGAGTGGGATAGTAATGGAAATGTGTCGTCAGAAGAAAGGCAATGGGAAGTGATGAAGACTTTGCCAAGCTGCAGTATTTGTGCTCCTCCCAGGGATATTAGAAACTGAAACTTTTTGACATTGTGGTGGTCAAATAAATGAGCCCACTGGCTCGATTAGAACACATGAGGGGGTGGATTTTCACCCCCTGCCTTAAAGGATGAGGAGAATTAGAATGTGGAAGACATGGTTAGGGTAGGTTTCTTGGATACTTCTAAAACAAACCTTTATACAAAGATTTGGTTGCAAGTGGCTTATTTGGAGGTGGAGGAAGCACAGTGGAGAGAGGAGAAGGGGACTGGGGAAGCACAGGGATTCAAATACGGTCCACTTGCTCTTAGTTACTTCTGTAGACAACTGGGGCCTGAGCTCTCAGTGAGTAGCTAGGAATCTGTGTAAGGCTCACAGATCAGAATTATCTCAGTGGAAGGGAGAGGGAGCTGGGATATTTATACAACTCTCCCCATCAGCCATTGGTCATGGCTGCTTTGATAGTTTTACTTCCAAGCAATACTTTTGGCCTACTGCATGGTAGGCACAGATTTCTTTCAGAGAAAGGATATCCTCAGGGATAAAAATGGGGGACTGGGACCAGCAGTTAGCGTAATGGCTGTGTCGCTGGACTCCCATGTAGTCGACCGCGGTTCAAGTCCTGGACCCGGTGGCTTAAACTCACGCCCGGTGTGTGTGCGTGCGTGCCCAAGATCCCGAGAGGAGAATGAAGGAGAAGGGATTGTGGTGTGGTCATCCCCTCTGGGGTGGGGGGGGGGGTGATTTCTCGCTTTCTGTCTCTCTGTTTCTCTCTCTGTCTTTCTGGCGAGCGCATATGCCCAATAAGAAAAAAACCTCTCAAAAAAAAAAAATGTGGGGACTAGCAGTGACCTGTCTGCTAGGGCACAAAATTGACAAGGTTAGGGGATACAGGCAGGGGACTAGGAATATTTCATGCAGTGAATATTTCATGCATGTCCTTGCTGAAAAAGGAATCATAAGCAGCCAAACAAAAGCAGAGAGTGTGAACTTTACTGACAGAATACCAGGACCTGGAGCCAATCGGATGCTCCTAGCACTTTGAATCCTGTTGAGAAGTAACTGGTGGCTGCAGTGTGCAACAGCAACACTGAGTCTATATGTATTGGTGGCACCCTAACCAGCCTGCTCCTAGACTTCCCATCACCCAGCGTGTGGCCTACTGCATGAGCCTGATTCTCCAGACTCCTTTTGACTATGGGGGAGTTCCTGACATCATTCTACTAAAGTTGCCTCTCTGCTTAAATGAGCAAAGTTAATTTCTCTTCCTTTCAAATGAAGATCCCAATAGTACAAGCACAGGAATTAGGAAATTTGCTTTAAGAAAATGTTTATGTTATGGGACCAGCAGTTAGCATAATGGCTATGTTGCTGGGCTCTCACGTAGTCGACCGTGGTTTGTGTCCCAGACCCGGCGGCTTAAACTCATGCCGGGCGCGTGGGTGTGCGTGCCCAAGATCCCGAGAGGAGAATGGAGGAGAGGAGATTGTGGCATGGCCAACCCCCAGGGGGGTGATTACTCAGTTTCTGTCTCTCTGTCTCTCTCTGTCTTTCTGGTGAGCACACGTGCCCTATAGCGAAAACCTCTCCAAAAAAAAAAAAAAAAAAAAAAAAAAGAAAATGTTTATGTTTAATTTCAAATGTCAAAGCAAAGGTACAAAAAATGATTGATGAGACCAACAGTTAGTGTAATGGCTAAGTCATTGGACTCCCACGTAGTCGACCGTGGTTTGAGTCCCGGATCTGGTGGCTTAAACTCACGCTGGGTGCGTGTGTGTGCATGCCCAAGATCCTGAGAGGAGAATGGAGGAGAAGTGATTGCGGCATGGCCACCCCCCGGGGGGTGATTTCTCAGTTTCTGTCTCTCTGTCTCTCTCTGTCTGTCCGGCGAGCGCATGCGCCCTATAGCAAAAACCTCTCCAAAAAAAGAAAAATGAAAAAAAGAAATGATTGAAAACACAACAATGATAATAAACTTCCAAGAAATAATACTAAATTAGGTCTATAAACAGAGTATGAAATTTTGACAGGTGAGAAAAATAGTCCCTTAGTGCATAAAGCTAAGATGTTGTCTAGGAGGAATTCTTGGATAAGAAGGACCTTGAACCTTAAAGGAAACTGCAGTGGATATCAGGGAAAGACTTGCCTTTAATTTCTCTTGCCAGATGAGCAGTTGGTGTAATGGCTATGTCACTAGACTCCCACGTAGCTGACCGCGGTTCAAGTCCCAGACCCAGTGGCTTAAACTCATGCCAGGCTCATGTGCATGCATGCCCAAGATCCTGAGAAGAGAATGGAGGAGTAGGGAATTGTGGCGTAGCCATCCCCTCTAGGATATGATTTTTAGCTTTCTGTCTCTCTATCTCTCTCTCTGTGTCCTTCTGGTGAGCACATGTACCCTATAGAAAAAATCTCTCCAAAAAAAAAAAAAAAAATTTCTCTAGCCACAGGTGGCATGGTGGTTGAAGTGGCTGGATCTCACATGGCCAACTCCATGGTTCAAGTTGGACCCCACAGCCTGGAAAATACACTGGCTGTGTATGCATGTATGCCCAAAATTCCAAGAGAAGAATGAACAAGAAGGGATTGTTGCATGTCCATCCCTGCTGGGGGGTGATTTCTCACTTTCACTCTCTTTCTTTTTCTCTGGTGAGTGCACATACCCTATAGTAAACAACAATATAAAAGATTTCTCATGCCCAAATGTCTGTGAGACACCCTGCAGTCAGCTTCCCAGAGGTGGCCCTGAGTTGACAGCAAGAAAACGTAGGTCTGTCTTCCTCATAAACAGTTGAGGAGGAACATTCCCCAGATGCCTAACGCTGGCCTTGCTGGCATCCTCATCTTTCTTCTTAGCATTTTGTAACTAAAAGGCAAATAGCTTTTGTTTGATTCCTTTTTCTGGTGTTATATATTCACCATTTCAATTATTTCTGGCTTAGATGGTGTTGCGAGACTAACTGAAAAAAAGCAATAGGGAAAGGTTAGCTAAATGGCTTTAAATCTAACCAAATACCTTTTATTTATTGTTAAGTTTATTTATTGCTTCAATGAGAGAGAGAGACACAGACAGAGAGTAACAGCATCCTCAACAGAATCTTCATGTAGATGACCCCAGTCTCAGCCAGCCAGTATCACTGGCACACATGCATGTGCCCAACCTGAGACTGGAGAGGTAGAGAATACCTTGGAGACCATAAAGGGTGCCTTAAGAGTAAGTGCAATTAGGGACCAGCAGTTAGCATAATGGTTATGTCGTTGGACTCCCACATAGTCGACCGCGGTTCGAATCCCGGACCCGGTGGCTTAAACTCACGCCAGGCGCGTGTGCGTGCGTGCCCAAGATCCCAAGAGGAGAATGGAGGAGAAGGGATTGCGGCGTGGCCATCCCCTCTGGGGGGTGACTTCTCGCTTTCTATCTCTCTGTCTCTCTCTGTCTTTCTGGCGAACGCACCCGCCCTATAGCAAAAAAACCTCTCCAAAAAAAAAAAAAGAGTAAGTGCAATTGGAAGCCACAGACAAGTTCAAGCTACAGAAAAGGAGCAAAGAAGTACACTAGCATTTAATTACATTTTCAAAATTGTTCTAGCTCGGGAACCAGCAGTTAGCGTAATGGCTATGTTGCTGGACTCCCACGTAGTCGACCGCGGTTCGCGTCTCGGACCCGGTGGCTTACAACTCACGCCGGGCGCGTGTGCGTGCGTGCCCAAGATCCCGAGAGGAGAATGGAGGAGAAGGGATTGTGGCGTGACCATCCCCCCTGTGGGGTGATTTCTCGCTTTCTGTCTCTATGTCTCTCTCTGTCTGTCTGGCGAGCGCACGCACCCTATAGCAAAAAAACCTCTCAAAAAAAAGAAAATTGTTCTAGCTCCACTGCTCAAAATAATTGCAGTAGATCAGCCATGATTTGGGAGACCACTGAATAGGCTACTCCAAAAAGTTAGCACTGAGACCAATTTACATTCCCACCAGCAGTGTAAGAGAGTTCCCCTTTCACCATATCCCCACCAGCACTTGTCATTTCTTGTTTTATTACTCTGAGTCATTCTGACTGGGGTTAGGTGGTATCCCATTGTTGTTTTTATATGCATTTTCCTTACAATGAGGGATGTTGAGCATTTTTTCATATGCCTTTTGGCTATTTGTATGTCATCTTTATCAACTGGACTAGGGAGAAATGTTCACATGTTGAAATATTCATTTTTTAAGCTAAATGTGATTGAATGTATAAAAGAAGATGAAATTAAAAATATTTAAAAAAAAGTTAGTACTGAGGTGAAAGTAGTCTGAAAGGACTGGAAGGAGCAGCAATGGAGAAAGATGATTGGGATGGAAAGATGAGTTAAATCTGCCCAACAGTCAATGGGAAATGCTGGACCCCAAATGGTGTGATCATGGCGCTGTGTTTGATAGCTGCCTCCATCTCAGGTACACATTCTGTGAGTTCAGAAATAGGTGCTGTTGGGTGAGAACTTCATTTGGGTGCTTGTTTTTGAGTACGTAGATTTCCTACTTGCCTTTGACTTCTCAGTCTTCAGTGATTGGCTAACCGTTGGCAGATAAAGGAAAACATCCCTAATAAAGCCTTTTGATGTACTGGGTCTTCTGAATAGATAGGAAATGATGTTTATAAAGACACTCACCAGCAGACCCCTGCAGAAGAGTTATTTTGTCTCAAAAACCTTCTCTGATTGAGTACATTGAGAAATCATTAAAACTTCTCCATCCCAAAGCATGAAAATTATGCTTTTCAAAATCCTGCACTAGTTATGATAAATAGTCTCTAAATATGAGCAATCTGGAGTTTCTATTAGTTCTGATGTTTAGAAATACAAATTATTACTCTAGGGGCCATAACAAGATTTTCTCTGTTTTCCAGAGCAAGAAAAAATTAATCTACATTTTAGCAAGAAGGATATCTTGGTATTTTTAGGAAAAAACTTAGAAATCTAAAAATCCAAGTTGGGTTAGGGCTTCCTGCTACATGATAGTGAGTAACACAAAGATTTCATATAGTAGAAATATGAACAAGATCTCATTTATCATCAAAATAGTTTGCCAAAGGTATAATCTTCACACTGAGTGAACTCTATGAGAAGTTCTTTCAAAAGTTTACAGGAAATATACATTATGAAAATATTATGTATATGTGTTTGTATGTGTATATATATGTGTGTGTGTGTGTGTGTGTGTGTGTGTGTGTGTATATATATATATATATATATATATATATATATTACATCAAGTTCTCAAAAAATCAAAATCCATAGGACACACACATACACATACATAAACCAACTTTCTTTAAAATTCCTTATTTTTTATATAATATGTAAATACATATAAAGAATATGTGTGTGTATGTGTGTGTGTGTGTGTATATATATATAAATTGGCTCACAAAATTATAGAGGCTAAGAAGTTCCATAATCACCATCTGTAAGCTGGAAACCCAGGAAAGCTTGTGGCATTGTTCCAGTCATCTTGGCTATGAGAAAAATAGCACTGTATGTTAAAAGCTTATTCAGAACACATATAGCTTTTTGTAGTACCTTGCCCCAGATCTGCAAGGTATTACTATCTAGATGGCGCCATAATTGAATCTTCAAGGGACCATTCTACTACTTTATTAAACCAACAGCTTCAAAGATGGGGGAGAATATGGTAAGACCAGTGAATTCCATGAGCATGGCCCATTGCCACACTTATCTTTTCTATAAAATGAGCTCCTTCATTGGAAGCAATTCTGTTTAGAATACCATAGTGGTGGATAGAGCATTCCTAAACATCATCACCAAGCTCCTTGCTTTCTGTGTTTTTTAGGAATGTCCAATGGAGATATTTTGTGTATCTCTATTGTCAGATCAGGCCATGGACCATTGATGCTCTCTGTACTACTGGAAATGGAGTCATTAGAATCTCTGAATCTGGCAACAGTATAGAGTCAATTCTAGAAACCCCAGAACCACTTCAGAAAACTCATCCTTAAGATTCTGTTCCTTGAGGGAACCAGCCGTTAGCGTAATGGCTATGTCGCTGGACTCCCACGTAGTCAACCGCGGTTCGCGTCCTGGACCCGGTGGCTTAAAACTCACGCCGGGCACGTGTGCGTACGTGCCCAAGATCCCAAGAGGAGAATGGAGGAGAAGGGATTGCGGCGTGACCATCCCCCCTGGGGGGTGATTTCTCACTTTCTGTCTCTATATCTCTCTCTGTCTGTCTGGTGAGCGCATGCACCCTATAGGAAAAACCTCTCCAAAAAAAAAAAAAAAAAAAAGATTCTGTTCCTTGAGATCCACGCTTGTTACTAAAAATCTGATAAGAGGACTTCAAGAAGTTCATGATTAGTGAAGAGAATCAAACTATGAAAGAGAGGCATTGCATGTCCCCACTTAATATATACCAAATGTCTGCACTCAATGGCAGAAACCAAAATATTGGACACTATGAAGGCGTGAAGAGCAATTGTAGATACCAGAGACAGTGTGGAAGGAGGGTAGGAAATGGCAGAGGGTAAGAGGGAGGGAATTAGGGAGGGGGAAGAAGTAAAGCATATAAGAAACACAAAATAAAAAATTACCCACTAAAGATAATATGTATGGTAATATCTTTGATTGAGCTCATATGTAGTGTGTTCTGAAAAAAATAATGTATGCAAATTAAAAAAAAGAAGTTCATGAAAAAAATTATATTAACATAGAAATTTATTGTGATGCAGAAAATAGTTGAAATCAATGTGTAGTTTTTTTAAGTATATGCATTTTCCATGAACTTTTTGGAGACTCCCCTAAATTAGTCAAGAGTCTCCAGAAAAACAGAACCAATAGGATATTTATCTATTTTTATATAAAGTATTTTAATATAATCCTCTTTATTTATAATACAGTTATTTATTATAAGAAATTAGCTTGTGCGGCAAAAGCTGAGAAATCCCATGATTTGCCATCTACATAGCTGGAGACCCAAGAAAGCTGCTGCTCTAGTTCCAGTAAAGTCTTGAAGGCCTGGAACCAGGAGAACTGATGGTGTAAGTTCAGGTTAAATCCAAAAGTTAAATCTTCAGGTTAAATACCTGAGACCAGATAAGAGGGTAGTGTAAGTTCCAGTCCTATGGCAGAAGACCAATGTCCCTGCTCAAGCTACCAAGCAGAGACAGCAAATTATCCCTTTTGCTACCCCTTTGTTCTTTTCAGGCCCTCAAAGAATAGGATGACATCCACCTATGCTGTGGAGGGAAATCTGCTTTACTCAGCCTATCAGTTCATAAACATCCTCACAAATATATCCAGAAATAATACTTAACCAAATATCCAGGAACCCAGCCAAGTTGACACTTAATGTTAACCACCACATATGACTTTATGAGCAAGTGTGACTAAAAGTCATTTAACCTCTATGGCTTCAAAGGAGAGATATTTAGGAACTCTTAACTTGAAATTATTGTTTAATATTGACAAGTTATCCTTCTACTAGTGCATGAGAGAGGGCCTACTGATACTCATCTTGGGACCTTTTATCTTAGGAGATATTTCAGGGACCAGCAGTTATGTAATGGCTATGTCACTGGACTCCCACGTAGTCAACCATGGTTCGAGTCCCGGACCCAGTGGCTTAAACTCACACCGGGTGCGTGTGCGTGCATGCCCAAGATCCCGAGAGGAGAAAGGAGATATTTCAAGCCCAGATAATAAACCTTCCATATCTGTGTTATAAACAGCATTGCAATAAATATCATCAGGGGCCACCAGGTGGCCTGATGGTTAAGGGTACTGGAATCCTTCATGGCTAATCACTGTTTGAGTCCCAAACCTGGTGCCTTGCTCTCTCACTTTCCCTTTCTTTCTCTCTCACTATGTCCCTCTCTGATAAAATTTAAAAATAAGTAAATAAGTTAAAAAAATAATAATTTTTTAAAAATGAGTATCATCAGCCTGCATTCTTCAGCACAGGATAAATTCTACTACTAAGGCAATGAGACAAAATTTTCACACACGTTGAAAACTATAGAAAGTTGTATCCATTTGCATTTCTATCTGTTGTTTCTGAGAGAACACATGAACTTTTACCTTATTTAACACTTGATGTTATTCTCTTAAAATTGGTCAAATAGATGAAAAATATTCCAGTTAAATCTGCATTTGTTTGCTAGTAAAGTTGGGCATCTTTTCATACTTCTATTTTTGCTACTTCTTTTATAAACTACCTTTTCATGTCCTCAGATGGGGAAGATTGGTGATTTTTGTTTTGTTTGTTTTTACATTTAATCACTGTTTACCTTTACCATGTACAAGGTAGTTTTTCTCCAGCATGGATATAATGCATATTAGTCAAATCAAAGACATTACCATATACATTATCATCAACAGATAACTTTTCATTTTGGTGTCTGTTAAATGTTGTTTTTGTTTTCCCTGATCCCTTCCCTTCCACCCCCTTGTACCTGCCTCCTATTACCCACATTCTTCTATGTTGTCTCTAGTATCAAGAGTTTCTCTCCCTGCTATTATATCTTCCATCTTTCAATCTCTGCTCTAGAGTTTAGATGTTGGGTATATATTATGTAGGGACCTACAATGTCTGTCTTTCATAGTCTGACTTACTTTGCTTAATATTGGATCTTCCATATTCATCTAGTTTATATCAAATGTCAGGGTCTCACTGTTTTTATGGCTCAGTAGTATTCCATGAAGTACATGTGCCACATATTTTCAATCACTGATCTGTTCATATACATCTGGGTTGAGTCTATGTCCTAGCAATTATGAATAATACTGTAATAAACATGAATGTGCAAGTATGTTGTGGTTTTTAACTGATAAGAATATAAAATATATGTACAGACATGGTCAGCACCCCAAAGATCACTTCATATTCTCTGTACCTGCCATAGTTTCCCGTGATCTTCTGTCCAAAAGGGTTCTCTTGGCCCACGAACATGGTTGAGGTGGTGAGGAGGCCAGAAGTGTCTTGAGTTTATACTACAGAAGTGACCCTCAATGAATAAAGACAATAGTTGGTGATAAATGCTCCAATTTCTTTGGCCAACATAAAATGATTCTGCAATATTCTATAGTCTCTCAGGGCATGTCCAGGAAGATGAATCCCAGCCTACCCCAGAAGAAACCCACTCTATAAGATACCTCTTACGAGCTTTCTTTGTCTCACTCTTCTACTCTCTCACAATGCTTTCTCCCTACTAAATATACTACCTGACTGCTTGTGCTCATTACTTATCTCAGGGTTTGGAGGATTTTCAAATTAAGACTCTCAGGAAACCTAATTTCCTCAGATTAACATCCTTCTTCTGACTTGACATGCACTTTGTATGCTAGTAGGAAAATGCCAGTAAGTGTACTTCATGTGACAACACTGAAGAATGAGTCAATCTCCATTCCCAAGGCACAAATGCAGTGGCTTATTTGCAGAAGTCATGATATTCATGTCCATATGAAGTTTTGTGCAAATATTGCTTTTTAATGTGGGATAGGAATAGGATATAGAACAGTAAAATGCCGAGGCATATTCAAGGTTTTGGGAGGAGAGAGGTAGACGGATTAAGATTATTAAGAAATTTGGGGTCAGCTTGTGACATGGTGGTTAAAGCAGCTGAAACCCGCATGGACTACTGTGCAATTGGAGTCCTGGACCTGACAACTTGAAAAACATGCTGTGTGTGTGTACATGCACACCCAAAATCCCAATGAAACAAAAGAGAAGGGATTGCAGTGTAGCCATCCACCTTGGAGGATAATTTCTCACTTTCTCTCACTCTCTTTCTCTCTCTGAAGCTTGTATGTCCTATAGCACATATTTTTTAATGTATTTTATTTATTTCTTTTTTACATTTTTAATACATTCAATCACATTATTTAGCATACAAGGTTATCATTTCAATATGTGAACATTTCTCCCCGGTCCAGTTGATCAAAATATAACAATACTACCTCCCTGTCTCAACAATGCTGTCTCTGTATCCCTCCTCCAAATGTTTTTCTCCAGGCCCCACTCCTCCACACACACCACATCTGGCATTCACACCCATCTCTTGTGTTTGTACATCCTTTATCCTGTCAGTTTCTGTTATAGAGTGTGGACACTGGGTATTTATTAAGTGAGGACATACAGTGTCTCTACTTCATAGCCTGGCTTGCTTCACTCAGCAGTAAATCTTCCATATTCTTCCACTTTCTGTCAAAAACCAGGGTTTTGTTATTTTTTATGGCTGAATAGTATTCCATAGAATATATGTGCCACAGTTTTTGAATCCATTCATCCATACAGGGGCATTTGGGTTGGTTCCATGTCTTAGCAATCATGAAAAGTGCCTCAATAAACATCGATGTGCAAGCACTTTTCCAATGAAGAATTCTTCTGTCCTTTGGGTAGATGCCAAGGAATGGGATTGCTGGATCATATGGTAGTTCTATTTGTAGACTTTTGAGGAATCTCCAAATTGTTCTCCATGGTTGTTGGACTAATTTACATTCCCACCAGCAGTGTAAGAGAGTTCCCCTTTCACCACACCCCTGCCAACACTTATCAAGACATTTTTTGTCTTTTTAATCTTAGACATTCTGACTGGGGTTAAGTGGTATCTCATTGTTGTTTTGATCTGCATTTCCCTTACGATGAGGGATGTTGAGCATTTTTTCATATGACTTTTGGCTATTCATATGTCATCTTTAGAGTGTTTTATTTTCTTTTTTTCTTTTTTTGGAGAGGTTTTTGCTATAGGGCACGTGCGCTAGCCAGAAAGACAGAGACAGACAGAGAGACAGAAAGCGAGAAATCAACCCCCAGGGGGGATAGCCACGCCGCAATCCCTTCTCCTCCATTCTCCTCTTGGGATCCTGGGCACGCACGCACACGCGCCTGGCGTGAGATTTTTAAGCCACCGGGTCCAGGACGTGAACCGCGGTCAACTACATGGGAGTCCAGCGAATAGCCATTATGCTAACTGCTGGTCCCTAGAGTGTTTTTTTTAAATCCTTCTCCCATATTTTAATAGGGTTGATCATCTTTTTTCCAATCAGCTTCTTTAGTTCCTTGTGTATTCTGGTTATCAGTCCCTTATCTGATGCATAATTTACAAAAATATTTTCCCATTCTGAGGGTCATCGATTCACACTACTTACTGTGTCTTTTGCCATGCAGAAATTTCTTAGTCTGATGTAATCCCACTTGTCTATTTTGAGGATTATCGACTGTGCTTTGGGTGTCTTATGTAAGAAGTCTTTCCCTACTCCAATGTCTCCCAGAGTTTCCCCAGTGTTTTCTGAAGCAGTTTAATAGTTTGGGGTCTTAGATTTAGATCCTTGATCCACTTTGACTTGATTTTTGTCAAAGGTGAGAGGTAGGGGTTCAGATTCATCTTTATACATATTTTTAAAAGAAAAGATTATTAAGAAACTATATTGCAAATTTTGTCTTCAAGTTTAGTTTGGGTAAAGGTTGGGATAAAGGCTGCTGGCTGGGTAAACTGGGTCTGTCTGTGACATTAGTAAAGTTGGGCAAAACGTAAATGGAAGTTTTCCACAGGTAACCTTCTTTTCCTAGTCTAGACTCTGAAACCACACCATGAAGTACTTTTGCTAATATGTTTAAGCTAAGCTCCATTCACACTTGCCTCCTCATGCATAAACAACTGTCCCTTGGCCACCTTTTAGGCCGAGCAGTAATACACAACATTCAACATGGGCTACCTTTGGAAAGAAAGACCCAGGGATGGGATATTTGCAGGCCATAGAGGTGAGCCTGGGACCATTTTTGTAGGAATTCTGTGTTTTTGAAAGTTGGATTTTAGTCTGAAACTGCTATGTCTAATAGTCCAATATAGTAGCTTCAAGCTACATATGCTATTAAGAACATAATTAGTGCCACATGTGGAAATGAGAATACTAAGTTTAAAATATGTTATCAAAATTAGAAATTTTTGTAGCAATTTGACATTACTATTATATCCACTACTTTCAGACTTGCTTTCAATGCAGGCTGGTAACATGTACTGGCACTGTCTTCAGAAGAAGTTTTGAGTAGCACTGGACCAGACAACCAAGTACATCAGCCAATGAACACAAGACTGGAAGAACAGGAAAATACCTAGTTTTCTGTATTCAGTAGAGCAAGGATCCCCAACCTCCAGGCCATGGACTAGTATCAGTCCTTATTATTACACTATAATAATAATAAAATAAAGTGCACAATATATGTAATGTGCTTGAATCATCCTGAAACCATTCCTTCTGCCCTGGTTCATGGTAAAATTGTCTTTCCAAGAAACTGATCCCTAGTTCCAAACAGATTGGGGATTACTGTAGTAGAGAGAGGGTTAAAGACAAAGAGATGTTTGAAAGAGAATCTTAAGAGATTTAGGAGTGATAGTGGGCACAGATGGGATAGGAATGGGTATCATAAGTATTAAAAACTCCTAAGTAATGGGGTAAGCTGGGTCCCTGCAAAGCCTTCTGGGCTGGGTGTAATGCATTGCCTGTAGAGGTCTTGTCTGACTAATCTTCTCCATGGGGGTTAGATCTGAGGGAAATATGTTACTGAGATCCAATATTATTGTCTCAATTCTCAACACAAACAGACCACGCATGGCTACTCATGCAAAAGATCTTGCCAGAACACAGAATAGAGTTGTGCATTTGTTTGGTTCCCTAATGGTATAGAAGTGGCTGACAACAGTTCCAGGGGTAAATATGAAAAGTGGAAATAGGGGCTGCCCAGAAGTTTCTGTACAGATGTAGGATCCTGTTCTGTTTAAAAGAGAAAGGACAGAAACCCAGAGGGTTATATGACTGAGCATGTGCTATTGTGTAAGTTGGTCTCAATTTCACAGAGGACTCGCTTATCTTTGATTCCAATGGGAAATACACACACATTGTTAGCTAGGAAGATATAAAAATTATGACACTGGCCCAAGTAATAAACAGGTAGCATAAAATTAGAAAACATTTCAATGATTTTTATCACATTAATTAAGGGAAAAACACTGTATGGTTCTATGAATAGATTCAAAAAGCTTGGGATAAAATTTGGTTGCATGCATCGTAGGAATTGTTCAAACTAAACAAACAAAAGCAGCTAGATATAAAAGGAAGTTAACTTCATCTAGAAACAAATGCTACCAAAAATTATTCCTCATGGTAAATTGTTAGAAGTATTTCCTTTATTTCAGGGATAAAAACAAGGTAATCACTCTACTCATTTCTGTCTATAATACTGATAATCATTGCTGTAGGTAAATAAAGTTGTGTGTAGTTATTAAAAGGAAAGAAAAACAATTGTCATTATTTACTGATCACATGACTGTCTATGTTGAAGACATTCCAATATATATACTACATATTACCACGAATACAGAAAAATTGCTTGATATCAGATCAATATGTACCTGCAGCTAATTAGAAAGAATAATAATAAACTCACCATCAAAGCCAACAAAATTCTGAGGTAAGCAATTATCAAAATAAGTATGAAGCCTTCATAGGAGAAAAATATGACTTTAGTGAAATATACACAAAAGAATTTAAATAAAAAGAAAGATACCGTGTTTATACATAGGATATTGAAATTGCAGCTATTGTGTAATCCGGTAATTTTATTTCCAGGTTTATACCTTTGAAAAGTTCTCAGACAAGGAGGACTGAGATATGATCTAGGATATATATTATAGAACTGTTTACAGTAAAACAATAAAAACAAAATAGCTTGAATGTTGGTGGGAATGTAAATTGGCCAAGCCACTGTGGAGAACAATATGGAAGCTCCTTGAAGATCTGCAAATGGAACTACCATATGATCCAACAATACAACTCTTGGATATCTACCCAAAAGATAGGAGAATGCTCAGTCAGAAAAGTGCTTGCAGGGACCAGCAGTTAGCGTAATGGCTATGTCGCTGGACTCCCACGTAGTCAACCGTGGTTTGAGTCTCGGACCCAGTGGCTTAAACTCACGCCGGGCGCGTGTGCGTGTGTGCCCAAGATCCCGAGAGGAGAATGGAGGAAAAGGGATTGCGGCGTGGCCATCCCTCCTGGGGGGTGATTTCTTGCTTTCTATCTCTCTGTCTCTCTCTGTCTGGCAAGCACACACGCCCTATAGCAAAAACCTCTCAAAAAAAAAAAAAAGGAAAAGTGTTTGCACATCTATGTTTATTGTGGCATTATTCACAATTGAGAAGACATGAACCCAACCCAAATGTTCATGAACAGATGAATGGATTGAAATGGAATACTACTAAGCAATAAAAAAACAGTAAGATCCTGGCATTTGATAGAAAGTGGATGAATATGGAAGATTTACTGCTGAGTGAAGCAAACCAAGCTATAAAAGAGAGATATTGTATGTCTCCACTTCATACATACTGACTGTCCTCACTCTATGACAAAAACTGAAAGACTAGAGGATATAGAAGCATGGAAACTAGTTATGGATACTGAAGCCAGTGTGGAAAGAGGGTAGGAGAAGGGGGAGAGTATGAGGAAAGAAATTAAGGAGAAAAATAGGCAAGATATTTATGGGACACAGAAATGGATTGTTGTCTGTTGATGATAATGTGTATAGTATCCTCAATTGAACTGATGTGAGGTGTATTTATGTTAGGTAAATTCATTTACAATTTAAAAAATATATTGTGTTTAAATGTATAAAATAATTTTTAAAAAATGAATTAAAAAATGCCAATCAATAGAACTCTCTCCCTCTGTCATGATACATTTTTGCATAGAAAACAGAAAAATATGTCATGACTTCCACAATAGCCTAATAGATATATACATATACATATACATCCTATACATGTATGTATACATATATATTTTACAGTATACACATATTTATTACAGTAATAAAATAAAATGGGATACTATATAACATTTAAAATGAGCAAGCTATGCCTATTTGTATCAATAAGTATGAATCGGAAGCAATGTAGGTTGAGAAATGGAAGTTGTGAAGAAATATACAGAGTGTGATGCTATATAAAATTTAAAAACAAACAGAAAAAGACTGTATAATTTTTTTAAAGAGAGATTTTTGCAATCCCTTCGCCTCTATTTTCCTTTCCAGATTTTGGGCACGCACACAACTGCACCCAGCATGAGTTTTAAGCTGCTGAGTCTGGGACTTGAACCGTGGTCAACTACATGGGAACCCAGCAATGTTACCATTATGTCATCTGCTGGTCCCAAAGACTGTATACTTTTAAATGAATAAAATTTTAAGTAGTCTATGACTGGGAAGAATGGACAATAAATTTATAATGGTAGTTAATTCTAGGTTGGAAGGATATGTCATGGGTGACAGCATCAGCTGCATGTGTAGTATTTTATTTCTTAAAAAAGGGAAGGGCACCAGCGGACGGCATAATTGCTATGCTGCTAGACTCCCACAAAGCCAACTGTGGTTTGACTCCCAGACCCAGTGGCTTGAAACTTACGCCAAGCACACATGTGCGTGCATGCCCAAAATCCCAAGAGAAGAATGGGAAAAAGGGGATCGCAATGTGGCCATTCCCCCAGAAGGTGATTTCTTACTTTCTGTCTCTCTCTTTCTCCAGTGAGCGCATGTACCCTATAGCAAAAATCTCTCTTGAAAAAATACAAGGAGGGGGAGGTCCCAAGTGGTAGTGCAACAGTAACACAACTGGATCCACATGAGAAGGGTCCTAGGTTCACATCCTGGAACCTGCCTTCCTGCCAGGCTGGCTAAAACTAGGGAGGGACTGAAGTATGAAGACCTACATGTCAGCTTACCTATAGGCCATGTAGACCTATGCGCTCTCTCTCTCTCTCGCTCTCTCTCTCTCTCTCTCTCTCTCTCAGAAAAATAAACTTTTTAAAAGGAAAATATTAGCTGTGTAGATTCTTCAATTTATTTCATTCGTATGTGTTTCATTGTAGCAGCCCTCTGCTCCCCAATGGTGCAATCACCTGCTTATCAGGAATTGTGTGATATACTTTTGCTTCTTCCAAAGCCCTGAGCACAGTGCCGTACTCACAGGTGATGTGCAGTGAATGCACTAATTTTAACTCTGTTGAAAAACAGGCAATGCCCCAAGTTATAGTGAAGATCAACAGAGGAAGTCTCTTGGAGATTGTTGGTGACTTTCTCACTATAATCCTAGCATGGCTTTGCATTGAACTGTTTGCATTTCAGGTGTTTTTTTTTTTTTTTCACCATTAAAACTTGAATTACAAAATAAATAATCACCTATGTTAACAGTGCTGACTAGACTGTGGTGACTTCTTTCGACTAACATTTTTGTATTGTTTTGTTTTTGAGATTTTTGCTATAGGGCACATGCACTCACCAGAGAGACAGAGAGAGACGGAGAGCTAGCAAATGAGAAATCACCCCCTCCCCCAGAGGGATGCCCATGCCGCAACCCTTCTCTTCCATTCTCCTCTCAGGATTTTGGGCACTCATACACAAGTGCCCGATGTGAGCTTCAAGCTACTGGGTCAAACCACAGTCAACGATGTGGGAGTCCAGTTACGTAACCATTACATTAACTGCTAGCTTCCAAATAACTTTTTGAGATTCCTAAATGTGTAGCTGTCATATCCCTGACAAAGATGTCATTTTCAGATTAATTCATCATTTAAAGATTCTGAATATTTGTTGCTCTTCTAGATATCTTTTCAGGGGCTTAAGAATTTGTTGTAAAATTTTCACCAGGCTTCATAGCAGAGAAATAGTAATAGGTCCTCTGTGAAGATAAGTATATTGAAAACATAGTTGACTCCAAATGCAATGTCCATAGTGGTCTACCTGTTAAACGTCTGTGCCAATCACATGGTTGCACACCATCAGAGGTTTTGAAAAAAGAACATTGGTCACTTGGCACAGCTTAACCTAAAGCAATTATGGACCTGGGTCACCAGAATCAAGTACCCCCCACTCAGTGGGAAGCTAGGGATTTGTGAAGGCAAATAATCCAAACAAACGAGACAGATGAGTATGGCCACCAGGAATCCATACATAGACCAGACATAGACCCTTCCTGAGGCAGCCAAGAGTTGGATCAGATGATGAAGTTGTAGGTACAGGGACAGAGATGTCCAGTTTTAGGAAATATGCCAAGAACCCAGTCACATGAGGTCTTCAGAAAATTCATGGA
Source organism: Tupaia tana (assembly GCA_026018925.1). Lineage (NCBI taxonomy): Eukaryota > Metazoa > Chordata > Mammalia > Scandentia > Tupaiidae > Tupaia > Tupaia tana. Next base: position 50,773,319 of record JAKSZU010000015.1, read on the forward strand.
AACTGCATATTAAGAAAAAGCTATGCACAGTTTTCAAAAAAGGTTTTGCATCAAAATAAACTGTACGTTTATTCCATTTTCTGCAAACTTTTAAAAGTTCCTTTGAGGGAGAAAAAGTTCCTTCATACTGAATTTATGAGGCAAGACAAGTGAATGGATGAAAAATTCAGCTTCAGAGAAATGAAGATCAAAGATCAGTGATTCAGTCTACCATACGGAACCAGAAGTATTTCCTCCTCTACACACACACACACACACACACACACACACACACACAGTCTCCAGCATCTGAATTACTTAATAATTTCTTTGGACCCAGATACTATTTTTGATTAAAACTCAGTTAAAATGTAAATATCTTACCTGGAGGTGAACAAATAGAGCCTTTAATAGTAACAAATAAAAAGAAAGTAATGTTTTCTTGAGTAGTCTGTACTGTATAAACCTCCATAAGGTAGCTCTTGTTATCTCTAGGTATTACATGAGGAAACTGTGGTTCAGCAAAAAGGTAATTAAATATTGCTAAAGGCTCCACAGTTGTCAGCCAGGATTTATATTCAGGCCCCTGGGACAGCAAATCCCTTGCACTTTTCATTATAGCATGCTGCCTCCTTATCAGTGTCATGGAGAATAGGGCAGGCCCTGAAATTAGCACGTAGAAGAGCATACTGATGAAGAGTGAGAGAATGGAGGAGAAGGGATTGCTGTGTGACCATCCCCCCGGGGAGTGATTTCTCGCTTTCTGTCTCTATGTCTCTCTCTGAGTGCACGCGTCCTATAGCGAAAACCTCTCCAAAAAAAAAAAAAGAGTGAGAAACAGACCAAACCAGGGAGCCCCTATTTGGGGGCATGAGTAGAATCTGCAACAGATCTAGATCCCAAGGAGAAGACAAACCTACTTCACAATTTGATCTATGACTAGTCCAATTATTAAACTTATTAATCTTTTTTTTAAGGTTTTTTGCCATAAGGCATGTGCACTTAACTTACATGTGCACACACGCACCTGGTGTGATTTTCCTTCCGCTGGGTCCAGGACTTGAGCCACAGTTGGCCACCTAGGAATCCAGCATCTTAACCACTATGCCACCTGCCAGTACCCAGATGTATTCATCTTATAGATGTGTCATGTGATTCTTCATCCCAAACAGGGTAGAGCAGTTGCTTAAAAGTCCCATTGACCTTCATTGCTCTTCTGATGATCTTCATGTTCTCCAACATTTCAGAACTCAGTATCCCTCCTCCTTCCCAACCCACTCTGAAAATAAAAATTTCCAATAGACATTGTAAATTGAAAGAGCTACTGATTGGTTCTGGTTCTGAGATTAGCATCAAGGCTAAATAAATAATGTAATGTTTCTAATCACAGAGCCATGCAGCTACCAATTAGGATGGCATTATAGGAATTACTCATGTTGATCTCTGTACCTGAGATCAAACTCAGCTAATTTACCACTCTTGTTTTAATTCCATCAATTAGAGAAATAAATTGCCAATAAAATCTCATCTTCTAAAAAGATTTGTCTAAACTTTTTATAAAGTACTTTGAGAGAAGCATAGAGAACTTCCTAAGTGAGTGGTAATTTATCAAGTTTGGGCAGTAGACACTGAAAAACACTGTTCCAAACAATAGCAGAACATTAAGCCAAATAGGAAAAAAAGAGAAATGGGAAAGCTTTACTGGAGCCTTCTGAAACAAAGAATTTTGGCTTAGAATAGGGTTCAGAGAAGAAACACCGAACAATCCCAAGAATGTAAAAATTCTCTGTTGAAAATGATGTATATAATAACATCCCTTATTAGATTGTCGCCAATGGCATGCATACTTTGAAAAACTATATTGTGTACTACAGAGATGTACAAAGAGGGAATGAAAATTTAAAAAAAAAATCACAAAATAAAACTTAAAAAAATGAAAATAAACATAAAAACTAAAAGCTATATTTAGAATATAATTTTTTTACGTTTCTTTCTTTCTTTCTTCCATGAGACAGACAGACAGGTACTCCCAAGAGGGTCTTCATGCTGTGATCTACCTGAGTCTCAGACAGCCTAGATTATAGGAATGTGCATGCACCTGATATGCACAGGGAGAACCCAGGACTTTCCACTTGGGTCCAGTTGAATTACCACTGCACCACTATCTGGCTTTAGAACCAATTAAAATGAACTAGCATAAAAAGATTGACCCTTTTAATTCATGTGTGCATTCGGTCACCAAGTATTCACTGAGTGCCAACTAGGTGCTGAGTTTTAGAAAGACAGGAATATGGTCCCACCTTCATGGAGCTAGCAGTTTAATTGAAGAGATAATCATTAAATAAATATACACATATATAAGTACAAAGTTATTGAAGTAAGAGGAGGCTTGAGGGCATGAAATAGGATGACATAAATTCAAATGAAAAGATCAGAAAAGTGATTCTTAAGGGGAGATTTGAGTAATGGATTAGCATTAGTCAGGTGGAGAAGAGCAGGGAGATCATTCCAGGCCAGAGAAATGGTCTGTGAAAAGGTCAGGAGGCAGGAAAGACACTGAAGAACCTGAAAGAAGGTTATACCACACAAAGAGAGTGATATTTACTGAGTACTGATTTTGGATCAGGTTCCATTTAAAGAATTTACTTCCGGCATTATCTCACTTAACTGACTGAACTCCATTTTATTGCTTTGACTTCATGAGGTCAAGTCACTTGCCTAAGGCCATAGAATCAGTAAGCCTTCTGTTCTAGTACCCAAGGATACCATATAATTCTGTGTAGAAATCACCCAAGTCTGCTTTTTGAGGGGAGAAGTATATAGAGAGAACACTGGTGGCACTGGTGGACTCACTAAAGTCTCTTCCAACCTGTAATTGATACCCATTGGCCCAAGGCTTTGTGCTCTGCACTTTGTGACCATCTGGAGAGAGATCCCCAGGTTGCTTTAGTAATGCACTAGGGTTGATACACCACGTCCACAGTTCATGAGCAATGTCACACACAACCACTCGATGGACTAAAAGGAAAGAGAACAGAACAGAACAGAACAGAATAGGCAGACTTGCCATAATGCAGAACTGAGAGAAGTAGAAATGCTAAGGAAAGGGATGGAAAGAGGGACTGTGAAGAAAGCCTGGCTACAACTGAGAAACTGACTGCATGAATGGAGCAGAAGCAAAAGAGAGGGATAGATCTCAACTATTTTCAAGAAGCTGCATCTGAGTGACTGACCAGGAGGGATAAAGCACTGTGGAAAGAAAGAAGTAAAAAGGAGAAACCAGTTCATTTACATGATGGAAGTGAGGTAGAAAGTCATGGATGTGGGAGAGAAGCTGATCAACACAAGCCCAGGGGTCTCCAGCCCTTATGTTACTGGCTCTGTTCCTATGGCAGACCAGGAACATGTAGCTCAGCCACCATGTTCTCATCCTGAGGGTGGATCTGGTCTTTATGTTATTCTTTTCATGTCAAGACCAAGGTGAGACTTGGTGAGTGCTCCAAGTCCCAGTAGTCCTCTCATGGAGCTCAGAAGGGCAGTCCAATAAGCAGCAATGGGTCTCCTGTGCTCTGTGAACCTTGAATATGCTTCCCTCATGATTCATGCCACCTTGTCCTGAAACTCCGTTTTGTGTGTCTCAGTCTTCCCAGACAGGCTGAGACTCACTAAAAGTGAGGACTATCTAATATCTTAGTCCTGGTTTGCTTCCCCAGCATTTATTGTGTTTCCTGGACTTGCCAATGGGAGTCACGATGGTATTTGGCAAAGGCTTACTTCTCAATGCCTGTCCCCACTACCCTTGCTTGAAGGATGAGTGTGGGAGAGATGATGAAATATTGTGGTTTGAGACCGACAATCTTAGCTCTAGAAAGAACCTTCCTAATCATCCAGTCAGATCTTATTATACAGGTGACAAAATTCAAATCCCAAGACAGAGATGAATTATTCAAGATGAACTAGGACTTAAAGTCTAGTATTAATCACTCATTACTTTTTTCCCAGACACTAACACCAAAGTGCTTCTTTCCAAGGTTACTTCTTCTTCATGATTGTCTTAGTCCATTTTCCATATTGCTAACAGAAATACCCAAGACTGGGTATATTCAAGATAATAGAGGTTGGGCCAGCAGGTGGCATAGTGGTTAAGGTCCTGGACCCCATAACTGACCACAGTTCAAGCCCCAGACTCAGTAGCTTGAAAAATCACACTGGATGCATATGCATGAGTGGCCAAAACCCCAAGAGGAAAATAAAAGAGGAAGGATTGCAGCCTGGCCATCCCCCTGGGGGTTGATTTCTCACTTTTCCTCTCTCACTGCCTTTCTCCAGTGAGTGCATGCTCCCTATGGCAAAAGAAAAAAAAAAAAAAAGGTTTATTTTGACTTATGATTCTGATGCTAGTGGTTGGAAAGTTTAAGTCCACAATGCTGGCTCCAACATGGTGGAGGGCAGTCTTGAGCAGAACAGTCACCTGTAAGTTTTCTTCTCTCACTGTGGCCTAATGCCCTCTGCTTACATACCCACCAGAACTCAATCAGAGCAGCCCTGTCCAGTGACTTTATTACATTCGAAGTCTCCACCCTGGGGCATCATGAAGGAGTTAAGTTTCCACTTACTGATTTTACAATAAAATCAAGTCCTAATATCTGAATTTCTGAGGATCATCCAGTCTCCACCAACTAAGCCCCATCACCTTCCAACCTCAAATTCCAAAATCTGAAACACTGGGGACAAGCCATTATCCAAATCACAACAGTGGTTTTTATTGCAAAGACCAAAATGCCTAAGGCTTCCGTAGGAGAGCCTAGAAAGAGAACACAGAGCCAAGAGCACATCCTCTTAGCCTCTGCTTTTACTTGAACCTCTCTTAGTGAACTGTAAGTATATAACAAGTATATTAATGACTGATCCCTACAGTGTAGGCACCATAAAAGCAAAGACAAGGTCTGGGTTGTGCTTCTGTATTTATGGATATGGCAATGTGCTTTATACAGGCTGGCAACAACAACAACAAAATACTATTTGCATGATTGAATAAATAAATGCATAGTTTCTCCCCTCGATTTATCTATTTATTTATTTATTTCATGAGTGAGAGAGACAATAAGAGAGAAACAGAAAGACAGCACCCCCAACAGGGTCTTGACACCACAATCCACCCCCAGCCAACCAACCCTGGGTGATGGGTACCTGCATACCTGGCATACTTGGGGAGGCCTTGACACCCACTCCACCCCAGTGCCAGTCAAACCTGGGTGATGGGTACCCACATACCTTGCATACTTGGGAGGCCTCCAGATATGAACCTGGAACCTTTCTTTGATAGTCTGACAGAGCGTTGTGTCTACCACTGCACCATCATCTAGACCCCTCCCCTCAATCTGCAGTCCAAGAACTCTATCAGGCCCCAGGGAATTTCAAGTTTCTTAACTTCTTTTGTACCCATTGATTTATATGGCCCAAAATTCTAAGTAAAGAATAATTGGTTAGACCCAGTGCCAGGAGAATTGGTATGGACTGGATTAATTTAGGGCTTATCAATTATCTTGTGTTGGCATATACAGTTAGAGCTAAGCAGTTTCTTTTTGTCTCAGGCTTTGTGAAGGAACAACATGCATTATTTAAAGAGCAAAAACAAAAATAAACCCTTGTAAATGTTGAATGGTATCCTTTTGCAGGCAGAAGATTAATATGATAATAATATTTTGAATATAAAAAATAGTCAGTGAAATGCAAACCTGGCTAAGAGAAATTGCCTTCCCTCTTTCTCAGAGAAGAGTCATAGGAGACTGAAGAGCAAATTATTTTTCTTAGCTCCAGGTCCTTCAGGGCATCAAAGCTTCCTGAAAAGGATTATGCACTATAGAAAGTGTTAATGTATCTTATTATTCCATTTTTCTCTGATGAATTCTTTGGAATCAATAAAGGTTCTTAACGGTTAAGAATTTCATTAGGCTGCAATGCAATACCAGGAGTCTCTCAGATTTATGCAACACCTATCTTCAGCAAGCTCTTTTGAAGCAATCCTAGAGGATAAAATAGGTTCCCCTGCTGTGTGAATCTAGTGAATCATGTCGATTTAGGGTGTTTTTCTCCTTGTGGATTCACTGAACCTTGGGTAGGAGACTGCTTACACAAGTATTTCAAGTGTTTTGAATGTTTACTTTGTTGTATGTTTTTAACATGTATGTTTTCCTTAAGTATGTGTTCAAAGAGAGCCTGAAAGATGAGGAAAAAATTACTACTACTCTTTGATAGAGAACTTGACTTTGTATTTAGCTGGGAAGATGAGGCAGGGAGATGGGATAAGTGGACTAATTCTGCTAGACAAGAATGCAATTAAAAAAAAATCACAAGGTAGCTCTTTGAACAATCAGCTCATGAAGTATAAAGCTGGAAGAACCGAGGTGGGGGCGGTGCTCATTTCCATCAGAGCTGGCATTTTCTGAGAAGCACAGAGTTGACCTTGAAGGGAAGAAATCTGATTAGTAGAAATGGGGACTAAGACTATTCCAGGAGACATCCAAGGATGACACAGCTTTTGTGTTGATTATGCATTTCCTACAAAACTGTGTGTTTCATATTCATTCGTGAAACCAACCATCGATGATGGAACCAACCATCGATGATGGAACCTGATTGGGTATCATCAGATCAAGGAAAGAAATGAAGGTCAACATTCTACCCGTGCTGAGGTGCCTGTTTGAATTGCAGAAGCACCTGCTGTACAATGATTGGACACCCTGTTTTGTGAGCCTTAACTGTAGAGAGGATCCTGTAACTAGAGTATTCCTTTGCTTCATGATTTAGTCATCCTTTGATCTCTTAATGATACTAGGGTCTTTTGATAAAATAACCTGCTCCAACATAAGACAGAATAAAACAGGTCTTTTTAAAATTCTTTTTCAAAACTAATTTAGAAAAATAATAATTGCATATATTTATGGGACACAATGTAGTGTTTTTTATCCATATACACATTATAGAAACAATCAGGCTTACTAATGTATCTATCACCTCACTAACATCACATTTTTGTGATGATGTTAAAAATCTATTTTTTGAAGCAATTTCAAAATACACAGTGCATTACTGTTAGCTGTGGTCACCAACCCGTGCAATAGATCATTAACACGTATTCTTCCTTCTCTGAGCCCTACTAATAATATGCAACTAGGAAAAAGTATACAGGTTTCTCATTATGAAGCTGAGCCATCTATAGCAATGCAAACCCATTCACACATTTATGTTCATGTGGCAGGATTTACACCACACAGTCGCTTCTCTGCAACCTTCTGAAACCCTGGTGCTGAGTGTTGTGAGAGATCTCGCAGCTCAGAGTCAAGCTAATTCCCTGGAAATATGAATACTCTCCACATGGGCACAAGTCAGGGAAAAGAGAAGGAATTAGCTGATGGACAACAACCAAGAAAGCTGCCAGGGGTAGTGGGGGGAGAGAGAAGGGAGAGAGATAGGATGGTTTGGTTCAATCCATGCGTGTTTATTCAACATTTTGTGTTCCCTTTCTTGTATCCACAGGGCTTGTTCAGAAAGTACATGTTTTGAGAGACATAGCACACGTGCTTCATTTGAAAGGGATTTTTTTTCCCCTCAGGTGCAATCAATTCTTCCCCGGTGCAGTGAAAGCATAGCAACCCTTACAATGACACTTTGGGTCTCTTTTCTTTCTACCAGGGATGGTTTTCTTTGAACCCAGTGCCTTCCAACTTCGATCTTCTTCTCTTGCTCTTCACCTTGGTGCCTAAGCATATCAGTCATTTTCTTAAAGTTAATAGGAAGATTATAGTAAAATTTATCAGGAAACTTCTATGGCTTGATGAACACCCCCTCTTCCACCTCCATACTTATTAATTTCAGTTCTAATCGCTTTACTCTTTATGTAAAACAAAACATCTAAATTTGTTCCTCATAATCTGTGTCTACCTTCAGATTCCTAAAAATACCTCAAAACATGCATAAACATAAGGTTTTGAGAAGCAGGCATTCTCTCTTAACCCTTAGCATTTTTCAACTTGAAAATTTCATTGTCAGAGAAATCAGATGCAAAACATTCTCCTTTTAGCCAAAGAGACACTTCCCATATCTTTATAATGCCACTTATTCAAAGGAGATTTTCTTATTTTTGTTTTGGACCACATTAATAGTGCCATTTATTTCTTTTCTTTTCCCTTTAAGATTCTTTTTCATCTGTTCTTGATGTCTTCTGAATACATTTCTTACTAGCAGAAAGCTCTGCATGATAACTAGAATCTTAGCCTTACCAGGCTATGTGGCACTAGTGTTTAACTTTTGTTAGCTGACACCAGTAGGCTTTTAATAGGGAAAAAAAGAACTGTAAATAGAAAATTAGAAAGAGGTTAATTGTCTCTCTCTCTCTTTTTGTTTTTTGTCATAGGGTGCATGCGTTCGCCACCAGAGAAAGGGAAAGTGAAAATTCACCTACCTGGGGGGTAGTCACAGCACAATATCTTCTTTTCCATTCTCCTCTTGGGATTTTGGGCATGCACAAGCACCTGGCATAATTTTCAAGCCGTTGGATCTGGGACTTGAACTGCTCAGTCGACCATGTGAGAATCCAACACCTTATCTACCATGCCACCTACTGTTCTTAATCAAATGTTCACATATCAATCTGTGGACTCCGTAGAAGTTTGTAAGTGGGCCACCTAAATGCTTACATTGTGCATTATCAAAGGAAAAAATAGCCAGAAAGCATTACGGCAACCTCCAGGACCTTCTTAGAAATGCTAAACACGGTTTCAGTCAACCTTCCAACTAATTATTTACTTATTTAGAGGCAGGATCTTGTTATTTTGCCCAGGCTGGCCTTGAACTAATCATTCTCTTTCCTCAATCATCAGAGTAGTTGGGACTGCAGGTGTGTGTCACTATATCTGTTTCTACTTCCTAAATAAAATACTCGGGAAGCACATACAGCATAATACAGAGGACAGTGTGTCACACGGAAACAGCATTGGATGGAGATTCTACTCCCTGACATGCCATCAGTCTACGACCTTAGAGTGATCTTATCACTTTTCTGTGGCTTGGCTTTTTCATTTGTAGAATAAGAGATTGAATGAAAAAAATCAGCTTTTCTAGTTTTAATAAACAGTGATGTTATCATTCTAAGGTGATTGCCGTTAACGTTAAAGAACTGAATTCTGAGCCTGAGTTTCTTTCCTTGGTTAAGCAAGTCTGAAACCTTCCTCACACAGAGGTGGGAGGATCACCTACTGCCCTTTGGTCAGTTGCCTTACCTTTGGTGCAGAGGGACAGTGCAGAGAGCTGGAGCAGGTAAAGGTTGGGGACTGCTCTTGTTTAAGCAAGGATAGAGAGACCAGCCTGAGCTCTGTGGACATACCATCATAAGCCATATGCTGGGATTCTGAATCAACACGTTAAGATTCAGAGGGCCTTCTGGGGTATCCAAATGGACTTCATTGATAGTTGAATGAAGTTTGTTTGATTCGGGGTTTCTTTGGGGGGAGGAATTTTTGCTATAGGGCACGTGTGCTCACTGGAGAGACAGAGAGAGATGCAGAGAGAAAAAGTGAGAAATCAGCCCCAAGGAGGGGTGGCCACACCCCTCAATCTCTTCTCCTCTGTTCTCTTCTCAGGATTTTGGGCATAGGCACATGCGCCTGATATGAGTTTCAAGCCACCAGATCCAGGACTCAAACCACTGTCAGCCATGTGGGAGTCCAGTGCCTCAACCACTACGCCACCTGCTGCCCCTTGTTTGTTTTTTTTTTTTTTTTTAATGGGACTAATTGCTTTAATGGATGACAGAGTTCATTGTAGTTTCTATTCATCTACCTTGTAGCCTTTGAGGGGATGATTCCTTTACCTCTATCCTGAAGACACTAGTATTTCTTACTCGATAGGTGCATAGGTTTCTGTATTTTCCAAGAAAAATATCATGGACTATGTGAAATATCGCCATGGTCAGCTCCTCCATATACAGAGTTGCCTGTGGGTACCATACACCTGAATGATAAAGCCCTTCATTTCTAAGACTGTTAGCCTATTTCCCTGCCTCTCTTTCAGTTCTGGATCAGTGTGCTTTCTAATTGTATACACATCCCTCTGTCTTTCCAAAAGTGCTGTCTCTGTTATAAATGGAAGAACCTGGGACTCTTGGCCACTTCAGGTGACATGTCTGACTTCATCTTCTGTTACTTTTCTTGGCCTGTGTCTAGGGCATCAAAATGAAAGGTTGTCTGGGAAGTTTATCATTCTCAGACTGGTGAATACCACGTCAGGTTCACATGAAGAAATCAGGGTTTTGCCCTGAACCCTTCTTGGTCCTGTCTGAGGTCGTATTTATTTGTGATGTGGTACAGACAGCCACATGTCTGCAACACATTTGAAAATAGGCAATAAGCTTGAAATATTTACTAGTTTAGCCAATGCAAATCATCTTGTAGCTGGAATTAATGGAGGACAGGGCAAGGCCATTTGATCTGCTTTCCCTCAACCACCTACTCATTAATATCATTTATGATCAAGGCATGAACCCATAATCTTTGTGTTGTAAGTTTTTACACTGTATCTGGAGTTTGGAAAGAAATAGAGAGGGAAATTTTAAAAGGAGGATGCTCTGAAGGAATGAGGGTGAGCTCTCTGGAAAGTCATATTCTTTATGTAAGAAAATGAAGTAATTTTCCATGAATATTCACACTCTAGGAGAGCAATTTGCCCTTCTTTGATTGTGTTCCTACTTTGATCCATTCCTCTAGATAAGATACTAGAGGCTTTTATATAAATGATGAACTACCACCAGTCTTAGAATATTCTAACATTTCTTTCATGAATGGAGTAGTGTTAGAGTGAGAATTCTTTTACTTTTTTTTTTTTTTTGAGCGTTTTTTGTTATAGGGTGTACATATTCACCAGAGAGACAGAAATGGAAAGACAGAAAGAAAGAAATCGCCCTCCAGTGGGACTGGCCACTCTGCAATTCCTTCTTTTCCATTCTTCTCTCAAGATTTTGGGCAGGGACCAGCAGTTGGTGTAATGGCTATGTCGCTGGACTCCCACGTAGTCGACCGCGGTTCGCGTTCCGGACCCGGTGGCTTAAAACTCACGCCGGGTGCATGTGCGTGTGTGCCCAAGATCCTGAGAGGAAAATGGAGGAGAAGGGATTGAGGCGTGGCCATCCCCCCGGGGGGGTGATTTCTCGCTTTCTGTCTCTCTGTCTCTCTCTGTCTGTCTGGCAGGCGCACGTGCCCTATAGAAAAAAAAACCTCTCAAAAAAAAAAAAAAAAAAAAAAAGGATTTTGGGCACACATATGTGCCTGGTGTGAGTTTCAAGCTACCAGGTCCAGGATTCAAACCTTAGTCAACTACATGGCAGTCCAGCACCTCAACCACTACGCCACCTGCTGGCCCTAGAGTAGTAATTCTTTACCTTCCAATTACTTGCTAGATAGGCCTTACCTAGCACCTTACTTACATGCCCAAGATCATCTTGGTTTATGTCTATTTTCCCGGAATAATTGGTAACAGCATCTTCTTTCCCTATTAAAGAGTTCTGATTTGGATGTTAACTAATGTAGGCGTCTTAGCTTTGCCATGCTGATGCTGAGACGTCTTGATTACATGGACCCACATGCTGACTTGAATGTATTTTTTGGCCCATGTATATAAAGAACTCATGAAGTCACAAAATAAAACAGCCTCTCCATCATAAATATCTGTTAACTATGTGCATAAAAATGAGTCAGAAATGAGTGCATTTCTCCCATGTTTTTAATGACTATCCCCTTCTTAATATGGGGTATGGGTTGACATGGCTATAAAGTAAAACGGACCCTGTGGATAATTGTAAAGAGTGTTGCACTTTGTCCTGAGGTGTCACATCACGTATTTCCATGATGTCTGTAGGTAGAAGCTGGTCAAAAAATAGTTATAACTTCTATGGAAGCCTTGGTTCTGACCTCACAAGTATCCTGAAATATAGAGCTTATGGTAGACTTTTTCAGTTTCTCTTAACTCTTCTAATTCCTGCTGTCTTTTCACTACTCTCTATTCCTCAGACCCAGAGAGCATACGAAGGAAAAAGGGAATGATAAATAGCAAAAATAAGCCAAAGCTTATTATATTTTTACTAATGGTCAAAAATAGGACTATCTCTGTAGACTTGAACCAATTGTATGAGCATAGAGTTGTCATAGGACTGCTCTGAGGTTGATGGAGTCTTGCTGGTCCTTTGTTTCTATATTTGGTGTTTTGCTACCAGTTAATATTTAAAAATTCAATTGATTATTGTGGGATTGTGAAGTCAAATTTATTCTAATTTTGTTTAATCAATCAGTGTCCCTGAACTCACTGCTGACGTTTTGGCAGCATCGAAATTGAAGTACTACTTATTCTGTTTATTAATAATGAATGGCTTGAGTTTTAGAGAGGATATAATCCACATATATCCAATTTATTTCAAATCTTTCACAGATTATATATATTTTTCTTGAGGACATAAGTATTCTTCCTTATATGGCCAGCGATTTAAAACTGTAATCTTTTTTAAGACCCGAACCTATTGGTTAACTGCTGGACAGCTAGACTCCACACAGCCAACTGTGTGGTTCAAGTCCTGGACTAGCAGCTTGAAAAACATACTGTGTATAGTAGTCTCAACTGGACTGGTCTGAGGTGCATTTCATGTTGGGTGAATTCTCTTTGCAAGCCAAATGATGTATAGTGATCTAATTTATAAAATATTCATAATAATAAAATAAAAATTTATATAAAAAAAGAAAAACATGCTGGGCAAGTATATATGCATTCCTAAAATCCTGAAATAAAAATGAAGTGGAAGGAAAGGAATTGCAGCATGACCATCCCTTGTGAGGAGCACTTTTTCACTTCCTTTTTTCTGTGTCTCCGTCTCCAGGGAACACACATGCTCTCTGACAAATTGAAAAAAAAGAAAAAATAACTGCAACTTTCAAAATGGACCAATTCTTTAAATAGTTGCATAAACTAGGATTCTTTGTGGTTAGTTTATGGGGGTACACGTGAAAGTGAGAGAACTGATACTACAATAAGCAAATGCATGTCACAGAAAAATACCCAGGCAACTTATACAGCACCTTCCAAACCACATGTGTGTGAAATCATGCCAGAATATTTGAGAGCTTTGTCTGGTGACTACGTAAGCAAACTAGTATTAACTCCTTTTTATAATCTCTCCAAATGCAGATCATGCACTAATTACAAAGTCATAATATTGGAACTGTCTCATATTTAAGTAGTGATGATCAGCGATGACCAATTTATTTAAATATGCTTTATATAATACAGTTAATATATCAGATATTTTATCATAATTTTTTCAGCATCATGATGAGATTTATCATCTCCATTTTGCCCATGACTTTAGAGGTTAGTTTGAAGCTAGATGTATAGATTTGGGAGTCTTTAAGATTTGAGAATAATAAGACTATGTAACTTTTCAGAATCTTGCAAAGTAATGATAAGCTATCCTAGGAACCATGGAAAGAAAGGAATATTATGTTTTTTAGTGTTTGTTTGTTTGTTTGTTGTTTTCATGAGAACTAGTCTTATCTATAGCAAAGTCCCTTTTCAAAATGCATTTATTTTGTAAAATGAATGGGGAAGCCAACTCAGTGACATAGTGGTAACACCCTGCTCAAGCAATGCTGAGTCCATGTGGAAAGTACTGGGTTCAGTTCCCCAGTGGACCTACACACTCCAAGCATGAGTGTCTATGATCTTGACTAGTTGGGAAGTCTAAGGGAAAGTGGGGAGAAGACCGCAGTGTGAGACCCTGTTGAGGGTTCCTCTGTATCTCTCTCAGTCTCATAAAAGAAAGAAATAACCTTTAAAAATATTCAAATGTGTGAGCAGGTGAACTGACCTCATGCGCTCAAGTGTCCAGGATTGAACCTCCTGGCAGCCAGCTTTCTGGGATCTTTTCAGTCTGTAGACAGAACGTGCTCTCTGTGGCAGGCAACATGTCTCCGGGTTTTCACACTATTGGACAAGCCAAACTGTGTTTGCTGTAAAATGTCATGTTTGCTGTGCACCTGGGAAAACTTAATGAAGCATTCGGCACACAGACAGGGTGATGCTGACATTGATCATCACTGCTGATTCCTGGACTCGAAAGCAGATGGCAAAACCCATGGCTTTTCATACAGCACAGGTCGAACTTGTGAATTGATCCTGCTCATTTTCCCTTAGAAGTCTCTTTTCTTTTTCTGATTTTGTTTTATCTTTTTCCAAAAAGGATGATTGTCAAAAAACATTTAAGAAATATGTGTGATCGTGTGCACATGTATAAATGTGTTTCTGTAAAACTACCTTTACTGTATAAATCCACTTTTTAAAATATTTTTATACTGTCTTATTTACATTTAATTGTTGTACATTGAATTGTAGGGTACAATATGTTTTTTCAAAACATACATGCAGTATGTGATAATCAAATCAAGGGAATGACCATATTCATCATCTTCAACAAAGAACATTACGTTATATTGTGCATCTTCAATTTTCATTCTACTAGTTTTTTGGATATATATACATAAAATATCTTTCTAAAAGGGAAGAGAATAAACATGGTTGGAAGAATTCATTTGAAGAACATTTAAAAAATAGTAAAGCAAAGAATCTAAATATTTCAGTTATCTGCACTGCTTGATTCTGGGGTTTCCAAAACTTTTCCTTTGCAGTCTGACCCTTCTTCTCTTTCCCCATTCCATTTCTCTTGCTATGAAAGTACCTGGGGGTCCCTGAGCAGGCACTGGTAGCCACTGTTACTTGGCAGGCTGAGGCCACAGAGGAGGCTCTGGTTCACTTGTCAGCCCATCCTGAAGGCCGAGCACAGTGATGAGCACCTGTGTCCCGGCTACTCAGGAGGCTAAAGTGGGCAGCTCATGAGTTCATGGACAATATAGCAATAGTCTGGCTAGAAGAGCCTACTCAGTGGTGCACACCTTAGCAGCTGGGGCTGCTAAGGAGGGTGAGGCAGGAGGATTGCAACTAGCAAGATCTTGTCTAAAAATTTAAAATAGTGTTGCTGCTGCTGTTGAACAGTAGATAGAGATATTCTGCTGATGCTAACATGCTGCTTAGTTATCCTGAGCACACTAATCTTTTCCACTGTATTAATGGCATGTCATATTTTTTACTGTTAAGTATTAATGAGTGAATAAGTGTAAGAAAAATGATAGTATATCAACAGCAAAGTGATGATATGATTGGTGATCAGCAGCAAAGAAACGATGGCGATACCAAACTACCGCAGCTTGTTCACAGTAATAGCTAATGATAGAACACCTTTGTTTTCTAATAGTTCAATGGAAACAAACTTTGCAAAAAAACAAAAATTTAAATAGTTTATAAAATGAAAAATAAATACATGCATACATAAATACATAAAATAAACACTTGGGAAACATGTGGGCTTACAAAGAACAATCAGGCACAGAACCTCCATGTCACTTTCCCGGGCACAGCGAAGGCCATGTCGTCTGTTTCATTCTTAGGGTTCTCCGGTTGGAAGCTTGTAAAACAGCTTCGAGACTTCTTTTTGTGGCACTGTGAGCTCACGAGCTCTCTCTCCCATCTTCTCCTTTCCCAGAATTGCCACTACTGTGTTTTCTAAGGCATCTTGAAAAAGTTTAAGATTTCATAAGATCTTCGACAGCCGCTTGGTTGATAATTCATCCCAACTGTTCTCAGAACACAAATGCAATTACCACGTGGGCTGGCAGAAAGCCTGGTTCCTTTCAGCACTTGTGCACCTGTTGGGTGAGAGTTAGCTGTTGGCCTGAAGATAGAACTATAGGGCCAATACTATCACACATGAAGGTGGCATAGGATCTGGACTGAGATGGCCAGAGCCGGGTCTATGGTACTTTGAAAAGTAGAACATATCCAGCTCTGAGATCATGCTGACAGATTCTCAGACACACTGAGAAGTGAATAAGCTGTCATCGCCAGTCTCACAAGTGCACTTCTTACAAAAGACAGGGATCCTAGGACATGAAAGAGCCTTTTATCACTTTGAAAACCTCTATTACTGTTGAGAAGCAGACCTTTTGCACCTCCTAATGATTTTATTAAGAACTAAGCTAACTGAACAGGACCCTTTTTAGTACCTGAAATAAATCATGTGACTTTTAAGCCTCTCTAAAGAGGCTATATAATAATGAAAGGATATATAATGTTAATAAAAATAAAGATAATTAGAAGCTCTTTTACAGGTGATAATATTCATTGGTAATTCTCACATAAGATGTAACCTGTGAGTTGAATTTCCCAGAGAACAAGACCCAAAATTAGTTATTCTAAAAATATGAGGCCCAGTAGCAGTGCTGCAGGCAGTAGGGTGCTGCTTTGTGATCCTGGAGGCCGTGTGAGAAGCTCTCATCCCTGATCTTCCTGAATGTTCTAGGCTCACCTACAGGCTTGCCCATCGTCCTGGCTGGCTGCTGGGCTGAGGGGTGGATAGCTGTGTGAAAACTTTGTTGAGGGTACCTTTCTCTCTCTCTCAGGGAATAGATTAATGAACTTTAAAAATAAATGAATAAATAATAAAAATGTGAAAGTCATCTAGACAATGATTTAAGTAAATAAGTATAATGCAGAATTGTACTTCCAAGGGAAGTTAAGTGTCTTCAAAAATTTCATGGATAATGTATATGATGAAAATGTGTATTATGCATGGATTTTGAAAAATGTATGCGCCAAAATAAACACATTTGTTAACAGTCACATTTCCACATTTGTTAATTCTAGTTTTCCACAAATTTCTTGAAATGCCCTTGTACACTATTCAGCACTTGGGGGTTAATCAATTCTCTATTGCAGAAGACTGACCACCAAGCAAAGAGGTCTGAAGAGCTGTTGGCCTTGAGACCTTTACAACAAATTCCTTTCTGTATAAAGACCGGCACACTGGGCCAGACCATAGCACAATAGTTACGTGCTGTGTATAGGAAGCCAGATCTCACATGGCTGATCACAGTGTGAATCCTGGCTCTGGCAGCTTGAAAAACACCCCAGGCATGTGTACATGCATGCCCAGAATCCTGACAGGATAGAGAAATGGAGGAAAAATGATTGCAGAGTGACTATGTCCTGCTAGGGAATGCTCTCTCTCTCTCTCTGTCTTTGGCAAAATCATGCACCCTCTGGCAATTTAAAAAAATAATGAGCACCTTGCCACTCACAGACAGAAGAGCAAGTTGCCTAATTGTCTGGTCAACTGTGGAGACTGGTTTTCATTATGTTACCTGCAGTGGACTAAATATTTGTATTTCCTGACTTTCCTCTCCCCCCTGACCCCTCCATTCACATGTTGAAACCTTAATCCCAGTATTTGGGAATGAGGCCTTTGGGAGAGAATTTGATCATGAAGTTGGAGCCTTCATGAATGTTTTTAGTGCTGTAGTAAGAATAGACCAGAAAGTAGCTTACTCTTTCCCCCATGTGAAGAAGCAACAAGAAATTGTCAGCCTCTACACAAAAGAGGGCCCTCACCAGAGCCTGACCATGCTGGCGTCCTATCTAGGTTTTCCAACCTCTGAAAATATGAACAATTGTTGTTTCTAAGCTGTCCCATCTATGGTGCTTTGTTATAGTGGCCTGAACTGAGACACTATCAGAATTTCTCCCCCCATCCCATTTGAGAGCAGTCATACACATTTGTACATCTTGGCTTTGAGCCTACAGGGCTAAATTCTGTGGTCTTGGCTACCTCAGTCATAGCTATTTCTGCAGTGCACAGTTGGCTGCTCTCCCATTCCTCTACTTTTCACTGATGTCTCTATCTCCCACACTGTGCTGAATATCACAAAGGCTGTGGCAGATTGCATTTTCCAATGATGGCTACAGTGACATCCCCCATTCCACACAGTCTCCTTACAGTATGACTTTGACACACCTTCCAGTGAGTGCTGTGTCTGTGTTCCCTGTCCTTGAACATGGATGGAGCTTTTGCATTGCTACAACTAACAAAATATGGCAGAAATAATGTTAAGTGATATATAAGAATAGATCATAAAAATGCTATGCCTTCTTACCTTGTCTTTTGGTGGCATTTGGTCTTGGAATGCAGCTCCATGCAGGAGAACTGAGTTAGCCCATAGAGAGAAACCATATGGAAAGTCCATGTGGAGGCATTTCATCTCAGCCAACAACCAGCAAAATCACCAGGCATGTGAATGACGATGCCTCCAGATGATCCCAGCCCCAGCTACTTAGACAATCTCTTTGTATTTACTCAGTTTGGCCCCAGACATTGCAGAGAGGAGACTAGTTATTTTTACTGTGCCCCAGGAAAACTCCTGACCCACAGAATTTGAGAGCAGACTCAAAGAGCTGCCTTAAGCCACTATGTTTCAGGGAAGTTTGTTATGTAACAATAGTATGAGAACATTGTCAAAGCTAAGATGTGGATTGCTGTAAGTCCTGAAAAATAAAATCATATTTCAATCCAAAGAGTTTTTCCAAGGCCCATGAAACAGTCACATTTCCACAAGTAGCAAATTTCAGTGAGAACCAACTGAGCTCAAAGAGATTCAAGACAAAGATTCGGTCTTTTTCGAAACACATTTTTTAGAGGTTTTTGCCATAGGGCATGTGTGCTCACAGGAGAAGAGAGACATTGAGAGGGAAAGTAAGAAATCACCCCTCTCCCATGGGAAGATGGCCATGCCACAATCCCTTCCCCTCCATTCTCCTCCTGGGATTTTTGGCAGGCATACTTAGGCACCATTGTGAGTTTCAAGCAGCCAAATCAGGGACTTGAACAGTGGTCAATCAAGTGGGAGTCCAGCACCTTAACCACTATGACACCTACTGGCTCCCTAAAACACGAATTTTTTAAAAGTAAATAACCATCTCTTGTATCTTAATTTAACAAAATTTCTAGTCTGTTCTGTTCTGAATAATGGAAAATTCCTGAGTCTGGGTAATGTGAGAGAGTAGAGGTTTACTCAGCTCACAGTTTGAAGATCTCAGCTCCAGGGGCCACATCTGGTGAGGGTCTTACAGAGTCGAGGGGCATCATATCACGAGGGCACAGGACAGAGCTCTGTGTCTATTTCTTCTCTTTATAAAACCATTGAAACTCAACCAGGAGAATTCCACCCTGATAACCTTAATGCTACTCCTTCCAAAAGATCCATATTTCAACCTTTCAGCACCATAATCAGATTAAACTTCACTCTTAATCCCATCACAGCCAAATTAACAGGTGGATGTTGGCAGGTAATAGTGTGGTGGGGGAAGAAGGGGAGTATGCTTAAATCATAGCAGAGAGATGTGTTCCCCTTTAAACATAGTCAAAGAGTCTTCTCTCCTTTGTCTACCTTCAGGATGACATCATCTTATTTCTAGTCCATGGTCTCCATTGTCAGAGAGGTAAGCTCTCACGCAGACTCACAGAACATTATTGACTAACATTTTAGATTAATAAAATGCTTCAAACATCTTGGAAAACAATCATAATATTCATAATTTTCTTTCTTAAATACTAGCAGCAGCAGCAGCCATCCTTCCCCTAGGGCCACGGAAACTGCTCCTCACTCAGCTTTCTGACATAAACCCTTTTCTCTATACATATCTCAAAATGAAAAATAAAAGTCACCAACTTTCATCCTAACCTGGGTACAGTGATGATTCAAGGCTCAAGACTACTTTTTTGGCATCTCAGGGGCCAAGGGGACACCCACAGTGTGTCATCCACACTCTAGTCACTCCTCGTACAACTTATCCAAAGTCCACATCTGCAAAGTTTGATGGTAAACAGTGCCCACACATCCAAGTGCCCCTTGTCAACCCAAACGAGGCAAAGGCCTCTTCAATTTCCTTTGCTCAACAATCCGAGGGGACAGCTCATATGTAATTTCCTTCTGCATCAGGCTACACAGGAAAGCGAATCTTGTTCAGAATAGACACTTGTTCCTGAGAATGACAGTTTGATTCAAATCCCCAGGAGTCAGAGAAAGCAATCAAAGCAGGAAACAGATACCAGACCCTCAAACTACCAGGCCACTGAATAGGGTCACTCTAGAGATCAACTTGTCCTAGAGGCAGGAGAAAAAAAGCATGTGATAAATGTAGTATTTCAACAGCAGCAGAAAAGACACCTGCATTGTAGATAGAAGTCTCCCCTGGGGAGAGCAGAGGAAAGAGTAAAAGGTCAAGGAAAGAGTTAGGACAAAGAGGAAAAATTAAAACTAACTCAAAGTATCAGCTATAAAGCTGATCATCGATTACTGGTGTCCTGTTTGAATTCAGCCAAGTGCTTGATCAAAGGGTGTGTAGATATGCATGTCTTAGTCTAGGACATCAGCAGCAAAAATATGTCTCCCAAAGGTCTCACCCACCCTATGTGCCATATTTGGGCAGTTTTTTTGTGTTTTATATTTTTGCTGTAGGGCACGTGCACTTGCTAGAGAAACAGAGACAGAAAGCAAGAAATCACACACACACACACACATACACACACCCTCCCCAGGGGGGATGGCCACACCATAATTCCTTCTCCTCCATTCTCCTCTTGGGATTTTGGGGATGTATGACATGTGCCCAGCATACATTTCAAGCCATTGGGTTCAGGACTTGAACCTTGGCCGACTACATGGGAGTCCTGCGACATAACAATTATGCCATTTGCTAGTCCTCATTTTCAGCCATGTTTAATATACAGTAAAGAGCACTGAATTAGGTGTCAGAATATTCTGGTACTTGGAGAGAGGAAGGGCAAAATAACAGAATGGGAATCTCTAGTGATCATCCCCCTTGGAAACATCAATTTGAACAACTATTCAAGCTTTATCATAATTTCACAAGAAAGTCAAGTGAGAAATCATGGCATGGTTGTGGCACAACATTAAGACAGATGCACAGAATGGAAGACGGTAGGAAGGACAGTTTTCATGACCCACATCACCCCTCCCTCAATCCCAGGCAGCACTGTCTGAAGAGAAATGTCACCCAATTGAAGGAAAGAGGGAGATAAGAACAGGACTCTGCCTTGGGCTTCAACAGGGCCTGCCACGGTAAAAACCAAGCATTAGGTTGACCCTAATGGCTTCATATTCCAGGCTTCTGTCCCAGGCTTCTGGTCTGTCCCAGCACTGCACCTTTACATAACAGATCCCAGGCTTCTGGCAGCCTAAGCTGGCCAGCCACATGTGCCCCATCCTTCTGGCACCATTGCACCACCTGGTTTCATGTGCCCTGGGTTTCTAGCCTGCCCCACTTTTGAATCTGCCACAAGTCTTTGTCAGACAAAGCCAGTCTGTGAAGGTAAGTGCATACTTCTTCACATGTGTGGACAGCAATGCATAAGCCTCAGGATCAAGACAATCACAACATGACATTACCAAGTGAACAAAGTGAGTTGCCAGTAACAGGCCCTAAAAAAATGTGCATATGTATGAAGTACTTAGCAAATTATTCAAAATATCTCTTTTAAGGACATTCCATGAACTTTAGAAAAATAGAAGCTATTGAACAAAACAAAGAAAACAGGAAATGAACAGAACAAGAAATTTAACAGAGAGATTGACATAGTAATTTAGAATTCAAACACAAATCCTGGAGCTGAAAAATACACTGAATGAGATGAAAATGCACTAGAGAGCACCAAAGTTGATTAAGTAAGAGAAAGAATCAGTGAATTTGAAGACAAGTTATTTGAAAATACACAGGGGAAGAAAGAACAAAAAGGAATGAGGAAAGCCTATGGGGTTTATGAGATAGCAAGTTTTCAAGTCATAGGATTTCAAGAAGGAAAAGATAAAGAGATTGAAAGCATATTTAAAGAAATAATAGTAGAAAACTTTTCAAATCTGGAGAAAAATGTAAGTAAGTAGAAGAAGGTCAAGAGTTTCCAATCAGATTTAATCCAAATAAGATGGCTCTAAGACATAATATAATCAAACTATCAAAGATAAAAAGAAAATCCTGAAAGCAGAAAATAACATGTAAGGGGGAGCACCAGACTTCTCAGTAGAAACTTTACCTGTCAGGAGATAGTGGGATGATATGTTTAATATGCCAAAGAAAACAACTGCCAACCAAAAATATGGTGCCAGCAAAGGTGTTCTTCAGAGAAAAAGAGAAAAAAATTTTCCCAAAGAAAAACTAAGGGAGCTCACCACTATTGGCCTGCCTTATAATAAATACTAAAGAGGGTTTTCAAGCTGAAAGAAAAGAATGAAGGATGCTAATGAACAACATGAAAATGTGTGAGAGTATAGAACTCACTGCTAAGGTAAATACACAGTGAGACTGAAGATGCTCCAATACTGTAACAATAATGTACAAGACATTTGTATATTTAGTATGAAGATTATAAGACATAACTATTTAAAATAATAATGCCTACAGTATTTTGTTAAAGGTTATACAAAAAAGATGTAAATTGTGACATCAACAACTCAAAACAGGGACACTGGACAAAAGGAGGAATAAAGTGATCATGGTGAATATGGTTTATAATATATTGTATTCTTTAAAAAAATGTAAAAAGAGGGTCAGCAGATGGCATAGTGGCTAAGGTGCTGGACTCCCACATGGCCGAGCACAGTTCGAGTTCCGGACCCGGTAGCTTGAAATTGTCACCAGCACATGTGCATGCATGCCCAAAATCCCAAGAGAAGAACAGAGGAGAAAGGGTTGAAGCACAGCCATCCTCCCTGGTAGGGAGAGGGGATGATTTCTCTCTTTCTGTCTCCCTCTGTCTCTCTGTCAAGTGTACATGCTCTATAGCAAAAATATCTAAAAAAAAAAAAAAAATAGAGTGAATGTAAAGTGCACTGACCACAAAAATTATACCTGTGTGAGATTATACACATATTAATTAGCCTGATTTAGTCATTCCATAATACACACATACTTCAAAACATCATTTTGTATGCAGTATATCTGTCAATATAAACATATTAATTGATTTAAAAAAATCTGTTACTATAATTCTGCTATAAAAAGCCCATATGATAGACCCCTGGTTTCCACTAGGGGTTCCTGGCCCACTGAAGCCTATACACAATTGCCTCAGTTTCTCTTTTCCATATGCTGGAGATATTCACAGTTTCCCAAGTTTTCTGTGAATTCCTGGAATAGGACAACTGCTCTCATGGTACTTCTGATCTGGGTTGGTCTTTCAATATGTTATCTAAACCTTTCCACCCAAAAGATAAAATTTAGCCTCTTCCTCAACATGCACATAATATATTTCCTCTTGCCAGCTGTTGGCATAATGGCTATGTTGCTGGACTCCCATGTAGTAGACCTCAGTTCCTGTCTTGGACCCGGTAGCTTAAACTCATTGCCAGGCACGTGTGTGTGCGTGCCCAAGATCCCGAGAGGAGAATGGAGGAGAAGGGATTGCATGTAGCCATCACTCCTGGGGGGGGGGGGGAGATGATTTCTCGCTTTCTGTCTCTCTGTCTCTCTCTGTCTTTCTGGTGAGCGCAAACGCCCTATAGCAAAAACCTTTAAAAAAACGTGGAAAAAAATATTTCCTCTTACTAAGCATTTTTTAAAAAGTCTCCATGTATCAAGTAGCTAACAATATAGAAACATATTATGTATTCTGTCTCCATGAAGTCTTTTTTTTTTTTTTTTTTGGAGAGGTTTTTGCCATAGGGCACATGCACTCGCCAGACAGACAGAGAGAGACAGAGAGACAGAAAGCAAGAAATCACCCCCCAGGGGGGATGGCCACGCCACAATCCCTTCTCCTCCATTCTCCTCTTGGGATCTTGGGCACGGACGCACACGCGCCTGGCGTGAGTTTTAAGCCACCGGGTCCAGGACGCGAACCGCGATCGACTACGTGGGAGTCCAGCGACATAGCCATTACGCTAACTGCTGGTCCCACCATGAAGTCTTTTTGATAACCCTTTCTGATATGCTTTAGACTCTTGACAATCCAAGAGTCTTTCCAGCCCTCTCTTAATCATCTCAACCTTTCCTCCTTTCTCCTCTCTTCTCTTTTTCTTCCAAAAGAAGTAACTGAATTTCTACCTATTTTCTTCTTTTCTTTAAAAGATTTATCTAATTTTTAAATTTACCATTATTGTTACTATTTAAAATTTGCTACAGGGCATACACGCTCACCAGAGAGAGACAGAGAGAGGGAAAGTGAGAAAGTAAACCTTCAGGTCCAGGACTCAAACCATGGTCAACCATGTGGAAGTCTAGCACTTTAACCATCACGCCACCTGCTGATCTTTCTAGCCATTTTCTTCTATAGGGCATTTTATTAATTTCTTTTCTTGTCAATCTCCACCAAATATAAGGTCTTAAAGAAAGTTCTGTACCTGACTGAAATTCTGATGCAACTGGCAAGCTAATGCAATACTTATCTCTGTACTGTAGCCATAAGAAAGACATGTCCCATCTTAGTACTTGAGCTTTTCAGTCTTCAAATTGGCAGGATTGGATTGTCATTCCCCTGTTGGCATTCTCCTTTGGGAAAATGAGAACCACCGGGAAGCCAACATTGTGCATATGGAAAGAAATGTCAGCATATTGGCACCTGGGCTAATGAGCACATTGGATAATTGTGTTCTATGTAAAATGTGGAAGTCAAGGAAAACACTAGCAGATATTAGCATTACTATGCAGAGTCCTATGCCATTTAAAAATGTTTATTCCTATTCATGCTTATGAATTTTTGAGTAATTAGTTAATATGTCTGAACTTCATTTCTTTTTTCAATTTTATATTTGTAAAAATGCTGTGATTAGTTTTGGCGTTCTCTAAGGTATGCTGCAATCACTTTGGACCATTTTGTGGCATATGTTAAGCTAAACCAACACATTATGATTTACACTATCACTCAGATACAAAACCAGATATGCATACACATGCCCACCAAGAGACACATATGAGACTGTTTACAGCACTGCTATTCATAACAGGGAGCATACCCCTGTCAACAATTTACTTTTAGATTTTTGGCCTCCAAAACTACAAGAGAATGTATTGCTGTTGTTTTAAGTCACCACGTTTGTGGTCATTTGTTGTGCAGCCTTGGTAAACCAACATATGTCTCAAACTAGAAAGTATTCACATGTTTATCAGTAATAGTTTGGTTATGTAAGTGGTAATATAGTCACACAATGCAATACTGCACAGCAATGAAAAAGCATGAACAATGTGAATAAGTTCATCAACATGTTGCAACATGTTGCTAAACGAAGAAAGCCAGACTCAATAAAGCCAAAAAAGAGGAAAAAAGTTACTTCGTAATAGATGTTAGGACTGAAGCTATTTTTGCCAGGGACTCTTGACCAGGAGAGAGTGCAAGGGAACCCAATAGGTGCTGGAAGTGTTCTACCTCATGTGTTGGGTGGTGATTACAAGGACGTGTTTGTTTTGCAGAAATGTATTCAGCTATATACTTAAGATTTGTACACTTTATTATATGTATGGTCATACTCAAAAGTTTCCTTTAATTATCTGATTTTAATCCTAAAGTACTGTTGGTAGAATTAAATATTTAGTTCATATAAGCAGAGAGTATTCACCTGGGTTCATACATGCCTTAGGCTAATGTAGAGAGAGGATGATTGACTGTTACTTGTTTGGAGAGTATTTTGTAAATTTGAGGCAGAATCATTGCGTGTTAATGTAGCTCAATCCACATGCTCAATGACTGTCACAATACAGTTATTTAGGTTTCAAATGCTCCTATCTATGTAGTACAAAAATCCCTGAAGTGTGAGTTCTACTCTGAAGGTTTTAAAACATAAACCTACAAAAGCACCTTGGCATGAATTATTTTATGTCTCTCAATCTGTTCATAACATTAACTTTATAAACCCAAAAGCTTGTGTTTTAATCCATTCTCTGTTGCTTAATAACTGAATACCTGAGTCAGAGTAATTTATAAAGAATGGAGATTTTTGTTTGTTTGTTTTTTAGAGGTTTTTGCCATAGGGTGTGTGTGCTTGGCAGAGAGAGACAGAGACAGTGAGAAAGAAAATGAGAAATCATCCCCTGGGGAGATGGCTATGCTACATCCTTTCTCCATTCTCTTCTTGAGATCTTGGACATCCACCACATGTGCCTGGCATGATTTTTAAGCTACCGGATGTGGGACTTGAACCATGGCTAGCCATGTGGGAGTCCAGTGACATAACCACTACATTGTCAGCTGGTCCCTTCAGCTCAAGGTTTTGAAGGTCCAAGGCCCAGGTGCCACATCTGATGAGAGTCTTCCTATTGATTGGGGATTCCCTACAGAGTCCTGGGGTGGCAAAGGGTATCATATGGTGAGAGGAAAGACTTAGCATGTTTTTCACTCTGTGTCTGCTTTTCTTAGTAAGCTGCCAAGAGTAATTGATTCATCATGGAGCCCCCTCTGATGACCTATCTCATGCTAATCAGCTCCCAAAGACCCACCTCTTAATACCATACTTTGATTAAGTTACACCCTCTCAACACCATTACAATTTCAACACATGAATTTGGGGAGACAATTTCAAACCACAGCAATAGACCTCCTCCAGGAAGCCCCCGT
The DNA here is from genome assembly GCA_026018925.1 of Tupaia tana. NCBI lineage: Eukaryota > Metazoa > Chordata > Mammalia > Scandentia > Tupaiidae > Tupaia > Tupaia tana. The sequence goes on from JAKSZU010000015.1 coordinate 50,799,843, forward strand.
TGCTTACATCTACATGTTACATAGGTTACTTTATCTTTCCAACCCTCATATACTCACATTTAGTTTGAATTTTATTTGTGACAGATATCTGTTTATGTGCTAAAAGTTCCTAACTTGTTACAATATGTGTATAATATACAGCCTGTGCAGATCATAAGCACTTTTAAGCATTTAAGCATCTGGGCCTCCTTAGATTACGATACCAAAAAACAGACACTGGGATGACGATTCCTGTGGAAGTGATTTATGAAGGAACTGTTCCTGAGAGTAATGTGTAGGAGAGTGAGGGAAGCAGAGCAGACTAGGGGAGGAAGCAAAGCAAGAGTAGACGATTCCACACAAATCCTGCAGAACCTGGTCCCTGAGGGAACCTAGATGTCTTAATTACAGCTTAGAGTTTCTCAAGGGAGCTGGGTTTTCCTGTTAGCACACTGTTAGGCATTGCAACTACCCCCCTGGGGAACTTAAACTCGGGTGGCCTGACTTTTTGTACAGCAAAACGGCTCTATGAGTTCAAGGGCGGTCCTCTGAAGAGGACCCCTGCTAGGTTTACAAGCACACTGAAGCTGCAGGAAGGTGCCACCCAACAAGAGAAAGGCTCCAAAGAGATCTGGGTGGGACAGAAACAATGCACGGCCATTCCTCCCAGACCTCCACGAGGCCCCCTACTCTCATCTTTGGAGCAGTGTCTTCTCGGCTTGGGCACGGCACACAGCATTCACTCATATTCTCTCCCCTGCACTGTGCTGGACGTGGGGAATGGTGTATGTTTGCTATTCTCTGAGTTCTGCCCATAGAACTAGGCTTACGTCTCCTTTACCCCCTCACCCCCATCTCTCCAAGCCTATCAAAATCTGGGTGGGGAGGGAAGGTTGCAAGTAGCAAGGAACAAGCTACTTTCTCCGAGACTTGTCCACATGCACATCTCCTGTCTTCGTTTCCTCATTTGAGAAGTCAAAGAGGGTGTTGGTAGAGAGCTCATCATCTGTGGTCAGCGTGCCTAAATTTGAATCCCAGTCCCTATTGTGCCATCCGTGGGGCTTTAGGAAAACTCCTGTCTCTAAAATGAGAATAATTATATCTCCTCTTTGGGGTTATTTTCAGAGTCCAGTGTACTAAAGCAATAAATAAGATAAAATGTGGAAAACACTTACATCCACGGGGAACATTTGTTAAACTTCTGGCTATTCATTATTAAAGTTGAGGCAGGCACTGCATTTAGTAACAAAGATATGATAGACAGAAGTACATTTACTGTAAAAATGAATGAAGTTTAAGTTCCAGGGACCCGAACTATATTTGTATTAGTAGTTTATTTTTTTTTATTATTGTTTAGAGAGGTTTTTTTGCTATATGGTGCATGTACTGCCAGAAAGACAGAGAGATAGAAAGTGAGATATCATCCCCCCAGGGAGGATGGCCACACCACAATCCCTTCTCCTCTATTCTTCCCTCGGGATCTTGAGCATGCATGCACACATGCCCAGCATGAGTTTAAGCTACTGGGTCCAGGACTCAAACTGCTGTTGACTACATTAGAGTCCAGCGACATAGCCATTATGCCATCTGCTGGTCCCTATCATTATTATTATTACAGAGAACTCTCCATCCCTAGAAATGAACTATAGTTTTCCTTATGTTTCGTCTCAGGAAAATGGAGAGGTAAGACACTTGTGGGACAGAGATAAGATTTATTATCTGTTGAAGAGGATGTGTATGGTGGTCTCTGCTGGGCTGGACTGAGGTGTATATCATGCTGGGTAAAGTATGTTCACTATCTAAATGATGGACAGCAACTTAATGTATGAATAATAATAAAAAATAAATTAATTTTAAAAAAGAAATAACAATAAGCACAATGGAAAGAGTAGGAAAAAGTAATTGAAACCCATCACAAATTCCTTTTGACCTAGAAGTGATGTTACCAGATCTCCATTCTCATTCATGCCCTCATTCTCACACACCTTGTCATCACCATCAACTCCCTCAACATTGTCCTCTTCATCAACACTACTATTTTCACTACACCATCAATCTTCATTATCCTCTTCTTCTACTTTATCGCATGGCACTCTAGTCCACATTCTCATTTATTCTTCCACCTTTCTGGAAAAGAAAAACATAAAAGGAACATGTGCTAAGGTCTGTTTACAAGTCAGATGAATAGGTAGATTTTACCTTCACTTATTGTTCATATTGTGCTTTCAGTAGGACGCAGATAAAGATTGTGTAGGTCAAAGGAACAACTGTTCAGACACCCCCTGCCTACTAGGTAATTTATGAGGTGGAGCCCTCATGAATGAGAGATATCCTTATAAAAGAGGGGGCCAGGTGATGGTGCACTGGTAATGCAGCTGGGAAAGGCCCTAGGTCCCCATCTCAGGACTTCCGTAAGCATGCTTAGTGCATGTGGTCCAGCATGACTGAGTTTGTGGGTAGACTACAGCATGAAGACCTTGTTGAGGGTGCATTCCTATCCCCACATCTTTTGGAAGAAATAAATAAACTAGTTTTTTAAAATTTTTAAATAAAAGAGACCTCAAACCTTGACCTACCATGTAAGGATACAGTGAGAAGACTGTTGACTATGAACCAGGAAGCCAGACACTGAATCTGTTCGAGTCCTGATCTTAGGCTTCACAGCCTCCACAATGAGGAACAGTAAATTTCTGTTGTTTATAAGCCCCCGTAGCAGCTCGGCTGGACAAAGACAGAGTAGTTAAGTAACTTGTCAAAGAACATACCACTAGTAAGTAGAAAAATTAGATTCAGCCTTTCTTACACTTGATCATTCCTACTACTCCACACTGCCATCCATGCACTTGATGGGCCATGGAGGTGGTACAGACATCACGTGGGAACACAAATATCTAGAACCTGCCTGTCCTTTCTTACTCTACAGATGTTCCAGTTTGTATATCTTCACAGGGCATTTTCTCATTTCTGTCTCATGGTTCACAAAGTAAGTTCGGTTGCTGCTTTGTAGGTCATACATACTTGGCTGCCCAACTAAAGGAACTGCAATTAAATATTGTCATCATGACAGTCTACACATGGCAGGCTGGGTGTCTTTCCTTTGTTCCTGCAGATCCACTGTCCACACCTTTCCACTCTGCTCTCTGTTGCCCAACAGAACTGACAAAACACCACAAGTGAGAAAATAGTTACAAGATCCAAAGGTCTCAGGTTTCGTTTTTTCCAATACATGCTGTTGAAGTAATAAATTAGTTCTCCAAAAGAGTCAGAATTAGGTAGTAGGGTATGGTGAGCAAACACACCTTGGATACTTATTATAAAAGTAAAATTTCAAGTGCATTTAAAATGTTATAGAAAAAAAATAATGACCAAAGGGAGTGAGAGAGAAATCTGTCTTTATAAATGCCCCTAAACAGAATCATATGTTAAAATCATATTTGAAAATTCTTGAGATAAAAATTGAGGCTGAATGCTTAGAAGTGCAAAACAGGTGTTTTTAGTATTGGCAATATGGAATGGAAAGAACAGAAGAAAACTGATGAGGTAGGCAAAGAAAGAGCAAATATCCAAGTAAATACAGGACTTTTGCTTGGACGGCGATGGGGAGAGAGATGAGGAGTCAGAAGGTAAAGCAAATACAAAATCACTTTCCACAGGTTCCATTGATTGTTGCCAACAAAGAAAAATGAAAATATTTTAGGGTGGTAGCCCCTAGGATGTTCTTTTTTGCATCATAAAATGTTACCCACATTGAAAACTCTGCTCCATAGCCTTTTCCTCAACCGACTCACATTGCCTTCGTCCACCAACCTCTTTGGGATTCACTTCTCCCTGTCTTTCCAAACAACGCCCAAATTCTTAGCTCTGGATTTCACCCTGCAGCACATAGATCCCACTGGTTTGCCCTCCAGCTTCACTCTCAGATACAATTCTCTGGTGCTGTCTGGTTTCTTTAGTAGAAACTGCATACATTTGCCTTGTGAACCTGTATTGGTCCTTTCTCTCTGCTAGAAAAATCCCCACCACCTGTCATCTCCCCCACCTGACTTACTCCCCCTTGCTTTTTAAGACCAACCGTGATACTTTCTGATAGGACTCCTTGAGAGCGACACGTGTCAATCCCCTATAGTCTTCTACTTGTATTTTAGCGTGGAGATTAGCATACGGAATTTGAATTGCTTATTTACTTGTCACTCTTTCTCAATAAATGGAGATTTCTTAAAGGCATTGGGCTGTATTTAACTTCTTTATGTATCCAGAGCTTGACGGGGACCTTTAATATGGTAGCAGAAGGATCTATGTTAAACTGCCTCAAATTGAGTATGCTCAGTGTGGTCTTTCCAAGGTATTCGTTGGCTTTCATGACTCTCAAATCCTTTGTCCCGAGTGGTTTCTAATATCCTTTTGGCTATTTGTCCCCAAGGATCTTTACATGTGATAAACACAAGTGGGGCTATCCAAATTGGACCCATAATACAACTCAGTCAACAGAGGCCAAAAGACCAGTCCACAGACCAGTAACTTGGCAAGGCTCAAACTAGGACTGCTTTTAATACAGCTAAGCTGATATTTTATATAAGGAGGCTTAATTTCTGTGCTATCCTAGGCTGAATGGCCTGTCTTTCTCACCTACCTGTCTTTCAAATGGTGCAGGCTGGCAAAGGGTCTAGACTCAGCTCCCAGGAAATTGGGTTGCCTGTGATACAATATCTCATCTTTAAGATTCGGCAGTTGGGGAGGGAGCGAGATGGGCACCGCAATCAGATAAAATGTACCGCTGGTGGATGGCGATTCGTCGCGTTTTGCATTCTCTGATGTACAATGTCTCTGATTGCTCGCACTATCATTCCAGGTTTGACATATTTCTATGGGGAACATCTGTGGCGTGCAGCGTTTCTCTTCATACCATCAAAAAAAGCAGACAAGACACTGCTAATTTATTTTAATCACATGATACAGTGCCATATACAGTAGCACTTATGCAGCATCTAGCCTGAATTACTTTCAACTTTACGTGACAGCTTCCGGTTTCTCATCCTGTTGTTTTGTCTCGGTTTTCCTAATGGGCACCTTTGTGCTCACCTGGACTTTTAGGGCTCTGGAGATGAGGTGTATTGCTTTCTCATTTCTTTAAGGAACATGACTTTAAAAAAAAAATTGCCAGAGAGCGTCCCACTGGAGAGAGAGAGAGAGAGAAGAGAGAAAGAGAGAGAGAGAAGGAAAATGAGAAAACACATCCTTTCTCCTCTATTTTTCCTTTCTCTCAGGATTTTGGGCACACGTGCCTAGACACACACCAGGCACATTCTTCAAGCTGCCTGACCCAGGACTCGAACCAGGTGGTCAGCCCATGTGGGACCCAGCCATCTTAACCACCAGGTCCTGAGCTGGCTCAAAGGGCATAACGTTTTAAACGTGGTTATTAGTCATATGAAAAAAAAAAAGAAGGGTCAGCAGGGCCCATCCTTCCGCAGCCTTCCCTGTTCTGTATGTCCTTTTCTGATGTTTTCTGTCATTATCTCTGTTTCAAAACCTACTGTGAGCTTCACAGTAATCTGCACTGCTCCAGATATCAGAGATCTGACAAAGAAACAGATCTACCTGACTCGTCAGTATCATGTATTTGAATCCCTCATGTTCTCCTCATACCTAGTAGCAGTCTCCTAATGCAATTATTATTTATCAGGAGTAATCAAATGGGTCCCTAAGGGAAGAATTTCAGGCACCAATGCTAGTTTTTGAGAAATGAAGGACTAGAAGCTCTTCCACATACCTGGAAATAAAACTGGCCCCACTTTTTCCTACGGTGCCTAATGTGACAACGGAGCACAGAACTGATTGTCAATATTTTTTTCTGGTTACTGCATTTAATCACTTTGGGACCCTAGGAACAGTCTGGCTACAGTTTTCTCAAGTGTAAAAGAAGGGAAGGGATATTAAATGCAACACACATTGTTTACCACTCCAAAACGGCACGTGTAGAAGATAGAAGTTTCTAGAACATTTTGTAGTTTCCCACACCTTGATTTGGAGATGGTAACAAAGTAGTGAGAAAGCAACTCACTCTGGAGGTTTATTATTCTAAAATAATTCTTTTTTCTTTCTGCTAAATGAGTGTAATTATGACAAAACACAAACAACAAAGACAAAAGTACCATCAGGTGTCTCGTCAGGGTGTAACAATTTTTTCCCCACCATTTTCTTGGATTGGATGGTTTGTTACTGCTTTCAGTATATACTTTATTACTTGGTGGGATGTTCTGCAGAGAGCATAGTATTTCTATTGAAGTTTGTCTTTTGATTATATTTATTTCAGCTACAGTATATATGCCAGCTAGAACAAACACCACCATGGTCAAAGCTAGGTAGGGTCCGCGAAGCAGTGTGGCAGATTAATGATGACAACTCATTCCCTGACAATCTTCCCATGAGGTGTGTCGAGAGTATGGGGATTGAGTGTACGACTCGAGGTGTGCCTTTCCACAAGGTCAAGGCTTTATTCACATCAAACTTCCTAACACCCAAGAGAGCATAGTGAGATAAAGGACAGCTAGCTATGAGCCTGCTCCAGACCAGGACCCGCATCAACCCCACGAGGGTCCTCTACTTCGTGAGTCCATCTAAGACCATCACCAGGAGGCCAGGAGGGAGCCTTCAGCTCGAATCCTTTGTCTAACATTGTCTCAGCAACATGGAGTCACTGTAGTTCTTCTTCTTTTTCTTTTGAGAGGTTTTGCTATAGGGCACGTGTGCTCACCAGAAAGAGAGAGACAGACAGAAAGTGAGAAATCACCCCCCGAGGGGGGATGGCCACGCCGCAATCCCTTCTCCTCCATTCTCCTCTCGGGGTCTTGGGCACGCATGCACACACATGTGCCTGGCATGAGTTTAAGCCACCAGGTCCAGGACTCGAACCGTGGTCAGCTACATGGAGTCCAGCGATACAGCCATTAGGCCAACTGCTGGTCCCGTCACTGCACTTCTGAGCCAGATGTTCCTCAAGCTGCTGCTGCAGGGACAGCCGATCCAATTCACTCTTACCAGGGTCCCAGTGCCTCCAAGTTTTAGCGAGGGGAGATGTGAAATTGAGTGCTTGAGCATAGCAGCTCCTCCGGTTCACATAGGAAAAGTGGCCAAAGACCAAGTGGCATGGAGCTCGCTGAGTGCCCAGCTCGTATGCCCCTTTACCAAGGCAATGCCCTGTGCCATGCATTCTTATCTTTGTGGCTAGTTTTGGCTATCAGCCTGTCGTGGCTTGTGGCAATATCAGTTTATCAGAGAGGTTCAGGCGGGCCCTTCAGGCAGATCTGGAAAAGCAGTCAAGCTGTTAAAGCAGTCAGGCAAACATGTTTGTCAAAGTACAATGTTATGAAGACTGTGGTGCTGGGTGCTTAGCAGAGTAGGGCCATTTTTGAGCAGTACTCTATATAAGGTGAGCTGCTCTGGAGGACTGTACTAATGAATAGAATACGGCTGTATTGGAACCAGACGTCCCCAGGCTCAGCCTGTAAAAGACTAGCAGCTTCCACTGGCAGTCTTATCTGTTTGACGCATTCACTGCTATTCCCAAAGACAGCCTGCTGCCATTGGAGAAGTGGAAGCATGACTACCCTGAGACCACCACACCGTGAGAATCCCAAGCCACATAAAGAGCCCTTGGAGGATAAAAAGAGAAAGAGGTTAAGAAGGACCACCAACAGACACGTGGATAAAACAGCCGTCTTGAGTGTGGCTCCTCCAGCCCCTGACGTGCCACTTGACGCCATGTGAAACAGAATAACCACCCAATCAAACTCTTCCCAAATTCCCAACTCTCAAAATCATAAGCAAAATGTTTGCTTTAACCATTGAATATGACACAGAAAAAGGTACCTATTAATAGAATACGCCTTGGACCGGCAGGCGGTATGGTGGTTGAAGCACTGGACTTTCACATGGTTGACCACAGTTCGAGTCCTGGAGGACCTAGAGGCTTTGCTTTCTCTCTCTCTTTGTCTCCCTCTGGTCAAAATGAGTAATAATTAAGTAAATAAATAATTCTTTTTTAAAAAAAATTAAAAATAGAATAAGCCATCCAGACCTCTGAGAAAGGAGACAGTTAATCTTTTTTATGCAGAAATGAAGGTCAGTCCATGACTCCTACGGGCATCAACAGCTGGTCCCATGACTCAAAGCCTCTTTTAGTTAGAATCAACAGGACATTGCTTCTTCATAAAGTCAAATATTTGCCTCTGCTAAAAAGCCGTGGAGGCTCTTCATTACCAATCCTTTGGAAGAGCTTAATGGATCTAAAATCCCAGATGGTGTGTGTTTGGACAGAAATGTGGGTAGCCTCTTTTACTTGGTGCTGTAAAAGCATGAGTCAGCAGAATACCACTTTACTTGAGAATAGGACTTAGGGAGTAGAAATAGCCAATACAGCATCCCAGATGGTAACCTTCCTCTATCCTGAGATGCCCCATGATGCACTGTGTTCTGTTTTGCTCTTTGCTAAACTTTTCAGGTCAAGGAAAACTAGCCCATTTCAGCCTTTTCCCTAACTTCTTTCTTTCTCTCTCTCTTTCTCTCTCTTTCTTTCTTTCTTTCTTTCTTTCTTTCTTTCTTTTTTTCTTTCTTTTTCTTTCTTTCTTTCTTTCAAGTTTCTCATTGGGCATCTGTGCTCACCAGAGAAAGACAAGGGCATGGGGTGAGAAATCACCTTCCAGTGGCAATGGCCACACTGTGTTCTTTCCTCCTTCATTCTTCTCTTGGGATTTTGGTGCATGTACATGTGCCAGATGCAATTTTCAAGCCACCAGGTCCAGGATTTGAACCTTGCATGTGTCCACATGGCGTCCAGCTGCCTTAATCTCCATGCCATTCCCTGCCCCCCCCCCGCCCCGGCCCCAATTCTTTTCATGATTTATTTTTCTCTTTAGTAAGAGTAAATCCTTCTAGTTATAAGTTTGGGGGCTTTTTCAGTTTAAAAGTTAATAAAAAATTTTTTTGCTCTGTAGATGTGTTTATAAGTAGTAGTTTTTTATACCATTTTTGGTTTGCAGAAAAAAAATGGTGAAAAGTACAGAGTTCCACATACCTCTTCGTCTTTTACTAATTTTCCCTTTTTTTTCAGTTTTTTACCATAGGGTGTGTGTACTCACTGAAGAGAGAGACAGGGAAAAGGGAAATTAGAAATCATTCCTCAACCCCGGGGAATATGGCCACTCAGCAATCCCTTCTCCTCCATTCTCCTCTTGAGCTTTTGGGCATACACACATGCACCTGGTGTGATTTTCAAACCTCCAGGTTCAGGACTTGAACCATGATCACCATGTGGGAGTTCAGCAGCTTAACCACCGTGCCACCTGCTGGCCCCAGTTTCCCCTCTTTTTATTGTCTTGAGTTAGGGTGGTACATTTGTTACAGCAGATGAGCCTATATTGATGTGTTATTAACTAAAGTCCAGAGTTCATGCTGGAATACACTTTTATGTTTTACATTTGATGGGTTTTGATAAATGTACAATGATATGTATTTACCATTATAGTATCATACAGTTTTAGATATATTGAATTATTTTAAGTTTTTTTTTTTTAGAGGTTTTTGCTATAGGGCATGTGTGCTTGCCAGAAAGACAGAGAGAGACAGAGAGATAGAAAGTAAGATATCACCCCCCAGGGGGGATGGCCATGCCGCAATCCCTTCTCCTCCATTATCCTCGGGATCTTGGACACACACGCACACACGCCTAGAGTGAGTTTAAGCCACCAGTTCCAGGACTCAAACCGTGGTCGACTACATGGGAGTTTAGTGACATAGCCCTTATGCTAACTGCTGGTCCCAGATTTAATGAATTATTGCAATTATAGTACAGAGCTCCTATATAGCTCACACCCAGTTTTCCTTATTATAAACATCTTACATTACTCCAGTGTATTTGTCACAGTTAATGAGCCGATATTGCGGCTCACTATTTGAAGTCGATACTACATTCAGACTTCCTTAGTTTTCACCCACTGCCTTCTTTTTATTGTTATTGTTATTCCAAGATACTCTATTACTTTGAGTCTTCATGTCTCATTTGGCTTCTGTTGGCTGTGACTGTGTTTTAGATTTTCCTTGCTTTTTATGACCTTGAAAGTTTTTCAGGTAGCGGGACCAGCGTGTGATGTGGTGCTTAAGGTGCTGGATACTCCCATGTGGCTGACCACAGTTCAAGTCCTGGACCCGGTGGCTTGCCCCCCCTCCCCCCCGGTCTCCCTCTGGTCAAATTAAAATAAACGAATGAATAAATAAAATAAAAAATAATTCTTAAATTAAAAAAAAAAAGTTTTCAGGTAGGGGCCAAGAGGTGGCATGGTGGTTAAGGTGTTGTACTCTCACATGGCTGACCACAGTTCAAGTCCCAGTACCAGACCTGGCAGCTTGCTTTCTCACTTTTCCTCTCTCTGTCTCTCTCTCTCTCTCTCTCTCTCTGTGTGTCTCTCTCTGGTGAGCACATGTGTCTTATAGTAAATTTAGAAATAATAATAAAATGAAATAAATAATTCTTCAAAAATAGTTTTCAGATATTTTGTAAAATGTTACTCTCTTGGAATTTTTCTAATGTTTTTTCTCATCATTAAACTATGGTAGTATGTTTTTGGGGAGAGAAAAATCTATTTTCATGCAAAATGCACATCTTATATCTGTGGTCTCAGTGGAGGCTGTTGTGAATAAATCACATGCTGGTTTAGTGTAGACCTAAGTTATAAATCAGTGGCAGATATGGTAGGAATCTCATTGCTACATTGTAACAATCTGTCTTGAAAAGTTTCTGTGCCTTTTTTGCATTTATACCTGCATTTGATAACTAGTCCAATTGCCCCACATTCTTGTCCATAGTTGGTATTATCAGGTTTTTTGTTTGGTTGGTCGGTTTTTTAAGCCATTCTAGTGGTTGTGTAGTGGTATCTTACTGTTTTCTTAATGTGCAATTTCCTAATGATAAATGCTAGTTAGCATTTGTTCATATGCTAACTATCCATCTGTGTAAATGCTCTCTAACAATGTACATGTTCAGATATTTTGCCCATTTTTTAACTTGGATTGTTTCTTATTGTTAAGTTAAAAAAAATCTTCATATATTTTGAACACAATTCTTTATTAGATAACTGTTTTACAGATATTTTCTCTTAGCCAGTGGCTTATTTTTCCATTCCCATGACGGTTTCTTTCATAAAGAAGTTTTTCATTTCAATAAAGTCTGAGGAGTCCATTTTTCTGTTGTAGGTCATGCCGTTTATTGCTGCTGCCTTTAAAACGGCATTACCTAACCTAAGGTTATGTCGATTATTCTCTGATATTTTCTTCCAAGAAGTTTTATAAGGTTACTTTATACATTTAGGTTTACTCTTCATTGTGAGTTAATATTTGTGTAATATGTATGGTCTGTGTCACGTTGATATCTTGTTCTTTGTAAAAGAATCAGTTACAGGGGTTTATTTCTAGATTCTTTATTCTTGTCTTGATCTGTGTCTATTTGCTCACCAGTTCCCTGCTGTCTTGATTAATGTAACCCTCCCCTCTTTCTCAGTTTCTCAATCTACCATTTCACTCTCTACTCCCGTGCAATCAATTCTTTCAGCTTCCACTGATGAGCAAGAACATTCATATTTGCCTTTCTGTGGCCGGCTTATTTCACTGTGTATTATTTCCTCCGTGAAATTTATTTTGTCAATTCTTTGAGATTTTAGTAAAATTTGAAATCAGGCAATTAGTCCCCTGAATTTGTTCTTTAATATTGTTTTGGTTATTTTAGAGCTTTTATTCTTCCATATAAACTTTACAATTAGCTTATCCATAGTTACAAAACAATTTGCTATTAAAAAAAGTTAGGAAGAATTAAGAATTTTGAAATAGTGAATTTTCCAATGCATGACCCTAAACCTTATTTTTTTCATCATTGTTTTGTTGTTTTCTACATATGTACACCTGAGTATATTTTTTGTACAAGTGCTATGTGATTGATACTGTTTTTTAAATTTCAAATTTTAGTTGTATTTGGCTGGCATAAGGAAAGTAATTGACTTTGATATACTGTATATTATTACCATATTTTATCTATCATCATTGTATTCTATGGCTTTGTTCTATTCATTTATTAATTTCATGAATTTTCTTGAGATTTATGGTGCTTATCATGAAATTTAAGTTCATGGATTTTTAATTGTAATTTTTTTTTTTTAGAGAGAGATTTTTGCTATAGGGTGCATGTGCTCGCTGGAGAGATACAGAGAGACAGAAAATGAGAAATCACCCATCACAAGGAAGGCCACACCGCAATTCCTTCTCTTCCATTCTCCTCTTGGGATTTTGGGCATGCACACACACATGCCTGGCATGAGTTTAAGCTGCCAGGTCTGGGAGTTGAATGGCGATCAACTACCAGAGGGTACAACAACATAATCACTAGGCCATCTGCTGGTCCCATTCTGTAATTTTTAATTGACATAATTGTTATACATATTTATGAGGTGTGGTATGGTGGCTTTTGAATACCTGTATACAAGATGTAATGATCAAATCTGAGCAATAGGAATATCCATCATCTCAAACACTTGTTACTCTGTAATATGAAAGTTTGAAATCCTCTTTTCTAACTCTTTTGAAATATACATTGAATTGCCAGTAACTATCTACAACTCATTCCACTTATGAACTTGCTCTCTGGTATTTGTTAAACAAGTTCTTCTCCCCGTCTTCCCCATGCCTCCCTTTCTGAGCCTATGGTATCTACCATTTCACTTTCCACGTCTACACAAATGTTTTCGTTTCCACTGATGAGTGAAAACATACAGTATTTGTCTTTCAGTGGCTGGCTTATTTCATTTAGTGTTATTTCCTCCATGAGCTTCCTTTTTTTAAAATATTTTTAAATTTCATTTTCTATTATACATTCAATCACATTATTTAGCTTACGAAGTGAATATTCCAACTTGTAAACATATCTTCCTTGTCTAGTTGATAAAACTATAAAATTATCTTCAACAGATAATACCACATTTCTTTGTCCCATTAATGCTTTGCCTCTCTATTTTCCTTCCTTTTTTCTAACTCTTCAGGATTGTTTTTACATAGAGAATCATGCAATATGTGTCCCTTTTATTTCTTTGCCTTGCCTTACTGCAACAGCTAGAACTTCCAGAATGATGCTGAGTAGAAACAGTAAGAGAAGATATGTTTACTTTGTTCCTAATTCTAGAGAAGTGTCTGGTTTCTTATCACTAAGCAATAATTATTTTTATAGATGTTCTCTGTCAAATTCAGAGTTTCCTTCTCTTTCTAGTTGGGAGATTTTAACATGAACAAGTGTTAGATTTTTATCAATGGCTTTTGTTCTGTGTGATTGACTATATGAATCCACAATGTCCATCAAGACAGTGAATGTAACCAACAAACTGTATTAATAGTTGTTTCTCTTTGCTAAAGGAATTATGCAGAGACTTTTAGAAATTCAGTTAGGAAATCATAATTTCTATAAAGACGTATGGGTATGTATTCAATGTAAACCCTGACATGCTCAGGCAGAACATTCTTTGAAGAAAAGTTTCATTATTCATCAAAGCCTTACTATAGTTTCCCTTGAGAAAAGCCTTGGGGATTTCATAAGTTAAATGACACCCAATAGGCTTACCTGATTGTTTGCAAGACTGGATTGTAAACGAAGAAATAGAGCCAGCAGGTGGCACAGAAGTTAAGGTGTTTGAATCCCACGTGGCCAATGTGCGGCTTGCATCCTGGACTTGGTAGCTCGAGAAATACACTGGGCATGTGTGCCCGAAATGCTGCTGAGTGGCCATCCCTCGCAGGGGGTGATTTCTCACTTTCCCTCTGTCTCTCTCCATTGAGTAGTCACACAGCAAAATGAACAAACAAAAAGAAGAAAAGAAAAAGAAGAAATAATATTTTTGTACATATGAAAGATGCCTCTTCTTGTTTTAGGTTTTTGCCATAAGGATATATGCGCTCATCAGAGAGAGAGAGACAAGAGAGGGAAAGTGAGAAATCACCCTGGGGGACAGCCACGCTGCCATCCCTTCTCCTCCATTCTCTTCTCAGGATTTTGGGCATGCCTGCACATGTGCCCAGCATAATTTTCAAACCGCTGGGTCTGGGGCTTTTACTGTGGTGGGCTATATGGGAGTCCAGCGCCTTAGCCACTATGCCACCTACTGGCTCCGATGCCTCGCCTTTTTAAACTAGCTTTCAATTTGTTATGTCTTTCATTGCCATTGCACTGAATACTAGGGGAAAAAATATTATAATGTGGAACAAAAGGTGGGAAACAATAGGCTTTTCTATTTTGGAAATTTTGTTTTCCTTTGAACCTCTTTGTATGTGCTTTGGAGTTATTTTGTAACACGCACATGGAAAGGGACCCTGGGAATCCTCTCTGTACGCAAACTATCAACATGTTGACTGAACTCCCAAGACTTCAAAGAAAAAAGGAAGAACTGAAATTGCTCTTACATTTTCTATTGTATTTACTGGCTTTGGAGCACCAACAAATGAAAACATTTCAGGGGTAGAGAAGAAAAAAAAAAAAAAAAAAAAACTCTCTATGTCTCAGCAGGAATACAAATTTTTAAAGAGCAAAGGTTATGTAGTCTGTGGAGAGTCCTCTGAGACAAAGACACTGCAGGAGGCTGACATGCACAGCCCATAGCCGAACCCCTGCCCTCCTCCCCTCTTGGGGCTCTTTTCTTTGACTTCCACCTACCCGGAACTCCCTGAATTCCTTAATTCTGGGACGTGTGGCATTATGCAAGTGAAATGATTTCTGGAATTTAATTAGTTTGCATCTAGAAAGGACCTTAGAGATAAAATATTCCTTACTCATTTCTTGAAAGATACAGCTCTAGTTCTGTGGGAGTTAAATGACCTGCCCTAGATCATCCTGCCAGAGCAAATGCAAACCCAGCACAATGTTTTTATTAGTTTATACTAGTTGTTCATATTTATGGAGGGCAATGTGATTTTCCTCAGCACAGGAATATAAAGTGTAATGTTTAAACCAGGGTAATTAATATATCCATCGTCCTAACCATTTGTCTATACTTTGCAATAGGGACTTTCAAAAATCCTTTTTTTAGCAACTCTTCAATAAATGGTAGTTAACTACAGTTCCCCTATCATACTTCAAAACACTAGAAATTGCCTCTCACCTTTGTATAATTTTGTTTTGGTTAACCAACATCACTATCCCTCTCCATGCTCTATCCTTCCCAGCCACTAATAATCACTCTTGTACTCTCCACTTTCTCTGAGGACATTCTTTTCCATGTTTGCATGAGTGAGAATAAGCCATTTTTCTCTTTCTGTGCCTGGTTTATTTCACTTAACATAAGGCCCTCTAGGCTCAAGTTGATTCCATATCAACTATTGCAAATAACACTGTAGTGAACGTTGGGGTGCAGCTGTCTCTACAACATACTTCCATTTTTCCAGCTATATACCCAGTATGGGATTCCTGGACCATTCGGAAGGTCTATTTTTCATTTGCTGGGGGAACACCATGCTGCCTCACTTCATTTCTCCTTGCTGCCATTTTTCTTTCATAACAACACACCAACCAACCTACCAGAACATCGAGTGACTTCTACATGAACTTTCCTGATGTGCCGGTTTTATTGATGGGCAAGGAGAAGGGTCTGAGGGCAGTTGGAATAAGTTTTCTTTCCAGCACATTCCCTTTAGTGAAGCTGCCCTTTGAATCCCTTATTATTCCTCCTTTGGGCCTTTCATTGCCACAGCACCACACACGAAAACAATTCAAGTTTTCAACCTGCGTAGGTGCAGCAAGAACAGGTGATTATTCTGTCTTCCTGAGTCCTATCTGCCAAAGCCACAACCCCATGCTTCACAAAGATTTGTCCTCCCTGGGTGCTTTTCTTCCTTGCATGAGGAGTTGACTTCTCCCTTGGTGATGGGTCATATCTAAACATCCTTCTTAAGTAACAAGCCCCTTTCTAGTGCAGCGAAGATGAGCTTTTGAGCTGTGATGGGACCGTGACCACGCTAACTGCCCCTTGTCTGGGTCACAGTAGGGTAGCCTCTCTGTGGCGACGCTCATGGCTCCTGGCAAGGTTGTGCCTTGTGGCTTCAATCAGTGGCCAGCTGGCTCTGTTTATTGTATTTGGAATCTCTTCTTGTGGGTTAGATTCTGTCCATATTTTCTCTTGGGAGGTTTGTTTTCTGCACTCAAGCTCTCTCCAATTCAGTCAATATTCATTTTCTTCAGCCCCATTATTCCATTGCCAGGTGCTTACCTCCTTTTTACCTTTCTTGCTCACTTTCACTCCGTTTTAACTCTCTCACTATTAAATTTTTTTGAAAATTTTGTAGTCGAAATTACTATTTACTTCTCCCAGGGTCCCTTCAGCTCTAAATTTTCCTTGCTTCCTGGGAACAATGCTTTATAATCCAGTGTCACCTTATAGCACAAAATAATGAACTCTTCAACACATGTCTTTTTATGTATTTATTTGTTTATTTTTGGCTTACGTCTTTCAGTGAATTTTTCCATTGGCGAAGGTGGGTCTGCCTGGAAAACAACAGGAAAAGGAAATGAGGAAGTCACTTAGCAACAAATACCCCGTACACTCATTAGCTTCAAACAAAATGTGTCCACTCTGAAAATGATCAAATGATGTATCTGAATTCAGTCAATCTGGAAACTTCAATATTGAGCAAAAATAAATATTAGGTTGTCAGGAAAGTCATGACTTTATAGAAATGTTTTTCTATGCAAAAATGTATCATGACTTCCCTGATGACCCAATAACACCACATATGCACGCGCGCGCACACACACACACACACACACACACACAGAAAGAACTTTCCTGCCCCTAACATCAATAAGCAATGGATCAGACTTCAAACATTTTGTTCCCTCTGTCTAGAAGACTCTGTCTTCTGCTCACAACCTCACTAATTCTTGCTCAGCTTCAAGTTAAGAATAAGAAGTATGCCCTGACCCTCCAATCTAAATTATATGTCGGCGTCACTTCTGAAGAGACGACACGACACCCGGTTCTTCCTCACGGAGTCTTTATTCACAGGTTTCCTTTACTTTTTTCTTTCTTTTCTTTCTCCCCTCTCCCTCCCTTTACTCCCATATAAATAGGATCCTTCCGATGGCCCCGCCCGCAAGTTCCTTTGCCTGTACGAGGCAAGTACTGGAGACACGCCTCCCTATGCAGCCAGCGGTGTTATCTTGGCTCAGCGGCCAAAGGCAGCGGCCAACAGTTCCCCCTTTTTGTTTTTGTCAGGAGAAGGTAGAGGTCACGGGCCCCAGATGTGGTGGACTTGCTTACTGACCTGTGGAAGAGCCCAGGGGCATTCCCCAGGTCAGCCTGTCCGATGCCTTTTTATGGGGATGGGTGTGTTGTCGGCATCAACCCATATGCACCTGGACTTGCCTTCCTCCAGGTCCCATCAAGGGCCCCCGGAGTGCAGTGCTTTGCCTCGCACCCTGAGCTGATAGGGGTTTACTGCATCTGGGCCAGCCAAGCCGCGGGGGAGTATCCTTCTTCGATAGCTGCAAATGCTTGTACGAGGAAGGCGCGGTTGCGATTGCGTTGGGCCCTCAATTTGCACAGACAGAGAAGGCAACCCCCACATAGAAAGACAAGGAGGGGGCCAAGGGACCCCATCCCTGCCCACTCCTTAAGATGGAGCGCAGCTTGAGAGATCCACACAGCTATCCCACTGGCGAAGGCGGCATTAACTCGCGTTGAGTTAATGTGGATGATGCTCCACCGGAGCTCCTCAGAGAGGGTATCAAAGCTCTGATTCCAGGGACCTGTAAGCTACTGGGAAAGTCCATCGTTGTTCAGACTGAGCCCCCTGGGGGAGCGTCAGTGTCCCCAGGAGGAGAAGGCATCCCCAGGCCATCATCAGGGCTCGGTGTATCAGCAGGCAGGTTCTCCTGGGATGGAAGGCGTCATACCAACCTCTCTGGGACCCACACCGGGTCTGGTTCGTCCTGTGGGAAAACACAAACAGATCCTCTCGACCAAACCAACACAGGGTCTGATCCCCTCCAGCGCCCCGTGAGGACGTCCTTCCATTTTACTTTTCCCTGCTTGCTCGGCCCTGGTGCATGGTGCCTGTCGGCAGCCGAGCACCCTTGGGAATCGAGCTGAAAAAAATTGAGTGTTAAGAGTGCTATTGCGATGCGGTCTTTCGGGGAGTGACCTTTGCTGACTCCCCCTTTTTGTTTTTGTAGGAGCTCCTTGAGGGTGCGATGAGCCCTCTCTACTAAACCTTGACCTTGAGGGTTATATGGTAGGCCATGTGTGAGCATGATTCCCATGTGGTTGCAGAATTGTGAAAATGACCGGGCTGTATAACTGGGGCCATTATCCGTTTTAAGCTGTTGAGGCTGCCCCCAGGCTGCCCAGGCGTTGAGACAGTGACTTATGTCACTTTTCCCCTGTATGGGCAGTAGCATGAATGATGCCTGAACAGGTATCCACCGAAACATGGACATACTTAAGTGTCCCAAATTCTGGGACATGTGTGACATCCATTTGCCAGAGGTGGAGTGGTTTGAGGCCCTTGTTTTTATAGGGGAGGATTGCATTGCGACATTCTTTTGTACACTGTTCAAATATAAGCTGTTTGACCAAAGGCATGGCTGCATCCGCATCACCAAACATCCTGCCCGCCGTGTCCATTATTCTGGCCACAAAATCAGAGAAGGGTTCTATGGGGCCCTGAGTGATTTTTGTAAGGTTGGCCTGCGGTTCCCCTTTGTTGGGAAGCATTTTCCAGGCCTTGATGGCTATTGTATTGATGTGATCGTAAACTGCCTGAGAGTATCCTGTTTGTTGATTAGCGAACCTGCCCTGTCCCATATACATATCCACATCCCACGCTGCCTGCCCTGCAGCCCTGTTCCCGGCGGCTTGGGCTTGCGCCCCCTCAAGGTAAATAGCTTTCCAGTCAAGATACTGACCCGGGGACAGGCAAGTCCTCGCGAGCGTTCCCCAATCACTGGGTGTCATACAGTACCGCTGTAAAGTCTCAACGAGGCCGAGAGTAAAAGCTGCACCATTCCCGTATGTCTTTACGGCCTCTGCTAAAGCCTTGATGGTCTGATAATCTAGGGACTCATGATATCTATTCCCAGCATTATCTGCAAAAACGGGAAATGTCTGAATAGGCCCAAGCTGTCTGGCCTCCCGCCAAGCCCCTGGGCAGAAAGAAGCTCCACCCTCTGGGTTTTCCTTTTGTGGGGTGGAGGGATTATAAGGGGGAGGAGCCGTGGGTAGTGGCCGGTCTTCCTCCTCCTCCTCGGCAACCTCCCAACCTTTAACTTCCTCAACTAATTTTCTTAGTTCTTGATCGTCATCTTCCCCACAGGCTTCCGCTATCTTGGCGGCCCCATTCTCTTCCTGAGAGCACTGCTCCCGGAGGGACTCCAACGCCTCCTGCCCCTCCCTCACCTTCCGCACACATCTTTGATCCTCAAGGCATGCTCGGACAAGCCTCCAGAGCGGCCTAACCCCTCCAGAAAGCCTATCGTCCTCCGCAGCCAGGTCTAGGTCCCTGCCTAGTTTATCCCAGCATGTGGGCATGAGCTGCCCCGAATGGAGGAACCAGGGGGCCACATCATCCACCTGATCTATAAAGTACTGAAGTGTTTTATCCCTCAATTTAAGCCCTTTCAACTTTAGGAGCTCTCTGAGCGCCTTGACGATCGGCTGGGATGGCCCAGCCCCCATCGTCCTTGTTCTCTTTATTCCTTACTTTTAGCCAATGGCTTCAGTCTGTCTCTTTACCGATGTTTTTTTTTTTTTTTTTTTTTTTTTTTTTTAATCCGCCTCTTTACCGAGGTCTTCCGCCTCTTTCCCGAGGTCTTGAATCCGGGACCCTCGCCCGGTACTTACCAGCTAGCTGCCCTGTAGACTCGGAGGTTCTGAACCTTCTCCGGTCCTTCCTCACGCAGTCTTTATCCACAGGTTTCCTTTATCCGCCTCTTTGCTGAGGTCTTCTTTCCGGGACCCCCGCCCGGTACCAGCTAGCTGCCCTGTAGACTTGGAGGTTCTGAACTTTTACCTCTTTCCGCCTCTTTACCGAGGTCTTTTACCTTTTTCCCCGTACGGGCCACCACTTGTCGGCGTCACTTCTGAAGAGACTACACGACACCCGGTTCTTCCTCACGGAGTCTTTATTCACAGGTTTCCTTTACTTTTTTCTTTCTTTTCTTTCTCCCCTCTCCCTCCCTTTACTCCCATATAAATAGGATCCTCCCGACGGCCCCGCCCGCAAGTTCCTTTGCCTGTACAAGGCAAGTACTGGAGACACGCCTCCCTATGCAGCCAGCGGTGTTATCTTGGCTCGGTGGCCAAAGGCGGCAGCCAACAATTATATACTTTTATTTAAGCCTCAAGCCTGTAGCCCAAACCTCTCCTTTCAATTCTAGACTCTGACATTCATCTGTCTACTTGATATATCCATCCAATGTCCAGTAGGCATCTCAAAATTGGAAAGTACAAGCTGAACTCTTTCTTTTTTATTTTTTTTTTTTGGAGAGGTTTTGCTATAGGGCGCGTGCACTCGCCAGACAGACAGAGAGAGACATAGAGATAGAAAGCAAGAAATCACCCCCCAGGGGGGATGGCCACGCCGCAATCCCTTCTCCTCCTTTCTCCTCTCGGGATCTTGGGCACGCACGCACACGCGCCCGGCGTGAGTTTAAGCCTCCGGGTCCGGGACTCGAACCGCGGTCGACTACGTGGGAGTCCAGCGACATAGCCATTACACTAACTGCTGGTCCCAAGCTGAACTCTTCATAAACCACTCAAATCTGTGTGCCTTTGGTGTTTCACATTTCAGTAAATAGCATCACTGTTCACATAGTAACTGAAACCAAAACCTGAGAGTTATCTGTTACTTAGAAGCAGAGTCAGAAACAAAAACTCCTGCCTGAGTCATGCACTGTGAGAGAGCCCTCTGGAAAAACCTGTAAGGCAGGAGCCCCTGACCTCTGGACCATAGACTGGTACTGGTCTTTGTTATTACAATGCATTGATAATAAAAATAAAATGCACAATAAATGTAATATTCCTTAATCATCCCCAAATCATCCCCCTAACCCTGGTCCATGGAAAAATTGTCTTCCACAAAACTAATCCCACGTGCCAGAAAAGGTTGGGGATCGCTGCTGGAAGGCTAGGAGGAAAGCTGGACAGGGCAGAAGGAGTTTGACAAAGGCATGGGTGTAGCTGGAATCTGGTGTCTGCCTGATGCATGGGAAGCTGTGGCTGTCTCTCTTCCAAGTAAGGGGCCGTGTTTTGGTAACTCCACAGCAGTGAGTGAGTGTTTACAAGTTTTCCTCTCCCACCCCAACATTTCTGGTTGTATGGGCTCCATTAACAGGCCAGTTCTCAATCAAAGAGGCAGCTGAGAGACATTATCAGACAACAATCCCAACAGCCCTGGTATCAGTGCACCAACCTGGAGAAGGAATTATCTGGAATTTCTGTCTTCCTTTTATCATGCTGCCTCTCATTCAACCAATCAGCAAATCCTGAGAGCTCTACCTTTAAATTATACAGCAACATGAACTTCTCACTACCTTAATCTACATTATCCTACTCCAAATCACCTTTTTTTTTTTTTTTTTAAACTAGGACTACTCTTGTTAACAATTATACTCCTCCCTCACAAAAGAAGCGAGGAATAGAAGACTCAAAAGTGCTTTTTGGGGACCAGCAGATAGCAAAATGGTTACGTCGCTGGACTCTCACATAGTCAACCATGGTTCAAGACCTGGACATGGCAACTTAAAACTCACATGGGTTATAGGTGCATGCATATCCAAAATCCTAAATAAAGAATGGAGGAAAGGGATTAGACATGGCCATCTTCCCCTAGGGGGTGACTTCTTGCTTTCTGTCTCTCTGTCTTCCCAGTGAGTGCATGTGCCCTATCGCAAAATAAATAAATAAATAAATAAATAAATAAAAAGGAATCTCTCAAAAAAAAAATTGCTTTCTGAGAAATAAGCTATAAAATTGAGACATGACCAGTCCCAGTGGTCCCTGGATTACACTCATATCATGTGAGAATAGCCACTTCTGTTCAGGACCAGGGGAGGGAGTGTTGATTGACTCTACTTGTTTCTGTGGTTCCCCTGCTCCTATCACAAAGAATGAAATTCCCTACATGTTGCCTGAGCCTTTTTCTCATGTTCCATCTGAATTATTTTATGTGCATTTGTGAGGCAACTTTTCTGTCTACTCTTGCTTCCCCAATGATTTCACTTAATCACGTAGATCTATGCCATTTTTATGCTGCAGACTAACATTTTATCTCCAGCCTGGACCTTACCCTGAACTCCACACCATAGTGCTACTTGATCTCAATACTTGAATGAATAATGTACACCTCAAATTTGATGTCCAAAACTGGTCTTTTGATCTTCTTCCACCCCGAAAACGTCCCTCTCGATCTTTCTTATCTCAGTAAATGGAAATTTTATGTTTCCAGTTTGCTTGAATCAAAAATCTTAGACTTACACTTTTCTTGCAAGCTGTCAACAAGTCCCCATAGCTTTACTTTCAAAATCTATCCAGACATTAGACAGAGGCACAGCAGAGAAACATGATGTTCTGCAAGGCTGACCCACAAGGGAAGCTTATGGGTTCATGTCCAGAGACTTCCCTGACTATGCCAAACACACTATGTGATCCAAGGCTGGATGAAGCTGGGAGTGGATCATAGTATCAAGACCCTGTTGGGGATACTGTCTCTGTCTGTCTGTCTCTCTTACTCATGGAAGAGATACACGAACTTTTTAAAAGAAAAGAAAATATAGCCAGATCTGACCACTTATCACTTTCTTGATCACTACCCTGGCCCAAGCTGCCATCATCATCCACCTAGGTCATTATGATTGCCTCCCAGATGGCCTCCTTAACCTCCCCCCTCTCCCCCCACCGTGGTCTGTTTTCAACACAGCTGGCTGATCATTTCATCCCTTTAATCAAATCCTACTGTACAAAGGTTTAAAGCCTGAAGACTTTCAATGATCAACATGTTCTCGCATGATTTACTCCCTGTTCAAACCACAATGAGCTCCTTGCTGTTCTTCAAGCATGTTCCATAGTCCACCTTAAAACTTTTGCCCTTGAATTTTTCTCTACCTGGACTCCTGGTTCCCCGTTAATGCACACGAATCACACCTCCTCTTCCTTCAGGTCTTTGCTCAATATCTCCTTCCCAGCGAAACTATTGCTAACCACTCTTTCTAAAGATGCACATTCATCCCAAACTACCCATTGCCACCGACCCATGTTTAAAGTTTCTCAAGGGCTACAGCCACTATCTGGCAGTTGTATGTGTCTGTTCTCTAGATGTGCATGTTGTATATGTTTACTAATATGTAAGTTCTTCAAAGCAGAGATTTCATCTGTCTTGTCCACTATTGTGTTCCCAGTCCCTTAAACAGTATATAGTACAAGTTCAATAAATATTTGCCAAATGAGTTGAATATTGCCCAACCCTGATGATGTCCATATTTTCATCTAATACCAAAAACAATCTTAAGTTATAGACCTACATATCCTATCACCTAATAAACCCCTCAGATTTAAAATCCTGCAAACACTTCAAATATTACAAGATCATTCTTTAATTTGCCATTTCCCCTCCACACCTGCTTCCCCCACTGGATTTTCTATGGTGACAGCATTCCCATCTGTAGTTTCCCAAGCTAAGAACCTCAGAGTCAACATCGTCATGGTTGTAGTCTTCTTCACTCCCCTCATCTGATTGGCTGCTAAGATCTCTTGTTTATTTTAGATTATGTTTCTTCACCCTCACTGATCTGCTTTCATCTTTTCTCACCTAAACAAGCATGAATGATTCCTTCAGAGAAAACTCCCGGTTCTTGCTGATTCTTTTCCTAGTAGTTCCAGAGCAATATAGCTAAAGGCAGCATACTCAAGCCACGCGCCACCTCCCTTTTCAGAAGTCTTCACTGGCTTCTACACATTTAAGCCTGAAATTAGCTTGGAGATTCAGGGGGCATCTTTTTGCTCCAGCCTAAACTTCTGTCACATTTCCTCTCCCTTCCTTCCCCAGTATTTCTACCTGAGTGCATGCGGTTAGCTTTCTCAAGACTATCCTTCTCTCCTGTGCTGCCTTTACTTGTGCCTGCTCTCTATCTGTGTACAAAAGGCCAACTCAGATATCATATCTTTAAGAATGTGAACTCTCTCACCCGTAAACTCAGTGGTTCATCATCTATACTGTCCTTTAGGTACTCACACGATCATGGCCAATCCTATGTTCCTGGAATGGGGAGGACTTCATCTCAGAGTCCCCAGACTCCAGTCCATACTATGACCTCAAAGGAAGAGGGCTCAGGCAGATCCTGTGAAATGAATGAAAGAAATCTCCCACCCCCAAATCCTGGAAACTACTCCATGCTGCCATATTTGATCATCAAATCTACCCTGCCAGCTCTACATAGCATCTTGTTCTCTTCTTCCTCTTCCTCTGTTCAGAGTACTTGCATTACTTGCATTACTGTGCGATTTGCATTCAAAGAATCATAAAAGGTTCTGACAATGTAAGAACTCACTGCATTGACTCTGGACCCTCAGAACAAAAAGGCAGGAAAATTTTTCTCTTACTTGGGGAAAGGTCAGCCTTTTTATTTTATTCAGACCTTCAACTGATTGGATAAGGCCCCCGCCTACAATAGGGAGGGCAATCTGCTTTACTTAATCTACTGATTTAAATGTTAATCTAATCCAAAAACACTTTCACAAAGCACTCTCTCAAAGCATTCAAATATCTGGGCACCCATGGCTTAGTCAAGCTGACACAAGAAATTAGCCATCACTAACTGCAAATATAGTATACTCATTAGATTCCCTTTTACCAGTCCTGAGAGGCCCTCCCTTGGCTTCTAAATGCTTGACTTCTAATGGCCTGCTTCAGTGCCTCTCTTCACAGGATGCCCAGAGGTTACTGAAGTCACACTGCCCACCTAGAGCAGATAGGCAGCAAATACAGAGACCTGGGAGTTCCTTGAAATTTACCTTCTGCAGTGTAGCCCTTAGATGATGACTGACTGACTATTGGTGCAGAAATATGAAAGCCTAGCTCCTTTATTTCAAGTTAGGACTTCCTATACTCCCTTACTGAGTCCTCCTAGAATCAGTTCTCTCATCAAACATTATATGTGAATTCTTATTTCAGGTTCTGCTTCTTAGGGAATCTGACCTAAGACAGCAGCCTTTCTTACAATACCTTGTTGGCTTTGATAAATGTCACTGTATTTTTGAAGCCAGTCTCTACTCAGTTTTAGGAGATGATCTAACATTTCCTAAAAACTTAGCATTGTCAAATGGTCAATTAAAAGCATCCTTTCTGTTCAGTACTAAGAAGTAAATCTCAGAGGCAGGAAGGTATGAGCACCACAGTCAGCATGTGACTCTAGACCTGATCTTCTGGGGGTCAGCCTTGCTACCTACCATGTCCTGTGGGAGAAAACTTCTGTCTCTCAAACTTCCCTGAATGATAATTTGGGGCAGGCTGCCATTTGCTAGGCCATGTGTTTTACTGTGAAATGAGAACACCAGGGAAGAAGGCAGCTCTAATAATAATAAGATCTGGTTAGCATTTAATTTACACACATGCTGATTTATTTCATAATTGCAGGTTGCTGGAGAGGTATGTCGTTCCTCCCAGAGCCCCCAATGACTGCAAAAGGTAATTACTGAAACAGCTCAGCTCTGCTTATAATGTAGAAGACTTGCATTTCTTGAAATGATTTAACCTCTGGTGTCACCAAGCTTTCCCTGAAGAGAATTAGAAGCAAGAAACCCACTTCCATGGGAGGAATTTTTTTTATTTACACATATATGTGAGCTTACCTTAATTACCTTTCTGCTCTTTGCTGGGCAAATAGGTAGCCCAGAAACTGAGAAACAAAATCTTTTAAAGAATCCGATGATAAACACTAAAAGAAAAAAAATGGCTGCATAATGTTCTTGAAGGCAGAATGTTTCAAGTAATTTCTGCTAGTTGGTGAATCTGGGGAATCAGGCTGTGAAACTTTGAGCATGCAAGTATGCGTTCGCACGCATGCACAGAGTTATCTTGTTTTTATTTTTAAGTCTAACACCTGTAGTAACCTGGAATGAATGATGACACAGTATAACAAAAGAACATGAGCAAGGACCTGCAAATGGCTAAATGAGCATCTTACTGGTCAATGTAAATGACCAAAAGACAGCCAAGATCATGGCACATTCTCTCCCACTATATCTCACCACTCTTGTCAAGGTTGTTTCCCATCCCAGGTTTGGTCTCTCAGCCTTCCTTGACCTTGACTTTTGCACCAAGACTTCACAAGAGAAAAGATGCTTTCCTGCAAAGCTAAGTAGAACTTCACTAGTTAGAGGCAGGTAGAAGGATTCCCAGCTAAAGCAACGCAATAAGAAGTCATGAAAGCTGGAAATGGAGCCATGCGTGAGGGACAATGATTAGTTCACTGTGGCTCAGCACACAGAGCATAAAGTGGGCATAGTCCACCTCCAGAAGAAAGATGTATACTAGGCAGGAGTTTGGATTTAAACAGCTGTTATAGGGCTTTAATTGGGACATGATCCCATGAGGTCTGTAGAAAGCTCATTTGGGCAGCAGTGTAGATGATGCCTTGATGGAATGGTAATGGAGGCAAGATTGGGTGGAAATCGTACCCTTCCCAGTGTGGTGGTCCAGGTCAGGGGTAAGTGCAAGAATATAGGTTGGAAGAGGTGAGTGAGTAACAGTCACATTTGTTGGGGAGGATTTTAGAGGTAACATGGTTGTAGGTGCATGTGGTATAGGTGCAGGAGTCCAGTAGGCCAGTCTCTTGGGACCTTCCCTCATCCCTGAACTGAGCACTGGCTATGTTGTCAGGGCTCACTAATTACTTGCTGATTCAATTGATCTGATGTTCATCTCACTTCTCAACCATTCTGCAGTAGAGGCTTTTATTCGCAGTAAAATATGAGACAGTAAATAATGTAACCTCAGAGATTTGTGAATTTTCTGTATTTATAAATAAGTTTTCTGCACTTATAAAAATGAATGGATTGGACAAGGAACCCAACTGATTGCCCCATTTCAAATATTCTAAATACAGTCAGTTCTCAGGTGAGTGAGACAGAGTTGTTCTGGGGAAATGTTGGTGGAATTCTTGGGAGCTCATCAGACTGGAAGAACATCTCATTCCAGGTCTTCTTCAAACACAGGACTAACCAAAAGATAGCCGAAATTTATTGATTGTATTTGAGTTATTCACAGACACTGAAACCGTCATTTCTGTGACTCCCTTTAGTGAAGAAAATAAAATTAAGCCCTGTTATGGGGGGGTAGAGGAGCTGTTTTTCCAAGGTAGGCTCACTGGTGGTATTGAATTGTGTTTTTATTTGAAGTGAATTTCCAGTTGGCAGAATTTATGCTGCCTTTGATACCTCCTTAGTGCTTTGAACAGAGTCTGCTTCTCCTGGCTTTGTTTCCTCCAAACCCTGAGAGGGGCATCCCTAGGTTGTTGATTAAAATCTATTCAACAACAGATTGAAAGTGTTTCACTGATAACATTCTCTTCACTGATTCATCAGGGCTTCTCCGGCACCAGTGGGAGCCTTGGCTGGGTTTTTCTAGACAGGTGTCATCAGCTTTGGCCTTGTGGAAAAAGAACTTAAAGGGAGGGAAAGTTCCCAGTTAGGTTCTTGTCCCAGACTTCACCCTTGCTTAAATTACTTTCTCGTTTTATACTTTGGCTCAGCAGAACACCATTTTCCCTTGTCAATTCCATGAAGTGAGTGGGAGGCTATATGGTGAACACCGTGTGCTCTCAGTTTGAAAGAGAAAGAAAAGAGAGGTTCTATTCAGTTCTGCAAGGATTCCAAAGCTAACCCTTTATGACTGTGTGAAGGAGAGGCAGGGCTTACATATAAGTGAGCCTTCAAGGACAGAATTTCCCTCGATGGAACTACTGATATGAAAAGACCCCTGGACTCAGAAGCTTTTGTTCTAACCTCACAGCTTCTTCATCTATGAAATCACAGAGAAGAGTTGCCTAGTCTCCATTGCATCTTACATGTCATGGTTCTTGATCAGTAGGGGTAGCTAAGAGAAGCCAAGAGAGAGACTTCAATGCCCTGTGGTGCACAGAATTGAGTAAGAGCTATACATGGAACGAAGGGGCAAAAAGGACTACAATGATTTATCAAACAAACTATAATAGAAAACTTCAGAAAATGAAAGTGCATGCTCTTTACATTTCCACCAAGGCAACAAGCCTACACTGGGGCAATGGTTTACCTCTGGAGAGCAGCATCCTGTGTAAGAGACCCTATAGACCTTCACTGGGTTCCTCTTCCTGCTCCCCACAACCACACACTTTCTACCACTCCTTTTTTAGGCACTGGCTTAGTCTTATGGCCTTTGATTGATTTGCTTTTTATCAATACCTAGTATCAAACTATCTGTATGGTAGATTGTTGGAATAAGAGCTCTGTTTTCCATACTCTTTGATATTCCCCTTCCACACTGACTCTGGATTTGCCTATGTGAAGCCATTTACTTGGCCATTGTCTTTGACCAAAGGGATATTAACAAGCACGACACAGATAAAATGCTTGCACACGAGAATCTCTTGCCACTGTTAAAACACTGCAATTGTTGTGTAAATAACCTCACATGAACCTGATGAATGATGAGCAACCATGTGAAACAAGAATGACCTAGTCCAAAGGAGGCCATTCTAGACCACCCAGACTCCAACCAATTTAACTGCTGATTTCATAAATATAAGGAATCCCATCTAAGACTAGAATATACTCTTGGTTGAGCCTATCCCAAATTGAAACCCACAGAATTATGAACTAAGTGAATGGTTGTTGTTTTAGACCAACAAATGTGCGGTGTTTGTTACAAAGCCAAAACTAACTAATACATTTTGAATTTTTGTGAGAATTAGAGAGATGGTCCACAAATCATCAATGTTGTATTTGGCATCTAATAAATATTCGATAGATGATACCTATTACTGTCTTTAGTGGTGAGAAGACACTAAAAAAGAGTGATTTCCATGTCCTTGAACACTTTCCTAAATTCCAATTACATGAGTAAACCTGCCCATATGAAATAAGAAAATAATTTGATGCAGTGTGTCATTGAGTGCAAAACTACTTGTTACTAATATTTGAATATTCTCACTGAGGTTTCTTCACAGTGTGTACCTGAAGAACAGAAATGATAATTACATGGAAAACCTTGTTCTGACCCCTAAGATAAAGTGGGTGCATTTGATTTCTCGTTTCCAAGGTAACCTCTTTCAATAAGCCTTGAAAAGATAATTACTTTGTGTGAAGACTTTTGCTTTGCATTGCACACTAATGCACTTCACAGACCACACATTTACATAAGAAACAACAAACACACACAGAATCACGCTGATTTTATGAAGTACAACTATTCAAAAGTACAGACATATAGCTTAGTGAGTAGTCATTTTTAAATATCTTATCTCAATATATAAGATTTTAGAGCTATAAGATCTTTTTTTTAAATTAATGAGTCTAATTTTCTTATTCAACAAATGATGAAACTAGGGCCCAGAAAAATAAAATGGTAAGCCCAATGTCTCAGACTATATTCACAGCAGAACTGGGATGAGAAATTGGGGTCCTGACTCCTAGACTAGTGCTCATCTTATCACTTTGTATATATTTATGGCTCTCTGCCAATGAGGAAATATATATATTTTTAAATATGATACCATTTTTAATTATCTAAGGTAGCAATTAATAATTGCTAACAATTCAAAAATACAGAGAAACATGACAGAGAAAATAACTGACGTTACATTTCATACACACACACACACACACACACACACGCATAGAAATATATTTCCTTTTAAGCACCTTCCTACAGAATATCCTGTATTTTTAAAAAGGGAAGAGAGATCACACTGTATTATATTTTAAGCTACTCTTTCTCTTTAATACTTGAAAATACGTGTTCTGTGTCATTAAACATGAATTTACAGTATCAGTTCATCAGCACCGTTCATCTCCCATCACAATAGCTTTCACATATGCAGAATCAATGAGCTTCACTCTCAAAGTGGGCCTGCCCTGAAGTTCATCTAGCTATAAGGTTAACCTCAGTTTGTTCCAGACACAATTCTACTGAGTTCCAGAACCCAAGAAGAATCATGGCTCAAAGAAAAAAAAAAAAGTCAAAAGCCAAAGCTCTTAGACATCAGGAAAGTTGCTCAGTGTTGTTTATGATAAAAGAAATGCCTATCAAAATTGCAATTACTGAGCCAGCTCCATAGTCTGGTGATAAAGGAGTTGGATCCCACAAGGTCGACTACATGCTACACAGTTTGAGTCCCAGATATGGTGGCTTGAGAAATGTGAGAGGCATGTATGTGTGCTCAAAATCCTAAAAGAAGGGATAGATGGAAGAGAAGAAATTGTGGTGTGACCATTTCCCATAAAGAATTATTTCTCACTTTCTCTCTCTCTCTCTCTCTCTCTCTCTCTCTCTCTCTCTCTCTTTCTCTCCCTCTCACAAATGTACACACCCTCTAGCAAAATGGAAAAAAAAAATTACGATTACCATTTTACTCTTATGGAATTGGTAAACGTTGTCTGACAGCACATTGTACTGGAGAACACGTGGGATGTGGGGAAACCAGCACTCTCCTGTATTGCTGGTGGAGAGATAAGCTGATACCACCTCTCTGGAGAGGAATTTGACAAAATTACTAAAACTACAAATGTGCACATCTTTCCGTTTAGGAATATCTTCCTAATTCTAGGAAATAAAATTCATATACATTTTCCCAAATGCAAAGTGATATGTGCTTGAAGTTAATGATGATATCATAGTTTCTAATCAAGAAAGATTAAAAACACCTTAAATGCCTATAAGTAAAAGCTTGGTGACTTATCCATAGAGTGCAAAACCATGTAGACACAAAAAATGTGGCTTTGGGGGCCAGCCCCATAGCCTCACTACCATGGGAAACACCAATCATATAGATAGCTATGGCTCAATCTCAGCCCCAGTGGCTTGAAAAACACATTGAATATGCATGGCAAAATCCCAACAGGTTGGAGAAATGGAAGAGAAAGGACTGAAGCTGACTACACTCCATTGCACGGGATGTTTTCTCCTTCTCTTTCTCCCTTCCTCTCTGTGTCTCTCTGGCAAGCACGCATATTCTCTAGCAATTAAAAAAAAAAAAAAGAATGTGATCTTTCATGTATTAATATGGAGCAAGCTTCAAGAATTAATGTTAAATGGGAAAAGTAAAACTTAGGATGGTACATATAGTGTGTTGCGATTTATGTAAGATGAGAAATGTATTACATATCTCAAGAATCATTAAGAGATTCCTTTGCCATTCAGAATCTTGGGTACCACGAAAGCTGATATCCTTGAGCAGGTAGCAAATTGGGTCTAAGTTTTGAGGAATCTCTACTAATTAGCAGCAAACATGTTGTGCTTCTCATGTCGTTTTTACTGTTTATTCAATCATCTGCTTTTTCTTTTTCTTCTTTGTCTTTTTGGCTTTTCCCTCTTAGATGTGTCTACTTTCCTCATCAAAGAGCAAGGAGTGTGGGCAAATTCAAGTATTTGAGGCTAGAAAATGGTAACTTCAATGTAGAGACTTTGTTTCTCCAGGTCAACACTTGTGTTTGGCCTTTTATAAACAAACTCTTTGATATGAATCCTAACTTAGCCCATTGGGCTTCAATGAAATAATGGGGTTGAAAATAAAGGGGAAATTTCTATCAGTCTTCTCAATTACTATTGGTTAATGGACATCAGCAATTTGGGCAGAGTCGTTCCCATAAATAGAGACTCGGCCATGGAGACAGGCAGCCTGCGCTTACCACCTAGTTATATCCTGGGGATGAGCACAGCATTTTCACTACTGCCTCTTGTAGCCACCCACGGATGTTTTCCAAACAGACTTTGACCTTTAAAGGGTAAAGCAATAAGTCTCCCATTAGAAGGAAGTCCAACGTGCTAGAGCCAGTTACTATCAGCTCTGTTCTTCAAAAGGCTAGTTCATGAGTCAGGGCATCAGGCCTGTCATTATCCTTCTCTGGTAATTGTGACTTTGTCTACTCCTTTTACTTCATTCTTCTTGTAACATGGAATCTGATGCCGTCTGCCCATTCCTGCCTTCTGCTACAAGCATGAAAGAAAAAGATTATACTGTTAGATGGTTCAGTCAGCTTTCCAGAGCTGTAGAAATTTTGGTCGATTTTGTTTGATTTTTATAAAAGCTTTTCTCAGGCCAACTCCAATGGCGCAGTGAGGTGTGGCTCAAGAGACACTGGACCCCACGGGGCGACTATGGTTTGAGCTCTTGACTAGGTCAACCTGAAGTATAACTGTCATGCACACAGTGTCCAGGATACAGTGGGACAGGGAAAGGGGATTTTGGCATGACCAGACCCTTTGGAGGGCGCTTCTCTCACTCTCTTCTCTCTCTCCTCCCTCTCTCTCATTCTCACGTGCTCAGATATACACTCTATCATGAATATATATGCATAGTTTTAATTTGGAAATAAAAAGTTTTTCTCAATAAATACATGTTCTCACTCACTCCCCTGCTAGAGAATGTAATGATGGATACAAGAAGCTGGAAATGTTGGAAGTGGAAGGGGTAGAACGGTATCAGGAGAACTGGGCTGACAGGTATTAGAGTACAGGTAGAAAAGTGGACTGAGTTCTAGAGAACTGTGGTACAGGAGAATAGTGGTAGTTGGAGAGGATTCATGGACACTTCAGAATAGAACAGTGCATCTTGAATATACACAACATAAAGCAGTAATACACATTTGAGATGGTGGAATTAACAGACATGTGGTAAGATAAGTAGGTTTGTTCATTGGACAGATACAAGAGTGGTAGAAATATGATGAAGGAACAAATGACACTCAAAACTGACAAGGTATTTTTGAAATAGAATCAACTGAAACTTTCGAAGAAAACTGTCAAAATTACAGTTAGAAATTCAGGGCAAGGGAAAAGCAGCAGAGGAGACAAATCTGAGCTGAGAGCCCATGAATGGAAAAATACATGAAAAAACAGACCAAGAAAGATACAGAAGATTGAGTCCAGAGAGATAGTGAGATTGAGCCTGGAATAAAAAGGCCTAGCATGTGTAATCAAAGTTCCAAAAAGAAAATTAAGGTGCAATGAGTCAGAAGCAATACTTGAAGAGATAATAACTAAGAAATTGCCAGAACTGCTGAAGAACTACATTAATCCAAAATGTAGACAGTACATTGATCCCAATCAGGATAAGTAAAAAGAAACTCATATATAGATATAGCCTAGTAAAACTATATTATCTCACACACATATTTTGAAATTTTAAAATAGGAAAAAGGACAGACATATGACAATTAGAACTGTGGTATAAATGACAACAGAAAGCAAAAGACTGTGAATAAAATTTTTCAAGTGCTTAGAGAAAAATTGCTGTCAGCTTAGAACTGTACAGATAGCAGAGATACATTTGGGGTAAAAAGATTAAATAAAGACATATTCAAACAAACAAATTGGAAAACTTTTGTCCATAGATTATAATGACAGAAACTTCTTTAAAAAAAAAAAAAAAAAAAAAAAAAAAAAGAATTATTTAGCTTTATTTATTTATTTATTTATTTATTTATTTATTATTTTATTTTGGCCAGAAAGGAACAGAGTGGGAGAGATAGAGAGAAAGTGAGAAAGTAAGCAGCCAGGTCTGGGACTTGAGCCATGGTTGGCCATGTAAGAGTCCAGTGCCCTTAGCCATGATGCTACTTGCCAGCCCCATAATGACAGAAACTGCTAAAAGATAAAATTGACAAAGGAAAAAAAATGGTTTCTGAAAAATCTAAGATGCAAGATGCAGCAGTAAGCACAGAAAATGACAAGTATGTCGTGGGAAATGTGTGAAGTTAAAAAGTAAAGCTAAGGGACCAGCAGTTAGCGTAATGGCTATGTTGCTGGACTCCCACATAGTCGACTGCGGTTCGTGTCCCGGACCTGGTGGCTTAAAACTCACACCGGGCACGTGTCCGTGCGTGCCCAAGATCCCGAGAGGAGAATGGAGGAGAAGGGATTGTGGCATGACCATCCACCCCGGGGGTGATTTCTCGCTTTCTGTCTCTCTGTCTCTCTCTGTCTCTCTGGCGAGCACACGCGCTCTATAGCAAAAACCTCTCCAAAAATAAAAAATAAAAAAGTAAAGCTGAACTACACTCCTCCACAGCAGTAATATAGAAATCAGAGGCCTGTGGAAGCATGGTGATTAAGGCAG
Source organism: Tupaia tana (assembly GCA_026018925.1). Lineage (NCBI taxonomy): Eukaryota > Metazoa > Chordata > Mammalia > Scandentia > Tupaiidae > Tupaia > Tupaia tana. The sequence continues at coordinate 50,834,203 of JAKSZU010000015.1, forward strand.
CTGAATGCCGCATGGCCAACTGCATGGTTCAAATCCCAGACCCAGTGGCAGAGAACATACCAGATGTGAATGCGTGTATGCCCAAAATCCCAGAAGGGAGAAACTGAGAAAGGATTGAAATAGGACCATGCCCTGTGGGGAAGAAAGGGGTGCTTTCTGCTTTCTTTTTCTTCCTCATACACTCTCTCTTTACCTTCCCCAGCAAGAACATGCATCCCCTAGCAAAATGAAACAAAGAAACAGAAGGAAGTACACCATTCTAAAGTAAAATCTTATCTTATTTGGGAGAAGCATAAAGATTATGTTGAATTTTAGGCCTTGTTAAACTTGTATTAAATAAGTGTGTCATTTTTTAGGGTGGCCTTCAAGAAATACAGGTTTTGGGAACCAGCAGTTAGCATAATGGCTATGTCGCTGGACTCCCACATAGTCGACCATGGTTTGTGTCCCGGACCCGGTAGCTTAAAACTCACGCCGGGCGCGTGTGCGTGCGTGCCCAAGATCCCGAGAGGAGAATGGAGGAGAAGGGATTGCGGCATGGCCACCCCCCCGGGGGGTGATTTCTCGCTTTCTGTCTCTATGTCTCTCTCTGTCTGGCGAGCACACGCGCCCTATAGCGAAAACCTCTCAAAAAAAAAAAAAAAAAAAGAAATACAGGTTCTCTGTTTTTTAATCTGGCTATATGTGGGGGTTCATTTTGTGAAAATCCGGTGAGCTGTGCACTTATACATACATTTTTTTTCTTTACATAAACTATACTTTAGTAAAAATTTAAACTCTGTAGAAGAAATCATGAGGGCAACTACTGAAGTAATAAAAATAAGATGTCATTTTCAAATCAAGAGTGGAGAAATGTGAATTAGAGACACACACCCATGATCAAAAAGAAGATAAAGTATAAAAGGTAAAGGAAAATAGGAAATGTCTTAAAAAAATGTAAAAATGGTAAGAGAAAAAAGAAAATACAAAGTGAAGGAGTCTAAATATAGCTGCAATCAAATCCACATAAATTTTGTTAAAGGACAAAAAGTTACAGTCTGGATCTTTTAAAATGTCAAGCACCTAACAAAGACCTAAAACAATTGATGGGAGATATTATGTAAATCCTAACTAAAGAAGAGTTAGTATAGAGGTTAATGTTAAGCAAAATAGACTTTCTGAGCAAAGTATTATAAATGCTAAATGGGTCACTAATAATTTGCAAAGATTTCAATTCGCATAAGCAATACAAGAATTTTCAATTTATATAATACGAATAGCATAACTTCTGAAATATTTATATTTACTAGAAGATTGGGAAAAAAAATTGATGAAATTACCTTCCTAGTGGAAGATGTTCAGTTCTCCCTTCTATGTAATTGAAAGATCAAGAAGCCAAAAAACAAAAAAGGAAAAGTAAAGAATACATAGGACAAACCTTACAGATAAGAACAACAGCAAGAATCAGAACTTCCTCTTAAAAAATACCATCTTTGGAGGCCCAGCAGGTGGCACAGTGGTTAGGATGCTAGACTTCCATATGGTTGACCACAGTTTGAGTTCCAGACCTGATGGCTTGCTTTCTCGCTTTCCTCTCTCTTCTCTCTTTCTCTCTCTCTCTCTCTCTCTCTCTCTCTCTGTGTGTGTGTGTGTGTGTGTGTGTGTGCATGTGCATGTGTGTCTGTATGTCTGGTGAGTGTACATGCCATATAGCAAATTTTAAAAAATAGTAGATAATTCTTTCAAAAAAATACCATCCTTGGGAGAAACAAAAGCAATTAAAATTAATGACAAAAACACATATTTCTAGATTTTTTTATTAGAATGGGCTTTTTTGTTTTTGAAATAGATTTTTGCTATAGATCATGTGCACTCATCAGGGAGAGAAAGAAAGACAGAGAGACAGAAAGCGAGAAATCACCCACCTCAGTGGGGATGGCCACACTGCAATCCCTTTCTCATCACACATGTGCTTGGCATGAGTTTCAAGCTGCCAGGTCTGGAACTCAAACTTCAGTCGACCATGTGGGAGTCCAGCACCTTAACCACTACATCACCTGCTGGCCCCTAGAATGCTCCTTAAAAAAATACAAACAAAAACTTTTGAATTTTTGTACGATGCCAAAAATAATATATTGTAATATACGCAAATATATTTGCAAAGTCCCAAGTATGATACAAGCTTTTTCATCACCTTCCTAAGATAAGGGAATGAATGGTGGCAACTGGTCTTCCTTAGATCTCCTTAATCTTGGTTGTGAGGTAGGAAGTATTTTAATGAATCTGTGTTCCAAGTCATACTCATTATCCAATACACTACAGGTGACCATAGTCCTCTCAGTTAATTGGGCTTCTCCACTCTGCTTTGATACTTGGAAAATAACTTATTTGAAATTGCAAAGGAAAATCCCAAGCCAAGATACCAATTGAGGTTACAGGATCCAATAAAGAGATGAATTTTTTGGTCTAATGAGAGAGTAGATTTAACAGAAAGGTGAAATGCAACTAATACTATTTTAATGGATCAGAACTTTCCAAATTCTCTCTCTGAGCAACCATCTGGATGCACTTGTAGCTTTGTGGGATAAAATCTTGAATAGAAGAGAAAAATGAAATAAGATGGAAAGCATGTTCTGGTGTAGTCCAGCAGTGAGAATGGATAATGATAAGCAGAAGTTGAGTTCAGAGAGTTGGCGAAGTGTGTGTTATTTTACAAGCTGACAGAGAGGCACTTCTTTTGGAAGACTCCCAAGAATGGTAGAGAAACTCCTCAGACGGTCAGGGTATTCGTTCACTAGTGCTCCCATAATAAATAACTGCAAATGGAGTGGCTCATACAATGGGAATGTACATCTGCAAGTTCTTGAAGTCAAAAATTCAACACGGGTTCCCTGGGCCAGCATCAAAGTGTCAGCAAGGCTATGTTCCCTTGCTGGTGACTCTAAGGAGGCACCCATTTCCTTGCTCATTTGGTTGTTGGTAGACTTTCATTCCTTTTCATCAAGATTCCCATGTCCTGTCATCCAAGAGCCAGCCCTGGCTTCAGAGGCCATCCACATTCCTTGCCTTGTGGCCTCCTTTCTCCATATTTGAAACCTAATGATTAATTGAGCTCTCTCCTTACACTTTGGATCTCTCCACTTCTTCCATCTTCTCTTTCTCTCCTCCAACTGGGGAAGATTCTGCACTTTTATGTATGTATTTGCCTTTTTAGAGAGATTGTTGCTATAGAGCACACTCACCAGAGAGACAGAAAGTGAGAAATCACCTTGTAGAGGGAATGACTATGCCACAATCCCTTCTCCTCCATTCTCCTCTCAGAATTTTGGGCATGCACACGCATACACCTGGCATGAATTTCAAGCCTCCACATCTGGAACTCCAACCATAGTAGGCCATGTGGGAATCCAGCAACATAACCATTACACCATCTGCTGGTCCTGATTCTCCATTTTTAAAGACTATGATTAAATTGGGCTCATTTTGATTATCCAGGATATTGTTCTCTGTTCACATTCTGTAAGCTTAATCACACCAGTAAAGTCCCTTTTGCCATCTGTGTGAAATAACACGTTCACACGTTCCAGGGATCAAGGCATGGACGTCTTAGGAGCCTGGAGCTAGGAGTTCATTCTGCTAACCACAGTGACAGTTTAGGGACCAAGTTAGCAGTCCACGCTGTAGGAAAGCCTTGAAGTAGAAAACGGGAAGGGATGTTTCTATTCACTACTCTTTCCCTGTGGCTCTACCCACTTCCCACTCTCCAGATGCTAGAATCCAAGCCACAGGATCAAGAAAGACAACAAGGTAGAGAAGTCTTTACTGGGCTGTGGGGCTTCACACTCATTGGCATAACCAGTGGATAAAGAATCCTTTCATGCTTCTTTAGAAGTTCCCTGTAGGGCCTCTCTCTCCTCCAGCTCTCTTGAGCAGAGAAGGTGCATCTCTAACCAAACAGAAAATGCACTCTGGGGAAAAAAGTAAGACATGAGCCTGAAGAGCTCAAGCATATGGCAGTAGGTAGAAGTTCAACTGGGACCTGGCCATAGCAAATGGTGTCCTGAGAGGAGCGGAGGACAGCAATTGGAAAGGTGTGGGGTCAGGAACTGAGCAGACACTTGAGTACCCACTGGGCTCTCACAGAAGGTCTTAGTCTCAGGCTCCCAGAATCAGACACTAAGAGAGAAGAATTTCAAGGCAAGTAGTTTATCTGGAAGGTTTGCAACACTGGCAGGGAGGTGGGGTGGAGTGGGGTGTGTGACATAAGGAATTGAAGGTAACCTATAGAAGGCGTGTCAGTAAATCACCTATATAATGGACAATGGAAACTTCTTCCTATGGAAGAGCATGAAGAAACAGTACAGGGGACCAGCAGATGGCGTAATGGTTACGGCGCTGGACTCCCATGTAGTTGACTGCAGTTTGAGTCCCAGACCCAGTGGCTTAAACTCATGCTGGGCGCATGTTCATGCGTGCCCAAGATCCCAAGAGAAAAATGCAGGAGAAGGGATTGTGGCATGGCCATCCCCCCAGGTGGTGATTTCTCACTTTCTGTCTCTCTAACTCTCTCTGTCTTTCTGGTGAGTGCACGTGCCCTATAGCAAAAACCTCTCCAAAAGAAAGAAAAAGAACTAAAAGAAAAGAAAAAAGAAACAGTATGGAACACACCTCAGAGCCAGCTCACCTGAGGAGTGAGAGAGCTGGGTGGTCATACACCCACTCTCATTACTCATATGTTGAGAGTGTTCCTAGGAGATGTTTAATACCCAAACACTACTGGTCTCTATGTGGAGAACAACCTTGTTGAAAAGACCCCTGTCGCAAAGATGCAGAAGCCAGGCATCTGAAGTTGTCAGAAGCACACTGACAGAGCAGAGTTCTAGGCGAACAAATAATGCATCTGGGCTTGGAGTACAATAAAGGGAAGCTTAAGAGAAAAGTGTGCATGCTGTTATTGTGCCCTAAGCCCTTTAGAGATAGAGTATATCTAAAAATATGGAGCAGGATGAGTCTAGAGTGTAAAAGAACACGTCAAAGTAAAGAGATGTATGGTTCAAGAGGCCAGGACTACCACTGTGACCGGGAGCCAAGACTAGCATGCAAAGCAACAAGAACAGAAACCAGCGTGTGTACCAATTTGCACCATGTAAATGAGAGTAAGTGCTATGGGGAATCAACAAGGCAGAAGTGAGCAAAGCCTTTAGGCAGAAAGACTAGCTTTGACCCATGTCTTAAAGAACGGATAGGAATTAGCAGAACTCTTCACATAATTTGTTTTAGTAACCTCTTTCAGCTGTGACGTTTAATTAAAGCCAGGAGAAAAGAGCAAGAGGAAATGAATGTACCAATAGTGTACAGGGGAAGGGGCATCTCCCACGTTCATTTTAAACATGGCCGTGGGGATGTCTCCAGAGCACAGATAAAAGCTTGCTGAAGAGCTTGGGTTTGTGGTCGGCTGAGATTGCCTCAGAAGAAAAGATCCCGTGGTGCTATTCAGGGCTGAAATGACTTTCTCAGCTTCCTTTTCTTAATTTGCTGGAGACTAGTCCAGAGAAAATAATTAGAGGAGTTTCAATAATGTGTTTGCTTTACACTTTCAATTAAGGATAAGAATAGAGTGAGCGAAATAAAGAGGGTGCACACTGTGGAATGCCCCCTTTTTTTTTTAATGTCACCTCCATTCCTCCATGCAAACTTGTACAATATTTTCCTGGTTACTCTAAACTAATGAGACCTCAAGTTGTTTTATTCTAAGCCACTTTGTTAAGGTATAATTAACATGCAAGTTACACATACTTAAAGTATACAATTTTGATCAATTCATATATATATATATATATACACACACACACACACACACACATGCATACACACACACACATCAGAAACTGAATGGGAAAATGGCATTCAACTACAAATTTATTTTGGTGGAAAAAAATTTGAAATCCATGCATAGGTTTTTTTTTTTATAATATGCATTTTTCGTGAACTCTTTGAAGACCTTGCATGATGTAAGGTATTTATTTACAATCAACATAGTGAACATTACCCCAAAAGGTTCTTTGTGATTTGTCTAAATGCTCTCTTGAGAGCCCCCTGCCCCAGGCAACCACCTCTTTCTGTCATTATAAGTTCGTTTACATTATTAGAATTTTATGCAAATAGAACCATACCATATGTACTCTTCTTTATCTGGCTTCTTTCTCACCATAATTATTTTCAGATTCCTGTATTTTTTTAGTCTATTAATAGTTTATTACTTTTCATTGCTGAGTGACCCTTGTGTCTTCAAGATTGCAAAATCAAATACTTCTTTAATTTTGAAACGTGATTATTGTATCAGTTGCCTAGGGCTGCCTTAACAAATTACTAGGAACTGGGAGGGTTTACACAACAGAAATGTATTCTCTCACATTTTTAGAAGCTAAGATCCAAAATGAAGGTGTCAATAGGGCCACACCTTTTCTGAAGGCTTTAGGGGAGAATCTGTCCCATACCCAGTCTTAGCTTCTGGTGTTGCTGGCCATCCTTGTTGTTCCTTGGGTCTTTCTCCATTGTTGCATGCTATTCTCCCCTGAGTGTCTCTGTCTCTGTGTGTCTCTTCTAAGGACACCAGCCATATTGGATTAAGGATCCATACTACTATTCCATTATAACTCCATCTTTGCTAATTAATATATCTATAATGACCCTATTTCCAAATAAGATCATATTCTTTTATTATTATTATTATTATTATTATTATTATTATTTTGAGAGAGAGAGAGATTTTTTTTGCAATAGGGCATGTGTGCTCGTCAGAGAGACAGAAAGCAAGAAATCATCTCGGGGGAGGAATGGCCACATTGCAATTCTTTCTTCTCCATTCTCCTTTTGGGATCTTGGGCATGCACATACACACACCTTGCATGAGTTTTAAGCCACTGGGTCCAGTACTCAAACTGCGGTGAACTACTTGGGAATCCAGCAACATAACCATTACACCATCTGCTGGTCCCCCAAATGAAATCATATTCTGAGGCTCTAGGAAGGACATAAATTTGGCAGGGAGGTGATGCACTATCCAACCGAGTACAGTCATCTTTCCCCACTAGACTGTATGTGGTCCCTTAAATTAAATTAGGAAAAGGGAGAGTAAATTAAATGTGTGTGTGTGTGTGTGTGTGTGTGTGTTCACCTATCTTGAGATAATGTGAGCTCAGAATCACATTTCCTAAAATGTATCCCAAATAACTGTATTTGAAATCACATTCTCTAAAAATAGGAATAGTGTGGTCAAAAAGCTTGATGAATGCTAGATTTTAAGTGTCTTTCTTGAAGGTTTATCAAATCTTCAGCATGTATGACCAGCATATACTTGACTCACTTTAGTGATTTGTCAGTACAGCACTGCATTCAGGAAAGCTATAAGAGAAGTAAAAAGCAATTTAAATCTTTATTGCAGAGCCCTTGAAAAATATTATTGGGAAAACATACTGCATTATATACAGTAAAAATTCTCCCAAAATCCTCGCGCATTTTTCCAAAGTTAACTGACAGCTTTACAGTCTGCCACCAAATTATAGTCATCCTCTTTTTTTTTTTTTTTTTTTTTTTTTTGCAGAGGTTTTTGCTATAGGGTACATGTGCTCACCAGAGAGACAGAGAGACAGAAAGTGAGAAACCATCCCACAGGGGAGATGGCCACGCAGCAATCCCTTCTCCTCCATTCTCCTCTTGGGATCTTGGGCACGCACGCACACACGCACCTGGTGTGAGTTTAAGCCACCAGGTCCAGGATTCGAACCGCAGTTGACTACATGGGAGTCCAGCGACATAGCTATTATGCTAACTGCTGGTCCCTAGTCATCCTCTTTTAAAAACCCCCCTATATCTCTCTCCCCATATATGATCTGAGCTGATTTTTGTTTCTTTTGTCTCCTCCTTTCCTCCTCCCTTCCCAAATGCACTTTTCTTAGAAAGAAAGCTAGCTCTCTGCCCTTCCTACTGTAGAAAAATTCAGCCTATAGGAATATCTCTGGTTTTCCTCCCTAACTTTTTCCCTAATGAAAATTTTACTGAAGTCATCTTAAAATGAGATGAAGGAGGAATACAGGAAGGTTGTGAAAAATGAAAATTTCTACTGAGCTAAGTGGTCCCTGTGTGGCTGAATTAACAAAGAAGAATGAAGGAAGAGCAATGGCGGATGCTCCACTGTTTGTTCAAAGCCCTACCCCCAAGGCTTTCTAGAGACTTCCTAATCAATAGAAATTGTGCCTTTGAGATCCCTAGTTGGCCTACCCAAAACAGGCTGACCACCCAGATGGACCTATCTCAGATAATCAGCTTATTCAAAAATCGAGCAAACGAAATTCACTGTTCCCAGACTGTCAACAGTTTTGTTTTCTCCCCTCCATCTTATAACTCCTGTTTTTACCTTTGTTTTTTGGCTCAGTCTCCAAACTGCCTCCCTCTCATGTGACTAAACAATCTGCCTGCAAAATAAGCTAATAAGCATAATGCAAAAATAACTAACAAATGTCTCCAAATTGTTCTTCGACTAGAAATATCCTTTCTTTCTGTCCCTATCACGTAAAGTAGACTTCACAGTGACTACCCAAGTGGAGTATACCATGTATTCTAGCTTTCTTTTTAAGTTGCAACTTGCCTTTAGTGGTCTTTTCAATGACCCATAGGAGGCTCCAAGTGACAGTCACACTCACACCCCATTGGCCACTGTTGTTACCAGTCAGATCTGCAGCAGCTCTCCAACGTTTTCAGTGGGAAGCCACTAAAGGTGAGCGAGTAGCCTGTTGAACATGCACCATCCTTAGCATATACTTAAAACAGATTTAATTTTTTCCCATTTTCCCTTTAATGTAAATGTCTTACTTGTGAATGAAGTCATGGGTAGGTGAAGTGCATTAGGCAACAGACAATAATGTGGCCTTTTAGCATATAAAGCCTCAATGTGGAAGTTAGAGTGGACAGTCCATGACATAATAAAACTTTGGGGATGTGGATGCTAAGGTGCTGGATCCCACATGGCCAACCACAATTCAAGTCTCAGACCTGGCAGGTTGAAAATCACACTGGGCACATGTGCACACATGCCCAAAATCCCAACAGGAGAAGGTACTGTGGTGTGGTCATACCCCCTGAGGGATGATTTCTCACTTTCCCTCAATCTGTCTCCCTTCAGTAAGTACACATGCCCTATGGCAAAAATTAAACTAAATTTAATTTAAAAAGTAAATAACATAAAACATCTGAATGAGATTTAGTGTCTCATCTCTTGTTGGGAGGAAATAGGATGGTCCTTTCTCATTCTTTCCCAAATCCCCCCCCCTGCCCCCTTCCTCTGACTGACTACAGAGCCTGCTTCCTCTGGGACTGGCCAGGCAGAGTAAGGACTGGGGAAAGGTCATATTCTGACATACAGAGGATGTTCTTTACAGTTGCCCATCCTTTCTCCCTTTCTCTTTGGAATAATTTTGTGGGCACTTCCAGAAACAGGTCCTGTAAAGTAGACCATGCTTGTCCTCTGATTGGTCATTCCATGTCTTCCCATGGTTCAAATGCTCACTCTTAGGGGCTCATCACCCTTTTGATGGTCCTCTTGCCCAGACCGGAAATGGCTTCAGGAGCTCTCTTTTTAGAGTCAACAACTGGTCCACAGAAGATGCATGTACACACTGTGACCCACAATGGAAAGGAGCACACACAAATAAGATCATATTCTGAGATTCTAGGCACCTCAGACAGTCTGGAAGCAATGAATCTTGTTTGCTCAATTTTTGAGTAAGCTGATTATTGGAGATAGGTTCACCTGGGCAGTCAGTCTGTTTTGTGTAGGCCAACTAGGGATCTCAAAGGCACAATTTCGATTGATTAGGAAGTCTCTAGAAAGCCTTGGGGGTTGGGCTTTGAACAAACAGTGGAGCATCCGCTGTTGCTCTTCCCTCATTCTTCTTTGTTGATTCAGGCACACGGGAACCACTTAGCTCAGAAGAATTTTTCATTATTCACAACCTTCCTGTATCCCTCCTTTGCTTCATTCTAAGATATTTTCTATGGAGTTTGCATCAGGGAAAAGTTAGGGAGGAAAACGAGAGATATTCCTACAAGATGAATATTTCTTTTTTTATATATATAATTTTTTATTATCATCATAATCTTGTTTATATTACATTGGATTGCATATAACTTTACAGTGTATTACATTGCTTTTTCAAAAAGGAATGCCATGCATGTCAGTCAATACAGAGACATTAATCTCCCCACTTCATCATTCAACATCTTTCAATGTTTTTCCCAATCATTATTACTATTATTCTAAATATTTTTTTAAACAATCACTGTTTCTCATTTTGCTTGTAAAAAGACTTTACCCATCATGAAATACTTCTCAGACCAGTCCAGTTGAGAATACTATACATGTTATCATCAACAGGTAATAAGCCATATCTGTTTCTCACTAACGTCTTGCCCCTCTATTTGTTCTCTTGCTATCTTTCTCTATCCTCTTCTCTTCACCACCCCCATCCCACACTGTCTTATTTTCGTTAAGTACTTTCACTGCTTTTATGTCCTCCAATATTTTGCTCTCTACCATAGAGTGTGGATAGTCGATATATATATAATATAAGTGGAATTTAACAGACCCATATACAATTTAGTGGCTCTCTTCCCAGTCACTTGCAGGTACCCACTGAAGGATATCAGATGCCCTTCCCTCACCCCTAAGCTTCCCGGGGTAGAAGACACACTGTTAGCTCCTGGGTCTGAAAGCTCAATGGATGTATTTTAAGTTTTGAGTGGACCCACTGAGGTCTTCCCCCAAAACCTGAGATAGGAATATGGGAAAAGGTCCTGGATCTACAGGTCATAGCAGCACAGCTTTCTCTAAAAATACTGACAAAGCTCTCTCTCTACACCTCTGATGTGGTGCCCCAAACTTGGAAACTGATTTTGTTTGTAAATGCTGGATATGATAACCTGGCGCCTCACTTTGGAATTTCATTTCTATTATACCTCGGTTCTCATTAGAAACTTTAGCTTTAAGATGCTGCTAGAATAAGATGTGTGTAACAGGACAAAAGCACTAGCATACCTTTCTCTAAGAAAGCAAGCTAGAAATTGGACAGGCGTAACATTGTGTGTGACCTGTTCTTGTGTGAGATGATAAACACGTATTAAGAAGAGTCATTTCTAAATGGTAGGAGTATGGGTCATTTTCTACTTTGTACTTTTCTACATTTTCTGATTTTTCTTTCCATTGAATAGTTTTACCTTGTAAAGTGCAAAGAACAGGTTTTCAGTGAGATGAAATGTTTTTCTCTAACAAATGTGGGGTCTTTCAATCAACATCATTTTGCTTGAGTTTACTGTTATGAAAGGCAGTCAGTGTGCTTTTATTAGCTGTAATTTGGTTTCAATTCTAATTTAGGCAGTTTTGCATGTGAATATATCCTTGACCATTTTTTTTTTTTTTTTTTGGAGAGGTTTTTGCTATAGGGCGTGTGCGCTCGCCAGACAGACAGAGAGAGACATAGAGACAGAAAGCGAGAAATCACCCCCAGGGGGATGGTCACGCCGCAATGCCTTCTCCTCCATTCTCCTCTCGGGATCTTGGGCAAGCACGCACACGTGCCCGGCGTGAGTTTCAAGCCACCAGGTCCAGGACGCAAACTGCGGTCGACTACGTGGGAGTCCAGCAACATAGCCATTACGCTAACTGCTGGTTCCCTCCTTGACCATTTTTTAAAGATATTGATGAGCCAGGCTGCTTGCAAATGAGTCTATCTATAGTCTCAAAATTTAATAGATATTTTTTAATTCTGTGCTCATAAACCGATTGGAGGCAAAGATTTAGCTATAATATTAAAAACTGTGAACGTGTTCCATCACACAATAAGAAAATACTGGACCGCTAGTGGGGCAAAATGGTGCTGTAGTGGTACCACAGCCTCAGAGAGGCTGATCCATATGGGAAGTTTCTGGGTTTGTGCCCAGAGACCTCCAGGTACGTACTCATTCATGATCCAAGCCTGGCTGAGGCTGAGACAGATCATGGGGTGAGGACCCTGTTAGGGATTCCCCTCTCTCTCACTCTCTCATTCATTCTCTAGCTCTTCCCCTTTCACTCATGAAAGAAAGAGAGAAATAAACTTCTAAAAAACTAGTTGACTTCAGTTACTGATGAAAGAGATGGCTTATCAACATTTCATATTTTCATGTGTTTGCAATTTCCAGTAATACATGCAGATCTCTTGACTGCATATTTATTTAAATGTATATTCCATAGTCACATATAATCACTGTAGTGTAACTATTGATTTCAGTTACATCAAGTCTTCCCAAATCCCATAAGGAGGTTTTTTGGTTTCTGGTTTTTTTGGGTTTTTTGGTCAAGGAGATTTTTGCTATAGGATGTGTGTGCTTTCTGGGAAGACAGGAAGTTGGAGAGAGAGAAAGTGAAACTCACCGCTCAGGGGCGATGGCCATGCCGCAATCCCTTCTCCTTCATTTTCTTCTCGGGATTTTGGGTGCACACACATACGCAGGCCCAGGGTGAGTTCCACGCCACACAGTCAGCAATGTGGAAGTCCAACACCTCAACCACCACGCCCCCTGCTGGCCCCATAAGGAGGAAACTGATCTGCTGAGGTTAAACATGTGAAGAGAGCAGACACACAAGCAGCAGAGCTTGTACGCACTACCCTCTTGTTCGGTCTTCCGTGGGAACCACACAGCTTACAGATGCAGTCAGTGTGGAGCAAGAAGGATTCTGTCCAGCATTATCTTTTAATTGGAGTTTCTATTTCTGTCACTGTTTCATTTACTCACCACAATAGTTTAAACTATAGGAACTGGCAGGAGCATCGTTGTTGGTTTGGACTGTACACAAAAGGACACATGCAAGTATTTTATTTCCCAAAAGGCTTGGAGAGGAATTTTGAATTTTGCCTAGAACAAGTTTTGCTTGGGAAACAAATTTGATCTGAAAATAACTACATTTAAACCAGATCTCTGAGTAGTCTCTGTGTCAAAGCAAGACTTCGTGAATCTTCCCACAACATCTTTCCCTAATCCTCCCATTTCTAGCTAAATATTAATCTTTAAAAATTAAAGTTTTTTTTAAGGTTTTTGCCATAGGGCATGTACACTCATCAGAGAGAGACAGACAGAGGGAAAGTGAGAAATCACCCCCAGGAGGGATGGCCACATTGCAATTCCTTCTCCAGTCTCTATTTTACTGCAAATGGTATATAAGACTAGAAACTTAAAGCCATTACCTTTGTTATGAGCTAGTGGCTGAAGACATCAACATATTAGTACATAAAATGTGAGCAGTCACGGGACCAGCAGTTAGCATAATGGCTATGTCACTGGACTCCCACGTAGTCGACCACGGTTCGAGTCCCAGACCCGGCGGCTTAAACTCACGTCGGGCGCGTGTGCATGCGTGCCCAAGATCCTGAGAGGAGAATGGAGGAGAAGGGATTGCAGCGTGGCCATCCCCCCTGGGGGGTGATTTCTCGCTTTCTATCTCTCTGTCTCTCTCTGTCTGTCTGGCGAGCGCACGCACCCTATAGCAAAACCCTCTCCAAAAAAAGAAAAGAAAAAAATGTGAGCAGTCGGGACCAGCAGTTGGCATAATAGCTATGTTGCTGGACTCCCATGTAGTTGACCACAGTTTGAGTCCTGGATCGGGTGGCTTAAACTCACGCCAGGCACATGTGTATGCGTGCCCAAGATCCCAAGAGGAGAATGGAGGAGAAGAGATTACAGCATGGCCATCCCTCCTGGGGGGTGATTTCTCACTTTCTGTTTCTGTCCTTCTGGTGAGCACAAACGCCCTATAGAAAAAACCTCTCCAAAAAAAAAAAAAAAAAAATGTGAGCAGTCAGCTTTGTCCCTGCATAATAGATTATGTCATTTCTTTTCATTCTTGTCTTTGTTTGGAGGCAATTCTCAAATGAAAATGGGAAATGATGAGCCTGGCTAGCCTAGAGAATTGTATTTATTTCTGCTGTTATGGGCCAACATGTGTTATTAAAGAGTATCTTCTAAGGAGCCTGTTCCTTCTTGCTTCCAAGAGTTTAATCCTATCCTCATGAAGAGCAAATTATGTTTGCTCTCAAACTTGCTTATGTCACTGTCCCAATTTCTGAAATTATGCAAGCTCTTTAGATGTCATACATAGACGATGAAATATGAGTGCAAAGAGATTTCTTTCTTTTTTAAAAAAATAAAGCTCAGTTGAATACTTTGGATAATCTCAATAACAGTAAATAACTAAAAAATTGCCATAAATTAAGAATAGGAAGATTGGGAGCTGGCAGGTGGCATGACGGTTAAGGCACTGGCTTCCTACATAGCTGACCATGGTTAGAGTCCCAGATCTGGCAGCTTGCTTTCTCCCTTCCCCTTTTTCTCTCTCTGTCTCTCTCTGGTCAAATTAAAAATAATAATACTAAATAAATAAATAAATTATTTATTTATTTATTTATTTTATTTTTGGAGAGGTTTTTGCTATAGGGTGCGTGCGCTCGCCAGACAGAGAGAGACAGAGAGACAGAAAGCGAGAAATCACCCCCCAGGGGGGATGGCCATGCCGCAATCCCTTCTCCTCCATTCTCCTCTCGGGATCTTGGGCACGCACGCACACACACCTGGCGTGAGTTTTAAGCCACCGGGTCCGGGACGCGAACCGCGGTCGACTACATGGGAGCCCAGCGGCATAGCCATTACGCTAACCGCTGATCCCATAAATAAATATTTTTTAAAAGTGGCATGACTGTAAATGATTGGGGATGGCCAGCTGTGAAGGCACAGCAGTAATGCTGAGGCCACCTGTGGAGGTTTTGGGTTCATGTCCCGAAGTCTCCTTGTACATGCTGGGTGTTAAAACAAGATTAGCTCATCTTTGTTATCCTTCTAATCATCTGAGATCAAAAAATACTAAGGCCGTGGACCTTACCCATAGACTTTCGGATTGGATCTGCCTGTGATCTGGGCTGGCTGAGTCCAGGGGTATAATCATAACATCAAGAGTCTATTGGAGGGAACCAGCAGTTAGAGTAATGGCTATGTCGCTGGACTCCCACGTAGTCGACCACGGTTCGCGTCCGGACCCGGTGGCTTAAAACTCACGCCGGGCGCGTGTGCGTGCATGCCCAAGATCCTGAGAGGAGAATGGAGGAGAAGGGATTGCGGCGTGACAATCCCCCCTGGGGGGGTGATTTCTCGCTTTCTGTCTCTCTGTCTCTCTCTGTCTGTCTGGCGAGCGCACGCGCCCTATAGCAAAAAATCTCTCCCCCAAAAAAAAAAAAAAAAAAAAAAGAGTCTATTGGAGATGTCTCTCTCTCTCCTTATCACAAAATTTAAATTGAAAAAAAAGAGAGAGAGAAAGGAACAAAGGCTGGGAAGGAAAGCGTTGAAACTATTGGGTTGTTGGAAAAGCTGTGACATATTTTTCTATGCAAAAACGTAGCGTGACTTTTCCTACAATCCAATAGAAAGATTCTACACTCATTACTTCCCTGTTGTTCCTGCTGTTGTCACTGTAATTTAATTTTCTTTCCTCTGCAAAGAAAGAAAAAACAGGGTCTCATAAGTAAGTCAGAGTATATTTTATGCAAGAAGCACTAAGCAGACATGAGCACTGGGGATTGTTAACTGATCCATTTGCAAAATTATCCTTGGAGCCTTCATAGCCAGAGATTGTGAGTTAGGTGGTCTAGGTGCAGTGAGATATGAACATCTGGGTTTTTTAAACTTCCCGCAATAACTTGAGAGCACAGTCACATTTAAGAACTACTTACTGCAACAGTGCTCCTCCAACCTGACTTGTCTCAGAGTCCCCTGAGGATACTATGAAACGCAGATTCTAATTCCGCAGGTCTGAAGCAGTGAGGTCTATGGCTCTGCATTTTTAACAAGCTCCCGGTTGACGCTGATGCTGCTAGTCTGGGGAGCAGTGAGTGCAGCAGGAGTGAACAAATATGAAGGAGGAGCTTCTCTAACACTGATGCTCAACCACGGCGACACTCCTAACCATATAAGCAGCTTGAAAAATACTAGGGCTTTGGTCTTACCCACAGAGGTTCTGATTGGATCTGTCTGAAGTAATTTCCGGGTAATTCCATTGTGCACCCGAGGCTAAGAGCCATTTCTTTGGAAGGTAACATGCTTGACAAAGAACATGTAGAGGAGCCCTTTTGCAAACATCTGCTGACATTTGTTGTTTGTTTTCTATCCTCAGAATTGTTCCTCAATTCCTCTTTCCCTATTTTCTTCCCTTCACTTATTAAGTTTGTATGTTGAGTGAGGGTCTCAATACCCGATACCATGAGACCATCATTCCACAAGATTTGCCCTATGCAATCGATCTACTCTGGAGAGTTCGAAGGCATGAGCAAGTTCTTCGTTTAGAATAGAGACCAAGTGTTACATTAACCCTGGTCCTCCAAACTCATCTCCTGGAGAAATAGCACTTGAATTGAGAGCCAGCGGCCATGCTTTGCAGAGAGCTGGTTTGGTAACAAATTTCACTATTTGTACGCGTTGTCAATGCCTGCTGTGTAGGAGGGCTGGAGGAAGGCTGACCCTTTCTGAAGAGATTCTTCGGGAATGCAAAGAGCAACTTGAGTATCGAATTTTACGTCTAATTTTACGTAAAAAATTAGACATGTTGAACTCGACATAGCTCTTGAATTGACTGAATTAGAGCTTATTATCAAGCTGCAAACCAGCAAAGATCTGCATAATTATGGGATTCATTGAACAGACCAAGAAGAGAAATCTTTCAGCCATTGAACATTTTTAAATAATTTGTTGGACATTTACTATATATAAAACACTGGACTGCTTATGAGAGAGCAAATGTTAACCAGAGATGCCCCAACCCCCAGCATACAAGCTATAGAAGGACTACTATGTCAGCTTTGCATAATAAGTGATATTTATCTTGTACTGAGTAATCAACATTCATCTATTTTTTAACTCTCCCAATAACTGTATTGAAGAGATATTGCCATTATTTCCAGATTATTTTGCACAAATCCATACATTTACAAATATATTCCACATATTATCTTTGATCTTCACAGTAGTCTGTGGGATAGGCTGCCAATATCCTCCTTTACAAATGAAGAAACCTGGGGCAGTAGATGGTGTGGTGGTTAAGGTACTGGACTACCACAGGGCTAACTGGTTCAAGTCCCAGACCTGGTGGTTTGCTTTCTCACTTTCTCTCTTTCTTTCTCTCTGTCTCTCTCTGGTGAGTGTGCATGTCCTATAGCAAATTAGTAATAATATAGTAATAAATAAAATTAAATAAATAATAATTAGTAATAATATAATAAATGAAATTAAATAAATAATTCTCTTTTTTTTTGGAGAGGTTTTTCGCTATAGGGCGTGTGCGCTCGCCAGACAGACAGAGAGAGACATAGAGATAGAAAGCGAGAAATCACCCCCCAGGGGGGATGGTCACACCGCAATCCCTTCTCCTCCATTCTCCTCTCGGGATCTTGGGCACGCACGCACACGCGCCCAGCGTGAGTTTTAAGCCACCGGGTCCAGGACGCGAACCGCGGTCGACTACGTGGGAGTCCAGTGACATAGCCATTACGCTAACTGCTGGTTCCCATTAATTCTTTTTTAAAAATGAAGAAACCAAGACTCAGAGAGCTTAAGTAACTTGTCTGAGGTCACATAGCTGAGAGGTAACAGAATTTAGATTAGAAATCACATATGGCTGAGTATTGTTTCCCTTCACACTGTGATGAATAGCTGACACATCCTGAGTGACCACAGTATTTTGTCCTTTCAGGCAGATATATAAGATAAAAAACTCACCTTTTTTTTTTTTTTTCTTTTCTAACAAAGCACCCAGTATCTTCTTAGGACAAGACAAATGTGCTCAGGACTTCTGAAAAGCCCACTGTTTTAGAACTATGAAGAAAAAAAACCAATATTATCATTTTGTTTGTTTTGTTTCCGCTATAAGGTATGGTATGTGCACTCGCCAGAGAGACCCAAAGAGAATCAAAGTGAGAAATCACCCCCTAAGCAGGATGACCATGCCACAATCCCTTCTCCTCCTTTCTCCTCTGGATTTGGGGCACATACACACATGCACCTGGTGTGATTTTCAAGTCATCAGGTCTAGGACTTAAACCATGAAGTCAACCATGTGGAATCCAATCACCTTAACCTCCATGCCACCTACTGGCCCCCAACAATGCATTCTTTTTAAAACACTCATGAGTATGTATTACTAATTTTCTGGGCCCAACCCTCCATGTATTTTGGAAATAATGGTTTTTGTGACTGATCCTGTGGTCTACTCCATTACCTATAAGAAAGATTGTCTTTGAAACAAGCAAGAAGTAGAAAAGCTTAAGAAATTATTCTAGTACTCAGACTAGTGAAAGAAAATATCAATATAAACTATAAGAGCATGGCAGGTTGCAATTTCCAAAAAATAGTTACATCAATATCTCCTTTCCTCTTGCTTCCCCTACAAATTTCTGTGAAGAAGCCAGGTCTGTGTCCTTCTCTTTAGCCTTGAGTAGACTTCTGTGACTACCATAGTGCTACTGCATGGGGTATTCAAAAAGTTCATGGAAAATATGTATTATGAGAAAATTACGTATGGATTTCATTTTTCACTGAAATAAACTTGTACTTTAATTCTACTTTTCCACAAACTTTTTGAAGTTCCCTCAGGTGTGACTTACAAAGCCACATGGATTATAAAAGGTGAGAGTTCCCAGCAGTTCTCTTGGGATACTCCTAATGGAATCCAGCCACCAAGTAATGGGAAAACTCAAACTTGCCCAGTCAGAGGATCACGAGAAACCATGTGTTGGTGCTGCAGCCAGCAGCCAGCATCCACCATCAGACACATGAGTGACGCACCCACCTCTGTATGGTCCCAGTGCCACTAATTATGACAATCAGGCTTCCTAGGCTTTTCAACTATGGTTCCAGACATTCTAAAATAGGCAGAAGCCATTTCCACTATGCCCTCCCCAAACTCCTAACCCACTGAATCCATGATCGGAATAAAATGGCTGTTTTATGCCACTACATTTTGGGATATTTTCACACTAATACCAGGTTTTCAGGATAATTGGACCATTAAATCTGAGGCTGTTACATATAATTTAAGGAATTTAAAAGGCAGACTTGCAGTTTATAATAGTCACTGTAGTGAAATTAAAATGATTGGTGTGTTGAAAATAAAAGGTGAACGAAGTCTAAACAAACCATGTAATTGTTAGCCACACATTGCTGAATGAACTTGAAATGATAACGAACAAAGAAATTCTGAATATTAAAGTACAATTCAAACTCAGTGTATTACAGAAAAACAGGAAAAATACCCATTTATTTTTTTCTAAATGACCTACTTAAAGATAGCAAAGGCACAATAATAGCCACAGCTCAATATTCAAATGACAAAATACCTAATTACATTGTATTTAAGCAAAATGCAGGCAGATAGGTAAACTAATTAGAAACAGACTTTATTTCTGTATAATTTCTTTATCCATGAATATTATTCTATCCGTTTTCTCTTCCTAATTAGTATAGAATGTGAAAAAAAAAATTACAAGAGTCAAAAGGGAGTTGGAAAAAATTGGTTTAGAGAAATATATATATTGGTTTTGTGTGTAGATTTTAGCTCCTTCAAATAAGTAATACTTTTGCTTTTTTAAAAAAAAGTTTATTTTTTCCATGAGCAAGAAAAAGAGAGACAGAGAGACACTATCCTTAACAGGATCCTGATACCACAGTCAACCCCCAGCATCATCCAACCCAGGATAACATACACAAGCATGCCCAGTGTCCTCAGGGAGGTCTCTAGACATGAACTTGGGTCAGTTCACAGAACATCACATTTTGGGGAATGTATGGAATGGAGCAGGTCTTGTTTCTCTTTTCTTAATTTTACATCTAAGACCAAATTCAAATAGTGAGTTTGGATAGATCTGGAGAAATGACAGAAATAGTAAATGCTTCTAAAATCTTTAGAAATTGACCCCAATAGAAAATTTGAGTGACAGTGCACTGCCTCCAGTCCAAGTGGGTACAAAGGCTAAAATATACAAGAATGTCTAATGAAGGTTTTCAGGAACCAGGAGAGTACCCACTTTATTTATGCCTCTCCAAATGCAGGTGTTTTGAATCTAAATATAAGTGGGCTGGCATTTCTTCTAAACAAGCTGTACTCTGCAGCTCTTAGAGTTTTAAATAACATATTTATAGGTAAGGATCTAGCCTGAGCATGAATCAAGCTTATGACCATTGTGGTCTTCACTCCATAGAATTGCCTTTTCCAGAATGTCATGTAATTAGAATTATATAGTAAGTAGTCTTTCAGATTGTTCTCTTTCACTAGTAATATTTAAGGGTGTTACACACCTTTTTATAGCTTGATAGTTCATTTCTTCTAGCACCAAATAATACCATATTCCATTGCCTGGGTGGACCACAGTTCATACATTCGCCTACTAAAGGATGCCTTAGTTGCTTCCAAGTTTTAGCAATTATAAATAAAACTGCTGTAAACATCTATCTGCAGGTTGTTGTGTGGATACAAATTTTAAATTTTTTTTAGCAAACACCAAGTAGGATTATTTGATTATATAGTGAAATATGTTTAGTTTGGTAAGAAACCACTAAATTGTTTTCCAAAGTGTCTGTATCATTTTGCTTTCCTACTAGCAATGGGTGAGAGTTCCTATTGCTCCATAGCAATATTTGATGTTGTCAGTGCTCTAGAACTTAGTCATCTTAATAAGCATGTGGTGATATCATTCCTGTGTTAATTTGCATTTCCCAGGTTGAGGTTTTCATATGCTTATCGGCCACCTGTATATCTTCTTTGGTGAGATACGTGAAAGTTTGTCAGAATTGAAATGGAGTCATTTGTGTCAACTTGTGCTAAACTTTGACTAAATTAAGGCAAAGAAGGCCAGGGAGGAAGTATTTTCTCACACTAGGATGCCTGATAACAAGAACCTTGTACGAGGACCACTATAACCTGACACAAGACTATTTCTGCAAGGGCATCTTCCCATTGACAGCCTATCCATTCTTGCCATTGATCCTGGTAGCCAAGGAGAATTTTCCCAAGACTACTGATACAATGCCCTCTCTCATCTCTCTCCCCCTACTCTCCCACTTTTGTGTGTGTGTGTGTGTGTGTGTGTGTGTGTGTGTGTGTGAATGTGCCCCAAATCCCATATTCCTGCTTTGAGGTCTCTGTATGTGCCACTTTCTCTAAAACCTGCCAGAGGGTTGTAAGACCTTGTTGTGTATGTTCAGGACAACTGTAATATGTTCATTTAGGCTGTATTCCAGTGTGGTCCTTAAACTTGTGCCCAAATAAACTCTTTTAGCTTTACATACTTTAACTCAGTTTAGGTTGGAAGGCATTTGTCCAAGTCTTTTGTCCATTTTCTAATGGAATTGGTAATTTTATTACTGCTAAATATACCCTTGTATATTTTGGAAACAGTCCTTTATCAGATACATCCTTTGCAAATAAGAAATGAGGGCACATAAGCACAGAATAGCAAAATAGAAGAAACCCTGGGTCCCTGGGGATCACAAAGTACCACAGCAGCCCCAAACATCCCTACTCTACATCTCTTTTCCATAATAAAAGAAATAAATATCCATTTAATCAAAAAGAGAAAATGAAAAAAATGAAGAAAAGAAGATAAAAGAGAAAAAGAGAAGATGAGAGGGAAAAAGAAGAAAAGAAGGATAATATTATTAATTCCTTCCGCCTTAACATGCTGAGAACTTTCCTCCCCTCATCCAGCCCTCAGCACATAGAAGTAATCACGCATGCCCATTGCGTGATTGGGTCACAAGAAGAGCGAATGTATTATAGCCCTATGTTCTTGTTAAAATGCCACATGATTATGTGAGGAAGTCATTTTGAGCACAACTCTTAACTTTCCTATGATCTCTTCTGTTCTTTTTTCTCATGACTTTCTTTCTGTGTTTTTATTTTGTTTTAGAATTGTGATATGTTATTGGGACCAGCAGTTAGTGTAATGGCTATGTTGCCGGACTCCCATGTAGTTGACCACAGTTCACATCCCGGACCCGGTGGCTTAAAACTCACACCGGGCACGTGTGCGTGTGTGCCCAAGATCCCGAGAGGAGAATGGAGGAGAAGGGATTGCAGCATGGCCATCCCCCCTGGGGGGTGATTTCTCGCTTTCTGTTTCTCTGTCTATCTCTGTTTGTCTGGCGAGCGCACACGCCCTATAGCAAAAACCTCTCAAAAAAAAAAAAAAAAAAAAGAATTGTGATATGTTATCTCTGTAATGATGTAGTTCACATCCACAATTTGCACTCCACCCACTTCCTCTGGGCGTTTGAAGAAAGAGCTGTCTTCTTAGAATCCTGCCCTTATGGCTAGAGCTGAAGACCTTTCCTGGGAGTTTAAAAGTCTTGCCCCAGCATTTACTGTAAGACACTATTGTGTCTCTAATGGGCTATTCTATATATTTCCATTGTCTTCCTGCTGCACACCCGTGCCTCCCCACTTCCCACAGACTATACTCAGCCAGAGGGACCTTTCTTCCAAAACTTTATTCAGATTGTATCAGTTCTTCTCTCAGTTCTCTCTTTGTATCATCACATTCTGCATGTAATTCAGAATTTTCACCCTTTTCCATTAGCTCCCTCACTTTATTTCAGTCACTCATTCCTACTGCCATGCTGTCCCTGGTACATGCCAGGCACACTCCAGCCTCAGGGCCTTTGCACATACCACTTTCTCTACCTAGAACCTTTTTCCTAAGAACATCTCTTCTCCCCTCCCATTTAAGTTTTTGCTCGGTTGGCACATTACTAAAAAGATCTTTCCTGAACTTCCTGTACAAAATCATCTATTTTGGCACTCTGCACACATACTCTGCTTTTCTGTTCTCCTTAGCACTTCGCATTCTCTCCTATTCAGGTGGTAGTTTTTTTGTTTGTTTATTGTCTGTTGAAATGCCTATGCGTGTTGTGTTAACTTCTATTTCCCCAGCACTCACCGAGAATAGTATTGGTCTTCAACAACCATTGTGTTGAATGAAGGTCTTACTATACCAGTCCCTCGCTGAATATTTCTACACAGTGTTTTCAACCAAGTCCTGAGAAGTACTGAATAGCCACATTTATAAATGTCTTCGGTAATGAATGAACAATAAAAAGCTTCAGAAATAATCTTATCACATCTCTTTTTCTTAAAGATGAGAATCCTAAGTCCAGGCCAATCAGTGGCATAGCAGTTAAGATGACTGGATCCCACATAGCCAACCCAGCAGTTCAAGTCCTAGACCCAGCAGCTTGAGAATCACATTGGGCATGTGTGCATGCCCAGAAAAGGAGGGAGAGATATAGAAGGGACTGCACCGTGACCATTCCCTCGGGGTAGGAGTGCTTTCTTACTCTCTCTCTCTCTCTCTCTCTCTCTCTCTCTCTCTCTCTCTCTCTCTGTTTCTCTCTCTCTCTCTCCAATGAGCACATGTGCCCTCTGGCAAATTTTTAAAATCAGAGAGAATCAGAAGCCCAGGGTGTGTTGAGTGAAGTGCCGAAGAATACTCAGCTATTCACTGTTCAGTTGCTTTGGCAGAAAATAAAAGCCCTGGCTGAAGCTGTTTACCAGCCTCACAAAGGAAGGCGCCCATGCTGTGTGCGGGCCCCTCCTGATTTCAGCTGCATCTGGAAAGCTCTGTGCAGGAAGCAGGTGCAGCCAGCTGGCTTTGTTTTCTCACAGGCCAACGCAATATGCGGCCTCCACCTAAGCATGCTTCTAAAGAAGAGAGAGGAGAGGCGTAGAGCAGAAGGTCTCCCTGCTCACCCTCCTGTCTCTCATTATTATTTTTGGTCACACAGAGGGATTGAATAAATATCAGTCACGTAAATGACTCCACATCTTGCCAAGTCAGAAGTGGGATACTCCCGAGGTAGGTGAGGTCTTGTGGTCGGCTTCCTTCTCCATCAACAAGCGCTTCTGTTCCTGCCCCGCCTCCCTCCTGCACATCCGCACTCCCTAAAGGATAGCGCATTACAATGCCAAATGATTTCCAACTTGTTTGATAACAGAGCTCTATGCTCAAGCAATCCTGATTAGCGTCTGATGGATTCTTTCCAACATACTTTGAGAAATGCTGCAGTAGTACAGAATGGTAAAGCAAGAATCAGAACTCACAAGTCTTCTGTAGAATGCCTTCAATTTACAAGAGAGGGAATTGAGGTTTAGAGATCTTAAATGACAGCCCTCAGGATCACCCATCCAGTTGTGGCAGAGCGTGCCTCAGTCTCAGGCTTTTCCACTCACCCAGGCTGCCTCTTAAATTATGCCAGTTTGTTTTTCTGGGGAAGAATCAAATTCAATTGCATTGTTCCTGTACAATGCAATTCCTAAGAAGCTTGGGGTGGGTAATTAAACCTTGCAAAGAGTTTTGTGGTGATTTATTTAATGAAATCTAAGAGAGAACTTTGAAAAGTTCATGAAAAAAATGTAATTAAAGTATGTGTTTGTTTTGATACCAAAAAAATTGAAATTCATGCAGTTTTTTAAATATAATAAGTATTTTCCACAAACTTGTAGATCATGCGCGTGTGTGTGTGTGTGTTCAGATGTAGTTTATATCTATATATATGAATAAATGTCTATGAAGTTTCAGAAATGCAAGGCATTACAGTATCATAAACACCATGTATCTACCATATGGTTTAAAATATAAAATATGAAAAATGCCAATATGAATTAAGGCCAAACTGTGATACAGCAGTAAACCACAAAGCTCTGTGAGGCTGACCCACCGGGACAGGTTCCAAGTTCACAACTGGAGACCTCCCTGAGTGCATCAGGCATATGTGTGCCCATAATTGAGGTCTAGCTGAGGCGGGGGTGGTTGGTGGCATCAAGACTGTGTTGGGGATACTGTCTCTCTGTCTCTTTCTGTGTCTCCCTCTTCTGCCTTCTGTGCCTCTCTAACTCATGAAGAAATAAGTAAACTTCAAAAAATAACAGTGAATCTTCCTATATAATCCCCCTAGAGTGTTAGGACTTTAATTTGTATTTTCTTATTATTCTAAGGTTAAATATAATTTCAAATAATCATTGACCATTCATAATTCACTTTAAAATTGACTGATCATGTAATCAGTCAGTTTTTCCATTTGATCATTCATCTTTGTAAGAGTTCTTTATATATATTCTGGAGATGAACCTCAGTTATAGACATTTCAGGTGTTTTCTCCCAGACTGTGTCTTATATTATAAAATTCTCATTTTGGCCTCAAGGAATGTAATTTTTTTTGACCAAATAAAGTAGAATTTACCACTGTTTCTTTCAAGTTTGTTATTTTTAACTCTAAAACAATCCTTCCCTACCCTAATCTATGAAAATACTCTTCTGCAGTGTCTTCAGAAAGATTCAGTGATTTGCTATTTTCAGATCTTTAATCCAACCCAGAATTCATATTTATATAGATGGCAGAGGGAGACCTAAATTCACTTTTCCCATATTTCCATAATTATCACATCACCATTGAATATTCCATCTACTCCCCCACAGAGTTGCAATGCCACTTCTGCCATGTCTACAGCAACTTGTTTCTGTCTCTTCTCTTCTGTTCCATTATGTGGGCTCCTGGAGCTATAAAGCAGAGAGCAGACATGGATTTTATTTTTTCCTTAATAACATAAAATCATTGAAGCTGGGTGATGGGCCTACAAGCCCTCATTATACCATTTCCTCTACTTGCATATATTCTTGCTTATAGCTCTAATAATGAGTTAGACAACAGGTTTTTGGTAAAATACCACATCAATCACTGTGTTGCAGTTACTTATAGACTGTGATGTTTGGGGTCTCCAAATCTTTGTTTTTCTGTCCTCCTCTTTGAAACACTCATTTTCTCATCCACTACCCATCCTCCTGACTAACAACCCTCACCCTTAATGACTTACCTATTGGAAGAATTTACTGACCACCCTCAGGCTGAGTTGGCTGAGTAGTCTTCATCCATGCCTCCCTCCAGCAAAGCTCCTATCCCAGTGGCCTGTGGACCTGGATTTTCCTCTCTGGCATCGCCTTTATTCCAAGCTCCCCACGCAAAAACAGTGTCATATTTATTTCTGGTTCCCTGTAATCTAGCTCTTTGCAGATAGGGGGTGCTTTATGATTATTAGATGAAAGACTAACAGTGAAAGAACAAATAAGTAAAGGCTCAGATATTCTTTTGGGGAACAATGATAAACAATAGGAAAGAAATGGAAAGGCAATCAGGTTGTTGGCCATAGGTTTGGCCCTTAGAGCATTATCAGTGCTGAGATGGTTCCAAAGGCTCCAGACTCCATCCACAGAAGGACTGAAAAATGTCTACCTTAGAAAGTAGAGTGTGTCTTGGAATATCAGCAGAATGTTAAAAAAAAAAAAAAAAAAAAAAAGCATATGAAAGCATTTTGTAAACTTAAAAGCTCTATACTTCTATACAAAGTCAAGTAGCTTAGCTGTTATTGTCAACAGTTTCTGGTATCTTCCAATATTCCTGATACATTTTACGCTCTGAGACAGCAGCTTTTTAGAAGACCAAACTACATGCAATGATCTTGATCAAAGAATAATCAAGATCATTCTTTAAAAACACAGAGAAAACAGACTACAGGATTTATCAACAACGCAGACAGCACAATTCCACAAAGAGCACAAAGATAATATGACCTGCCCTCTTCCATGACAGTTTAAAACGCACTTAGGAAAATATGAAGACTCTAACAGCAAAACTGATTAATAGTCAAAGCATATCGATTGTGTCTACTTTAAGAGATGAAGTATTTTCTGTTTTTCAGATCAAACACAGGTATCTTCAAATTGCTGCTACAAGTTGTTTTCAGCAGGAGAGGAAAAAGCTTCTACTGAACAGAAGTCAGAAAAATGACTCTCCCCTACTCTACCATTTACTATCATGTAGTGTCTCCACTTTTGTTTTTTTCTTTCATTTCTCCAAAGGAGTAGTAAGAAACTAATTCTAACATAGTAAGAACAATCTATGATGTTAATAATTAAATACCAGGAAGTAAAGGCTATTTTGCTCAATTTACAGTCAGAATCTGGACCCAGAGGGGTGAGGAGATTAGGTACAAGGTCACTCAACAAGTGAGTTGTAAGATTTCTTGACTTTAAATCAAGTGTTCTTTCCCCTCCTCTGTTTTTTTTTTTTTTTTTTTTTTTTTGGAGAGGTTTTTGCTATAGGGCGTGTGCGCTTGCCAGCCAGACAGAGAGAGACAGAGAAATAGAAAGCGAGAAATCACCCCCCAGCGGGGATGGCCACGCTGCAATCCCTTCTCCTTTATTCTCCTCTCGGGATCTTGGGCACGCACACACACACGCCCGGGGTGAGTTTTAAGCCACCAGGTCTGGGACACGAACCAGGGTCAACTACATGGGAGTCCAGCAACATAGCCATTACGCTAACTGCTGGTCCCCCTATTTGTTTGTTTTTTAATTAATCTGTTTTACAACCCAGTTAAGATGAACTGAGCAGATAATATGTAATGAATGTCTTTCAGGGATCAGAAACAAAGTCAACCAATTAGGTAATTGGACCACAGATTAAATTGGGAAGAAATTAGAGGAAGATTCCAGGTATTCTTTCTGTGAGATGACCCTGCATCAGATGGTGTCGCCTCTGGAGCTTAAGTCTAAATTTTCTACCCAGAATCTGAAAATTGCCGCCATATCCACATTAGCACAACATGAGACTACAGAAGGCAGTGAGGTGTGGCATGTGGTTTTATAAAAATTAGGAAAATTGGTGCCAGAGGAGAGGAAAAAACAAAAACAGATGTGTAAGCATGTATAATCAGAAAGGCATTATGTACATAATCCTAGCAGTTTTATTCAATGGCTTATTCCATTTCAGTAATCATGTTGATAGATGAGCTAATTGCAAATTTGTTAAATATTCATAACCAGTAATTTCTGCTAAGTGACAATGAACTGTCACAGTCAAAAGGATTACAGACCCTAGTGTGACATGATTTCGTAGACTGCTTCCTGTCATTGCACCAAAATCAGATCTATCTACTTCCTACAGAGAACAGAGGCATTAAAGAGCAGAGCCAGGTTAGAGGAAATGCCCAGGTGTGAAAGGACAGAGTGCAAGCAATGGCTGTCAGATTGTCACCAAATAGAATACTGAAGCTGAAGCTGATGCCTGCAGGGTTTAAGCCCTAAATTCATATCCAATGGCAAGACTTTGAAGTGGGTTTGAGAAATACAGTGTTCAGAGACCTATGTCATTCTCAACTCCTTTATGCAAACACTCCTTTGTTGAAGTGGAAAAGCTAGAAGAATGGTTAAAAATTGTTTTCAGCAGGGCCAGCAGGTAGTATGGTGGTTAAGGTACTGAATCCCACATGGCCAGCCACGGCTGGAGTCTTGACCCCAACAGTTTGAAAACCACGCTGAGCTCATGTGTGTGTATGCTCAAAACTCAGAGATGAAAATGAAGGAGAAGTGATTGCCGTGTGGCCATCCCCCTCTGAGGGGGTGATTTCTCACTTTCCTACTCTTTGTCTCTCTCCTGGGAGAGCATGTGTCCTATGGCAAAAATCTAAAATTATTTTCAGAACGAACAGATGGTGTAGTGGTTACATGGGTGGACTCTCACATGGCCAACCATTGTTCAAATCCTGAACCTTTTGGCTTAAAACTCATCCCAGGTATATGTGCATATACGCCCAAATCTCAAGAAGAGAATGAAAGAGAAGGGATTGCATTATGGCCATACCCTCATGAGATGATTTCTCACTTTCTGTCTCTCTGATGAGCGCACATGCCCTCTAGCAAAAATGTCTTTAAAAAAATGATTTTGGGCAATGATTTCCTCTGTTACATGCAGTCTCACTTCTCAGACTTGTGGTCTGTGGACCACAGTCTCAGCATCACCTGGGTATGAGTTAGACATGCAGCATCAAGGGCCCCATCCCTGACCACAGTGTCAAGATCAGCAGTTTAACAGAGTTCGCATCCCCAGGTGAATAGTCTGCACTTTGAAGCCTTGAGAAGTGCACTTCAGCTTTTTCAGAAGAAATAGTACCTTTTGTGATTCCAGATTACATGGGCATAGACACATAGAGGAAATAACACAAAGACATGGAGTTCTGATTCTCAGGAGATGGGTTAATCCCCAAAGAGCATTTGGAGGTTAACCCATATGTACATATCTATCTTAGTTAATGTAGTTACCGTAGTAACCGTGGTTAGTCTTTTCTTTATCCTCCATGTGGGAATTTCTGTCTTTTACTGCTCTTTGTCAGCTGTCATGATATGCCACACAAGTTGATGTTATTCATAGGTTTTTCCTTTTTTTCTTTTTTTGTAACACATTTAATCACATATATCTTTACAGTGTATAACATTTCCTTTTCTAGCACAATTACCATGTATATTAGTTAAGACAAAGACATTACTATACACATTATCATTAGCAAATAGTTTTCATTGTTTTGTCAATTAAGCGTAGTTTTTTTTTTTTCCTTTCCCTGTTCTAGTCATAGGTTTTTCATGTAATTCAAAGTACATTTGGTAGGTTAGTTCCTTCAGAGCCTACTCTTTATTAGGTAGTTTCCTCATTCAGTCAGAATCTGCTTGTCTCCATAGACACTTCAATCCATCTTACAACCTGGTCATAGACAAGTCTGCATTTGCCATTTTCAGATTAGTCTATGCATGTCAGCATGTTTTCATTTCACTCTTCCATTTTCCATGACAGCCACGACGGCTCAACTCATTCACTGGCCGTGCACTCGCGGTCACGTTGGTCAGTCGTTCTTTATTCAGTCCCTACTAGGTGCTGGGTCATTGCTCAGCACCACACACTCATTACCTTTTTCTCTCAGCCAAGCAGCCTAAAAGGAGGAATTCTCCCCATATGCAGATGAAAAAGGAGTCTCAGAAAGCTTATTTTCCCAAAGCCACATAGCAAGTAAGTGATGACATCTGTTAAAATACAGGTAAGCCTGAGTCTAAATAGGCTTTTTCTCCCTTACTAGTATTTGGCAATTTACATCATTACAATCACAATTTTGTATTCACATAACAATATTATTGATCCCTCCTAAATGTTATAAACATTGATTTCAGATTAGGTGACACGTCTACTTTTTATTCGGAAACAGAGTATCCACAAACAAGCATGTTCCAGTCAGCTCTCTTTGGGTTTCAAGAAAGAAAAACTTGTTCAATGTAGCTCAAATAAAAAAATAAATGTAAATGTCCAGGGACAAGAATAACAGAGACAGAAAGTATCTATACTAGAGACTATATGGGAGTGGGTGAACGGGGCAGCATACAGGGGTGGGAGGGCTCAGGAAAACAAAAACAAATATATTTAACAGACTCAAGAACAGAAAGTTATCTGTTTAGGATGATGTGTACAGTAATATTTTTACGTTTTTTACATACAATATCTGTATGCTTTGAGAAACCATATTGTGTGTTGTAAAGACATATAATGATTAAATGGAAAAAGAAAAAAAAAAAAAAAGCACCCGGGTCCATGGGGACCAGAGGTAAGGAATATGGAAAGCAGAAACAAACGCGATTAGCCACAAACATCTCAGGGCCACAGTGTCTGTTGCTAATTCGGTGCCTCTGCATCTCCTTGCCCCACAGCTACCCCTGACCTTTGGCCTCCTCTGATTAAGAAACCATCCCAAAATGCAAAAAGAAATAGCTCTTCTGCATCCAAGTGAGAGAGCCCTTCTGTGCAAAGTTGCTCTCCTGCTAAAGAGACCATAGTTCCTGATAATGAAAAAGTAAGCCACAGAAGTTTTCTAATTTTTAGCAAATTCAATCCTTGCTTATTAAAAAAAATATATAGCTGAAGTTTGCTCAGGAGAATACTGAGCACTGATAGATTGTGGTCCTTGACTCTCTGGCCCAAATATTTGTATTCTATATCTTGCCAAATCTTTCCTACAAAACCAAGTCCTTTCAAGCAGCAGAATGCTAGCTCAAGTTTCAAAATGCTGTCCCAGAAATAATATTACTGTCTTTTCTTCCAGTATCTGGTAGCTCCCAGATGGTTATCTTGACCTTGCTTTCATATAGGGAATCTGGAGCAGTTTGTGAATCAGATGTTTAGGCAGCTGGGGTATTGAGGAAACTGTGGATGTTATGTTTCCAGATCCACAGGTTTTTTAGCACATCCTCTTATTTGTGTCAGCCCTCATAATTGGTCATTCTAGAACACTTCGTTTTAAGTCATTTTGAATATGGCACAATTCGATTACCATGACTACCTCTTTATGATTCTTTAGTTTCAACACCTAGCACCAATTGAACCTTCCTGTGTGTCTTCTACCAATGTCAGTGGTCCATGCCTGTTCTTCCTTAGGTCTGTATCTGCCCCTACTCAATCATTGTGTCTCATTACCATGTTTATTAAAATCTCTAAAATACTATTAGTTAGAAGCCATGCAAACTTGAATATTTCATTCAGCTGACATTCATCGTTCATGCAACAACAATTTATTCAAAATATATCCACCTCAAAAATAAAAAGGATAATATATGCCTGAACTCTGACATGAAACCTCGTGACCTACGCAAAGTGGAAAGTGACAAGGATTGTCATACAAAAGAGTGTGAACTGGGCCCAGCAGGTGGAGTGGTGGTTAAGAGTTTAGACTCTCACATGGTTGACTGTGGTTCAAGTCCTGGACCTGGCAGCTTGCTTTCTCACTCTCTCTCTCTCTCTCTCGTCTTTGGTGAGTGCATGTGCTCTATAGTGAATTTAAATCATAACAATAATAATGATAAATTAAATCAAATAAGTAATTCTAAAAATAAAAAAGAAGGTGAACTGGGAAAATTATGTAAAATAAATACCTGTTAGAGCTAGAACTAGAAGCCTGAAAGGATCCGCAATAGAACACCATTTTTAGTCATGGCATCTTGATCTATTTTTCTATGCTACAATTTACATATGCCAAGTTGCATATTCAAATAGCCAGTTGCAGGGGCTGGCAAGGGTGTGGTGATGAGAGGTGCTGGATTCCCACATGCTGGCCACGATTCGAATCCTGGACCTGGTGACTTGCTTTCTCACTTTCCTCTCTCTCACTCTGTCCTTCTCTGGTCAAATAAATAAATAAATAAATAAATAAATAAATAAATAAAGCTAAATAAAATAATTTAAACAACAATAACAAATAGCCAGTTTCTGCTCGCAGGGAGCCTACCAATGTGGCAAGTGTGTAACTGCAGAGAGAAGTTGCTGTTATTATTAGAGATGAGACATACTGCTGGGGATAAACGATGTTTACATCAATTTTTCATGAAAAGAAATCTCTATATGAGGGATAAAGACATCTCAAAAATGTTTTACATAGTTCTCTGCCTTCGTAACCCACGATATATTAAAAATGTGTAACTGAGCGTCAAAGTGCAAAAAAAAAGAAAAATGTTATCTTGCTAAGTTAAAGCAATGACCTGAGGGAAAATTCGTTTCTACATTGGGTTTGTTGTAGTTATTGGTTTTTTTTTTCCACAAAATTTATTTCATCAATTTCTTTCATAAGAGAGACACACCCTGAACAGGGTCTTATCATGCCATAATTTTCCCCCATCCCCCTCCCTCAGCCTCCGAGATGACCAGGATCAAGAGTGCTCAAGGGTGCTCATGGTATATTCAGGTTTACCTGAAATACAAACCCAGGCCTCCCACAAGACTCCAGCAATGCATCAGGGTGTCTCACAACCTGCACCACCAAAGCTGGAATGATCTTTTTTTTTTTTTTTTAATTTTTCTCTTTTCTTTTGTTAGAAGTTGCTGTATTCTTGCTGCCTCCTCCCAATTCTAACTGATGGTTTCTAATCTGCTAGGGGAGGAAACTAGGTCATAGGGACTATTTTAAACATGGGTAAATTGAGGAATAAAAAAAGCTCAGAATTAGGAACTTTGTGCTGTCTTGTAAATTAAAAACAAAAGATCTAAAGGGAAAATGGGAAGCTAGCTTCTCTCAGGGTCAAGGAAGACAAAATGCAATTGCCAGTAGGAGCTTGGGTATGCGATGGATCTGCTCACTTGTCGCTTACCAAGCAGGGGGAGCGTAGAATTGGAAAAGTATCAAATAGGAAGCAGAGGGCAGCCTTCCCTCCATTGGTTGTTGTCAATAAGAGGTAAATTTTTCATTGGTCAAGTGGACAATGAAGAAAGTAACTGGTCTACCAGAAGGTAGGCGAGAGCCTGAAGTGGTATACAGCTATAAGTGCCAAGAGTTGAGCAGTTATAGAAGGGCTGAGCGAATCAGGGAGTCCCATGCAAAGAGCAATGCAGTGGAGAAGATGTGTACCACACGGTTGACAATTAGAGCCAGTCAGTTCCAGGAGAAAAAATGTTTTACTGGGAACATACACTCATTTCTTATTAAGATTTTCAAATCTTGGGCAGTATCCACAGTGCAATGGTAATGCACTGCTTATGAGAAGCCAGATCTCACATAGCAACTGTAATTTTGAATCCCTGTCCTGGTCAGCCTAAAACATTCTGGGCACATGAGCAAGTGCCCAATATCTGATAGCCTGGACAATAGGAGGAAGGAGAATGTGATGTGACAGACTCTGTGGAGGATGTTAATCTCTCTCTTTCTCTTTCTCTTTTGTGAGTGCACACACACTCTGTCACAAAGAAAAAAACTTTTTAAAAGATTATCATATCTTGTAATTTATTTTAAAATATATCTGCATGATTTAAAACTCAAATTTTCTAAAAAAAAAAAAAAGGGTTAAAAAATAAGTTTTGCTTTCCACCTTGATTCTCAACCACCCAGTTTTCTCAATTCCCTTCTGATAGGCAACAATCCTCACTAGTTTCTTGTTTTTCTTTACAAAAATATTCATTATATATTCAAATATATATATGTGCATATTTGTTTGTGGGGGAGGGGGCAAGGAGTCTAGTTTTATTTCAATGGTAACATGCATCACAGATGTCCAGTGCTTTGAATTTTTCACTTAATGCAAGATTTTGACAATCCTTTCATATCATAATGTATAAAAATATTCCATTTTATGAAAATGCCATAATTTATTTAATCAGCTCTTCATTTATGGGCATTTGTGTAATTTCTGATCTTGAATTATGATGGAAAATGCTGCCATGTTTAACCTCAGCATGAAAGACTAAAAATGGCCCCCTAAAGGTATCATCCCTAGGGGAGCCAGCAGTTGGCTTAATGGCTATGTCGCTTGACTCCCATATAGTCGACCACAGTTTGAGACCCGGACCCAGGGGCTTACACTCATGCCAGGTATGTGTGCGTATGTGCTCAAGATCTCCAGAGGAGAATAGAGGAGAAGGGATTGTGGCATGGCCTTCCCCCCCGGGGGGGGGGGGTGATTTCTCACTTTCTGTCTCTGTCTTTCTGGCAAGCACACACATTCTATAGCGAAAACCTAAAAAAAAAAAAAAAAAAAAAAAAAAAAAAAAAAAAAAAAAAAAAAACAGAGAGAGAGAGAGAGAGAGAGAAGATATCATCCCTAGATAGGCAAGCCACTTGCAGCTGGAAGACTTGTGAGGCAGAGACCGTGACTCATCCCCTCCTCCACTCGCCTTCAAACTCTCAGGTGTGTTGTTTGGGACTTTGAGAAGACCTTATTTCCCTTCCCACCCCATCCAGACATCCCTTCCAGCGCAGGGAGACTGAGCTGCAAAAGGACTGAAGCTTATCCCCTGCCACAGGCCTCTGAAGTCTAAGATTTCAGTGTTTTGTGAAGTGTGTGGTGTGTGTTGATCTCTTCTATCTTTCTAGATTAAAGTTTAGTAACTCAGTTTCAGGTACACCTGTTCTCTAGAAACTGGGAGGATTTTGAATCATCCAAGACCAGTGACAACAGTGCAGGTAGTTGGTGAGCTTCAGGGAGGTAGAGCAGCAGAGAGATTAGCAATCACCTACTCCTGCATGCCTTTGAATGCTCAGAATTAACTTGAATTTAGGAAGGAATGTATAAATCAGCAGATGACTAGAAACCATTGCAGAGGCACAAGAAATATCAACAACTAAAAAAAATATCTCCCTCAAGGGAAAACATCAATTCCTCATCATCCACAGACAACACAATTGAACTCTTGGAAATGTCAGAAAAACAATTCAGAATATTTGTAGTGACAAAACTAAATGATATGCAAGAAAAAAGAGACAATGAGCTCAGGAGATAAGGAAGTCCTTTCACAATTTGGAAAAAGAAACAGACACCATATAATAGAATCAAATGGAATTGTTAGAGATGAAGACTGTGATACAGGAAATTAAAACCTCCCTTGAAAGTATTAAAAATAGATTAGATCAGGCAGAAGATTGAATTTTGAATGTAGAAGACAAAACCTCTGACCTAGAAAAAAAATTATCAAAAAGACTGAGAAAAATAACCAAGAAAAATGAGGACAATATACAAGAAATACTAGATACCATTAAGTGCTCAAACATCCAGATAATTGGTATCCCAGAAGGTGAAAAAAATAACAAAGAAATTAATAATTTATTCCATGAAATCCTGGAAGAAAACTTTCCAAACCTAGAAAGG
Source organism: Tupaia tana (assembly GCA_026018925.1). Taxonomy (NCBI): domain Eukaryota; kingdom Metazoa; phylum Chordata; class Mammalia; order Scandentia; family Tupaiidae; genus Tupaia; species Tupaia tana. Next base: position 50,869,797 of record JAKSZU010000015.1, read on the forward strand.
CATTCAAATATCCAGACCCAGAAAATACAAAGGACCCCAAATAGGATCAACCCAAGAAGATCTTCTCCAAAGCACATTATAACTAGATTGGCCAAAACCATAGACAAAGAAAAGATACTAAAATTGGCAAAATAGAAACATCAAGGTATCCCAACAGGTTAACAGACCTCTTGTTGGAAACAATGCAGGTAAGAAAAAATGGGGAAATATAATCAAACTGTTAAATGAAAAACAATTTTAATCAATATTACTGTACCCAAAATGATTATCCTTCTTATGGAAAAATAAAGATAAAAATATTCTCAGATAAGCAAAACCTGAAAGAATTTACCAACTTCGGACCAGCTCTTCAAAAAGTACTGAAGGGGGTGTTATACCAGGGAAACTAAAGTCAGACAGACAGATACAAGATCACAAAAAACAACCAAGAAAACGGCTCATTTAATGTTAGGAACATGTCTGGAAAGTAACAATAAAAACATTGAACATTAGTGGATTAAATTCTCTGATCAAGAGACACATACTGACTGGATAAAAAAAATAGAAACCTTCTATCTGTTGCCTACAAGAACTGCACTTTGTAGAGAAAGACATACTGAAAGTAAAGAGCTGGAAAAAAGGTATTCCATGCAAATGGAAATCAAAATAAGGGCTGAAGTCATGATACTAATTTCAGACAAAATAGGCTTTTAGGAAAAAAAAATTGTAAGAAGAGACAGAGAATGGCATTATCTAGTAGTAAAAGAGCTAATTCATCAAGAAGACATAACGCTTATAAATATCTATGCACCCAACTCAGGAGCACCTAAATACATGAAGGAATGACTGCTAGAGCTAAAAGGAGAGATAGGTTCCAACAATATAATTAATGGGGATCTCAACACCCTATTATCTCCTTTAGACAGATCTTCTAGACAAAAAATAAGCAGAGAGATACAGAACATAAATGATACTATAAATCAAATGAACTTGACAGACATCTATAACACTTTCTACCCTACGACCAAAAACATACATTTTTTTCTCACCCTCACAGGGAACCTTTTAAAAAATTGACCATATGATAGGAAACAAATCCAGATTTATACAGATTCAAAGGCATAGAAACTATAAACACAGTAAATGGTTGTGAAAACCAGATATAGGATGGGAAGAGGGTAGGTGAAAGAATAGAGTCTGAGAAAGAACATTGAAGAGAAAAATAGAGAGGCATAGCATTAATGGGACAAGTAAATGGGGTATTACCTGTTGAAGATAACTTTATAGTATTATCAACTGGACTGGGAACAAATGCACACATATTGGAATATTCACTTTACAATCTAAATAATGTGATTGAATGTAAAAGAGAACTTGAAATTAAAAAAATTCTCTGAAAAATAAAAAGAAAGAAACTATATCCAGCATCTTCTCTGACCATGATGGAATTAAACTTAATACTAATTTCAAAAAAAATTCCTTGAAAATACACAAACACACGGAAACTAAACAACCTACTTCTGAATGACTTCTGAACTACTGAAGAAATTAAGTCTGAAATAAAAAGATTTATGGAAACACATGATGATATGTACATGAGTTTCCATAATCCATGGACACTGCAAAAAAAAAGTCATAAGAGGGAAATTCATAGCAATTAGTGCACATAAGAAAAAGATGAACATGTGGCAAATAGAAAACTTAATATCATGCCTCAGGGAATTGGAAAAACAACAACAACAAACCCCACAAAAAAGGCCAAAAGAAGAAAGAATAAAGATTTGAGCAGAAATAAATACATTAGAAAATGAACAAACTATACAGAAAATAAATGAAAGCAAAAGCTAGTTCTTTGAAAAGATTAACAAGATCAACACACCATTAGCTAGATTGATGAAGAAAGGAAAAAAACAGATAAATCAAATATGTAATAAAACAGACAATATTACAACAGACATAATAGAATTACAAAACATCATTAGAGGATACTATGAGCAACTATATACCAACAAGCAAGAGAACATAGAGGAGATGGACAAATTCCTGGATGCATATAATCTACCAAGATTGAATCAGGAGGACACAAGAAAACTGAATAGACTCGTAACAAGCCTTGAGGTTGAATCAGTAATAAATAACTTCCCAACAAAGAAAAGGCCAGGTCCTGATGGCTTCACTAATGAATTCTACAAAACTGGTAAATTAGAGTTAACCCCCATTCTACTCAAATTACTTGTAAATAAAAGGAAGGAATCCTCCCAAGTTCATTTTATGAAGCCTCCATCATCCTCATTCTCAAAACAGATAAAGACATGACATAAAAGGAAAACTACAGACCAATATCTCTGATGAATATAGTTGCAAAAATTCTCAACGGGATATATTCAAATTGCATCCAACAACATATAAAAAATTATTTATCATGACCAGGTAGAATTCATTCCACGGATACAAGGGTGGTTCAACATACACAAGACCATAAACATAATACACCATAGTAACAGAAAGAAATATTAAAACCATATGGTCATTTCAATCAATGCAGAGAAAGCATTCAGCAAAATACAACATCCTTTCATGATTAATACTCTCAGTAAGATTGTCATAGAAGGGTCATTTCTCAACACAATAAAAGTCATATATGAAAAATCTTTAGCTAACATTATAGTGGATAAACAATAAAGCTAAAAGATTTTCCACTAAAAACTGGTACTAGACAAGGCTGCCCACTTTCTCCACTCCTTTTCAATATAGTGCTGGAAGTATTAGCCAATGCAATCAGAAAAGAGAATAATATAAAAGGCATTCAAATAAGCAAAGAGTTGAAAATATCTGTATTTGCAGAAGGCTTGATGGTATACTTAAAAGACCCAAAGGTTTCCATGAAAAAACTTCTCGAAGTGATAAATGAATACAATAAAGTGGCAGGATACAAAATCAACATCCAAACATCTATAGTATTTCTATAAGAAAATCAAAGACCTTTACAAAGAAAACTATGGGGACAAGCAGATGGCATAATGGCTACGTCATCACTGGACTGCCATGTACTCAGTCGCAGTTGGTGTCCTGGATCCAGTGGCTTAAACTCACGCCGGGCATGTGTATGTACATGCCCAAGATCCTGAGAGGAGAAGCGATTGCAGTGTGGCCATCCCCCTCCCCCCGCCCCCCCCCCCCCCCCCCCCGGGAGGGAGGAGGGAGTGATTTCTCACTTTCTATCTCTCTCTGTCTTTCTGGTGAGTGCAAGCGCCCTATAGCAAAAACCTCTCAAAAAAAAAAAAAAAAAAAAAAAAAAAAAAAAAAAAAACTATGAAAATCTTAAACAAGCTATTGAAAATGACACAAAAAAGTGGAGGGACATCCCATGTTCCTGGATTGGAAGAATTAATATAATCAAAATGGCAACTCTACCCAAATTAAGCTACATATTTAACGTAATTTCAATCTAATTACCAGACACTCCTCACAGATCTAGAAAAGACAATCATAGAATTTTTCTGGAATCATAAAAGACCTCTTATTGCCAAAGCAATCCTGCATGGAAAGAGTAAAGTGGACGGCACTCCTTAACCCCAAAACGCACTATAAAATTGTGATAGTCAAAACAGCATGGTATTGGCACAAAAACAGACAGGTGGACAAATGGAATAGACTAGATACCCCAGAAATACACCATAAAACATACGGTCAATTAATTTTTTTTTTTTTTTTTGGAGAAGTTTTCTCTATAGGGCATGTACACTCGCCAGAAAGAGAGAGACAGAAAGTGAGAAATCACCACCCAGGGGGGATGGCCACGCTGCAATCCCTTCTCCTCCATTCTCCTCTCGGGATCTTGGGCATGCACACACACGCACCCAGTGTGAGTTTAAGCCACGGGGTCCGGGACTCAAACCGCAGTCGACTACATGGGAGTCCAGTGACATAGCCATTACACTAACTGCTGGTCCCGGTCAACTGATTTTTGACAAAGGATACCAGTAAATCCAGCAGGAAAAGGAAAAATCTCTTTAACAAATGGTGCTGGGAAAATTGGGTAGCCACCTGCAGAAAGATGAAACTGGATCCCCATCTTTCATCATTAACAAAAATCAATTCAAAATGGATCAAAGATCTGAACCTAAGACCTCAAACTCTTAAAACTACTGGTGGAAAACACCGGGGAAACTCTGGGAGACATTGGGGTAGAAAAAGACTTCTTAAATAAGACTCCCAAAACACAGGCAATAATTCCCAAAATAGACAAGTAAAATTACATCAGATTAACAAGTTTCTGTACGGTAAAGGACACAGTAATTAGTGTGAATAAACTACCCTTTGAATGGGAGAATATTTTTGTAAACTATGTCTCAGATAAGCGACCAATAACCAGAATTCACAGGAAACTCAAGCAGCTTACCCCCAAAAAGTGATCAACCCAATTAAAAGATGGGAAAATGAGTTGAATAAAAAAACTCTCCTAGAAAGACATATGAACAGCTAAAAAGCATATGAGGAAATGCTCAATACCCTCATCATAGGGATTATGCAGATTAAAAGCACAATGAGATACCACTTAACCGCTGTCAGAATGGTGAAGATTAAAAATATAAAAAGTGGGAAGTGTTGGCAGGGTGTGGTGAAAGGGGCACTCTCCTACACTGTTGGTGGGAAGGTAAATTGGTCCAGCCACTGTGGAAAACTATATGGAGGTTCCTCAAAGACCTAAAAATAGAACTACCATATGACTCACAATTCCACTCCTGGGTATCTACCCAAAGGACAGGAGAATGCTCAGTTGGGAAAGCACTTGCAGATCCATGTTTACTGCAGCATTATTCACAATTGCTAAGACATGGAACCAACTCAAATGTTCATGAACAGATGAATGGATTGAAAAAATGTGGTAAATAAATTTTAAAGAATACTATTCAGCCATAAAACAAAACAAAAATAACAAGGTCCTGGCATTTGATAGACAGTAGTCAAATATGAATGATTTATTGCTGAGTGAGGCAAGCCAAGCTATGAAAGAGAGACATTGTATGTCTCTACTTAATGTATGCCAACTTTCCATACTCTATGGTGGAGATTAAAGAATTAGAGGACATATTAGCAGTGAAAATAATTATGGACACTGGAGACAGTGTGGAAGGATGGTGGGAGAGGGGAAGAGTATAGGGAAGAAAATCAAGGAGAAAAAAGTAGAAAAGCAAGACATTTGTGGGACACAAATGTTGATGATAACATGTATAATATTCTCAGCTGGACTGGTCTGAGGTATATTTCATGTTGGGTCAATTCTCATTACAAGCCAAATGATGTATAGTGATCAAATGTTTTAAAAAAACAATAATAATAATAATAACAATAATGATAAATATATCATTTTGGGGTCGGTAGGTGGTGTGGTGGTTAAGGATGCTGGAATGCCACATGGCCAACCCTGTTTGAGTCCCAGACCTGGTGACTTGCTTTCTCACTTTCTCTCTCTCTCTCTCTCTGTCAAATTAATATAAGTAAATAAATAAATATAAATAAATTTTAAAAATCAGTTGGCTATATGTTTTTGTTTTTGTTTTAAAAAAAGATAATCAGCCCTAATACCTGGAACCTGTGAACATTGTCATATATGGCAGAGATTTCTTGCAGATATGATTAGATTAATTTCCTACCCTGCAGTGAAGAAATTTTTCTGTTACCTGGGTTGGCCCTAAATACAAGCACATACATCCTTATACAAAAGGAACAGGGAATTATAATGCATGAAGGAGAGGGCAATTAAAGACAGAACAGAATGGAGCTTGCGTGTGGTATGGTGGATAGGGCACTGGACTCTCACATGGCGAACCACAGTTCGAGTCCCAGACCTGGCTGCTTGTTTTCTCACTTTCCCTTTCTCTATCTCTCTGTCTCTCTCTAGTCATATAAATAAATAACAACAAATTGAATTAGATAAATAAATTATTATTAAGAGAAGAACAAAAGACAAAACAGGGAACAAGTAGAAGGTGCTGGCCTTGAAGACTGGAGCAACGTTGCCAAGAGGCAATAATGATGACAGCCACCAGAAGCTGGAAGTGGCAAGTAATGGATTCTCCCTCAAGAGCTTCCATATCAGCAATCTCCAACCTTTTTGGCACCATAAACCAATTTCATGGAAGGCAATTTTTCCATGGTGGGAAGATAACAGGAGGTTTATGAGAGAGTGCATAACCTAGATCCCTTACACACAGTTCACAATAGAGTTTATGCTCTTATGAGAACCCGATTTAAGAGGAGCCAGAGCTCAAGTGGCAAAGTGAGTGATGGGGAGTGGCTGTAAATACAGATGAAGCTTTGCTTGCTTACCTGCTGCTCACCTCCTGTTGGGTGGCCCAGTTCTTAACAGGTCACCAATTAAAGCCCAGGGATTGGGGACCCCTGCTAGATAAAACATGGCCCTAACAACACCTTGGTTTTGACTAAGTGATACTGATTTTAGACTTCTGGCTTCCAGTAATAAGAGATAATAAGTTTCTGTGATTTTAAACCACAAAGTTTGTAGCAATTTGTTTTGGCAGGCACAGGAAACTAAAACATTTGGATATTAAAAAATAAACTGTACATATAAATAAGTCACCACAATAAATTGCCAAAAGATGGCAACTTATGAATATGCATTTGTAATCTTTATAGAAATTGCCACTGACCCACATGGTGGGTGTGCCATTGGACATACTGTACAGCAAAGTACACAATTTCTATATCCTGCCACTCTTGCTATCATGAAATTATTACATTATTTGATTATAAAATAAAATTGATATTCTAATTGTAGTTTGAATGTCAGTTGCTAGGACTTAGATGGTATTGTTGCTTGTTTATAAGCCTTTTTTTTTTCCTGAAATGTCTTTTTATATCCGTTGCAATTTTTTTGCAGTTTGTTGACACTTTATCTAACCAATTTCTGGGGATCATTATATGTTCAGGTAAAAATTTTTTTGAGAGGTTTTTGCTATAGGGCACACACACTTGCCTGGAGACAAAGAGAGATAGAAAGCAAAAAATTACCCCTGCGAAGGGGATGGCCACACCACAATCCCTTTTCCTCCATTCTCCTCTAGGGATCTTGGGCACGCATACACATGTGCCCAGTGTGAGTTTTAAGCCACCAGATATGGGACTCGAACCATGGTCAACTACATGGGAATCCAGCAACACAATGATTCCTCCATCTACTGGTCCCAGTGTTCAGGTAATTAATTCTTCGTACTTCAGTTGAAATTTGTTTTCATTTATAATTTGTCTTTTGACTTTGCTTATCATGATTTTTGCCTTCCAAAAATTTTAAACAATTTTTATTCAGTTAAATTAATCAATATTTTAGAGATGCTGATTTTGGTGTCATGCTTCAAAGGTCTTTCCCACATAATATTTTTTAGAAGAACTTTTATCTAATTATTATGGTTTCAGTTTTCACATTTAAACCTTTAGTTCTTTTAGAATTCATTTTGGTGTAAGGCATGAGATTGAATTTATTGTTTTCCATATAGCTATCCTGATGTCCTAAATGCTATAAATAATCCATCTTTTTAAAAATCTCTTTATATAGTAAATTCCCATATGTATTTAGGTCTATCCCTAGACTTTCTCTTCTGCTACAGGGATCTTTCTGTCTGCACTCTTTAAAAATAAATAAATAAATAAATAAGTAAAATGAAACAAGATATAAAAAGTAAATCTTGCCCATAGCATCCTTTGAGTCCTCTGGCTCCAGACTGGATACAAAGAACACAGTGGCATCAGAAACCCCCAACAACAACAACAAAAAAAAAAAAAAAAAAAAAAAAAAAAAAAAAAACAAAGCCCACACTGCTCTTCCACAGCTATCTCGTTCTCCTGCTCATCTTCCTAGTAAGATCAGAACGTTCCAGAGGAGTTGCAATAGAGGCAACTGGAAGACATCCCCTACTAGACTCAAAGAAGAAGATTCCAGTTGAGGGACCAGCGAGAAGTTGGATTAGAGCAACTGAGGGGCATTGGTAGGGAAAAGAGTAAAAATCATCATTGTTCTTGCCAAGTGGTTACTTGGATGCAAAATTATAGTTTGAGCCAGTGACGTGGCTAAGCATAGCCTCAGGATTTCATGGAAATCCTCTAAGCTTCCTGCCACAGGAACCATGAAATCTCTCAAGCCATTCAGGGAGCGAGTATCCAGCATCAGTCAAAAATTGTGTTAAAAACAGCAGCAAGACACATTGAACTCCATGTCCTGTGCATCTTAATGCAGGAAGGGAGATGTAAAGAATTTTCTCTGACATAGCCCTTTCTGATGATTGTTTATAAGCTTGATCACATTGTTAACACTGTGAGCAACACCTCTACAGTTTATTTCTTCTTTGGTAATTCATTTATTTAAGCCTCTTTCAATGCACAGACATGCATAAGATGACTTGATATATGCAGGTCTTCTCATTCTGAAAAATTAAATAAAGTCATTTAGGAGATGCCAGTGCAGGTGAATGCAGATGGTAGGAGAGTCCGCTTGTTTCTTATCATATTAATGGCAGAAGAAGCTCCTATCAATCAGCTTCATGTCATTAGCCTCAAGTGTTGCCTCAGAGACTTGAAGTTCCACCCATGGCTACCCAAGTGTTTCAGCAGTGGGTGAAAGATAAACCTTCAGAGTTCATGAGCCAAAGGGGTCCACTCTCCTTCTGGTTATTCTGCAATAAATAGGCCTCCATTTCAGGGGAACCACAGCAGCAAAAGTACCTATTAAAATCAATTACGCAGATGGTGCAGTGGTTACATCACTGGACTCCCACGTAGCCGATCACAGTTTGAGCTCCAGATCTGGCAGCCTAAAACTTGCCAGGCACGTGTGTGTGTGTGACCAAGATTCCAAGAAGATAATGGATGAAAAGCGATTGTGGCATGGCCATCCCTCCCGAGGGGTGGTATCTTGCTTCCTGTCTCTGTCTCCAGGCGAGTGCACACACTCTATAGCAAAAATATCTCTTAAAAAAATTAAAATTAGCTACAAAGGGAAAAAAAAAAAAAAACATGAACTTCTCTTTCCTCTCCACCTTAAAGCAGAAGGGAGTATCTTCTGGTCTCATGAATTTGTACAACTCCAGGGAACTTCATAAGAAAAGGTGTGTCAGAGGTCTGCTAGAAGAGGAGGCAGATAGTGATGGGAGAGGCTAGAAACAGACACAAATACTGCAGTTTAGATGTGTTCAGTCAAAACTCAGACCTAGCAAAAGCAACTTCTCACAGAAACATTTTTCATTCCTGATGAGCCTTTTACATTGAGCTATTAACTCTTCCTTAAAAAAATTATGCGTATTTTGATAAGAACATCAGTGTGAACTGAAGGGCTTTGAGCCTCTGGGATAAAAGTGGGAGGTAAGGTAGAAAACTGCAATTTGTAATCCAAGAATGTACATTCTTTATAACAGTTTCTGTGTGTATGTGTATGCATGCACACACAGCACCTTTTCTTTACTCTGTATTTGCATAATCAACAATTGGTTAAATTGGAGAGTATTTTTTCAACTACTGTCCATTCCCTTTAAGGATGCTGATACTGTCCTGTCTTTTTCTTTCTTTTTCTTTTTCTTTCTCTCTCTTTCTTTCTCTCTCTCTTTCTTCCTTTCTCTCTCTCTTTCTTCCTTCCTTCCTTCCTTCCTTCCTTCCTTCCTTTTTCTTCTTTCTTTCTTTCTTTCTTTCTTTCTTTCTTTCTTTCTTTCTTTCTTTCTTTCTTCCTTTTCTTTCTCCTTTCTTTCCTTCTCTTTCTTTCTCTTTCTTTCTTTCCTTCTTTCTTTCTCTTTTCTTCTTTTTTGAGAGGGAATTTTGCTATAG